>OX463846.1:41808216-42341133 GCA_949825065.1 Odontocerum albicorne | reverse complement strand
ACGAGTAAGCAATACAAAGTAAATACCTTTTTATCTAATCTTTATAGAGGAAATGAGTGTAGATTAAATTATATTGAGAACTTAGAGCCACTTCAAAAACCTATAATATAATTTCATCCATTCATGTGGTATATATTCGTACAACCATTCGTATGGCATGTACTCGTACTCTTACATTCATACGTATTTCATATACTCGTACTCGTACATCCATTCGCTTGACATGTTATACTCGTACATCCATTCGTATGGTCTATACCCATACTCGTACGTCCATCCGTATGGCATATACTCGTACTCGTACACCCATTCGCGTGGCATATACTCGTACTCGTACATCCATTCATATGGCATATATAGTACTCGTACTTATACATCCATTCGTATGACATATACTCATAATCGTTCATCCATTTGTATGGCATATACTCGTACTCGTACATCCATTCGTATGGCATATACTCATAATCGTACATCCATTTGTATGGCATATACTCGTACTCGTACAACCATTTGTATGACATATACTCATAATCGTACATCCATTTGTATGGCATATACTCGTACTCGTACATCCATTTGTATGACATATACTCTTACTCGTACATCCATTCGTATGGCATATACTCATAATCGTACATCCATTTGTATGGCATATACTCGTACTCGTACATCCATTCGTATGGCATACACTCATAATCGTACATCCATTCGTATGGCATATACTCGTACTCGTACATCCATTCGTATGGTATATACTCGTACTCGTACATCAATTCGTATGGTATATTCTCGTACTCGTACATCCATTTGTATGACATATATTCGTACTTGTACATCCATTCGTATGGCATATACTCGTACTCGTACATCCATTCGTATGGCATATACTCGTACTCGTACATCCATTCGTATGGCATATACTCGTACTCATACATCCATTCGTATGGCATATACTCGTACTCATACATCCATTCGTATGGCATATACTCGTACTCATACATCCATTCGTATGGTATGCCGTTCTACATATTCGAACGGCTGGTTCGGTGATATTTTCTTTGGTCCCATTAATCGAACCTTCGGATTAATAACTAGTGAAGCAGGCACGGAACTCCCAATTTGTTATAACACTTGTTGGTAATACTACCCAAACATGAAGAGGCAACAACACTTACACTTGTCTATCGCGTGCGAGTATTGCTACCAGGCGAACTTGGTTTTACCAAACTGGGACCTTTTATTTTCAAGTATTTAGTAATTTTCATTCGCGCATTCTTGTATGAACTTTTCAGTTAGTCTATTATATAAATTGCTTAATGCCATAAAGCCGATAATCAAACTAAACATACTGTGATCGTAAAGTGGAAATGAAATCAAACATACATAGGTACAGAAGCATTGTTCTAATTTCCAAATACATTATGCTGTCAAAGTAAAAACTCCGTAGGAAGCTAGAAAGCTAGGGTGGTAGGTAGGGTGGGCGCTAGTTAGGTACTTGTGTTATCAAAATAATTTATTTTTCCTAAACATATTTACAAAATAAATTAAATTTGATGTGTCATTGTTGAAATTGGCCTTTAAAATTTCAATTCTTCTTCTCAGTGTCATGTCAGGTCCCCCCAACTTGGAATATCGATTGAGAGTAGACATCTTTGTCCCCGGCAGCCCGAAAAAGATCTCCAACGCCCCTTATGCCAGTCCAATCACGTATATTGCAGAGCCAGGAGATTTGCCTCCTGCCAACACCTCTTCGGCCTTCTATTTTGCCTTGGATGATCAGGTGCAGTAATTTGTATTTTGCTCCTCTAAGTACATGACCCAAGTAGGACACCTTTCGGATTTTAATATTAGTCAGCAACTACAATATATTAACTTTGGCTCTTTGAAGAACCCTTGTGTTGCTGACCATATCCGTCCAGGGTATCCGTAGCATTCTCGCATAAATTACTATTAATAAAATAGTAATTAAAATTAACAAGTCTCAAGGGCAGACTTTGAATAAAATTGATGTATATCTTTCTATCTATAACAGTATTTAGCCATGGGAAATTAATAAATGGCTAAATATTTGATTGTATAGTTTAATTTTATTTTTTTAAATTACAATTTATAGCATGAAAATATAATCTTTATTGCCAGGTTCTTACTTTACTCCCAATACAAAGAGAGTTTACTTTTTTTTCTGTAGAATGGCGGCGAGCCCTATCGACGGGAAAATAACCTAACCATGATAACTTCAAAAATCCTTGCCCGTCGCACTAATACTTAGTCAAAAATCCATGCTCGTCGCACTATTCCTTAGTCAAAAATCCTTGCCCCTCGCACTATTCCTTAGTCAAAAATCCTTGCCCCTCGCACTATTCCTTAGTCAAAAATCCTTGCCCCTCGCACTATTCCTTAGTCAAAAATTCTTGCCCCTCGCACTATTCCTTAGTCAAAAATCCTTGCCCCTCGCACTATTCCTTAGTCAAAAATCCTTGCCCCTCGCACTATTCCTTAGTCAAAAATTCTTGCCCCTCGCACTATTTCTTAGTCAAAAATTCTTGCCCCTCGCACTATTCCTTAGTCAAAAATTCTTGCCCCTCGCACTATTCCTTATTCAAAAATTCTTGCCCCTCGCAATATTCCTTAGTCAAAAATTCTTGCCCCTCGCACTATTCCTTAGTCAAAAATTCTTGCCCCTCGCACTATTCCTTAGTCAAAAATCGTTGCCCGTCTCACTACTCTCAGATAACTTCCTCCTGCTTTAACAATAACATCATTTAGTGAGAAGACACAAACTACGCCTGTATAAAAACTGAAATCAACCACCCAACACGAAAAAAGGTTTTTCAAAACTTCAATGAGGGCTTTATCCTGTCCCTCCGATAGGCACCCCCCCATTCAGTTTAATATTAGACATGGGCAGATTGTCTATTGAATAAAACTATATGCTAATTTTTGCAGTCATTTATATTAAACTTTCGATGTACACAGTATAACCTGTCGGGCTTATTGCTTTGTGGAAAAATCTTCCAATCAACCAGAAAGAAGCCTTAAGTGAAAACCTGTCTGGTATCCTTTTTTTTTTAATCTGGGTTACAACGGCAATCGAACCTGCAACCTTCAGATTGGGATACAAACATTTTACCAACTAGGCCACGGAGGTTGTCGTTTTTTCAAGTAATAAAAAATAATTACACCTTAACCTTGCTTGATGGAAAAGATGTGTTCCGGAAAACGTATGCCTGCAAATCAAAATTCCGTATATCCAATTAATTTTAACCATACATGTTAAATACATACGAGTATATTGTACATACTACCTTGATCTAAAAGTTTTAGGACTTTATTCATAAAATCGAAAATATAAGTTTATTCATCAAAATCGATATGGCCCCTTTCAAAGTTCTTCCCATCGACTGCAACGCACTAATGCCAGCGCTTGATCCAATCCTCGAAACATCGCTGGTACTCAATTTTCGGTATGTCCATCAGAGCCGTCTTCGACTTTTTCATGACATCCTCTCGGGTGCTGTAACGCGTTCCGCGAAGCGGTTTTTTAAGTCGGTTGAACAGGAAAAAGTCGCAGGGAGCCAGATCAGGTGAATTCAAAGGCTGCTGGATAGTAGTCGTGTTGTTTTTGGTCAAAAACTCATGGAAATCATGTCTCGCGATTTCAACGCGGTCCTTTTTTTGTATGAAATTGAGGTCTTTCGGCACCAGTTTTGCAGCGACACGTCTGAGGCCCAAATCACTAACCAAAATGTTTTGGGTGGATTCATAAGCGATGTTCAAGTCCTCTGCCAGCTCTCTGATGGTCAATTTGCAGTTTTCGGCCAACATTTCTTTGATTTTATCGATGTTTTCATCGATTTCCGATTGCCACTGCGTTCGTCATACTCGACCGACTCACGACCACTTCTGAAGCGTTCGTGCCACCAAAAAACTTCTCCAACATTTCCAAGGTCTGCGGACCGTTAAATCCGTTTTTCACACAAAATTTAATGCAAACTCGTTGATGCACAGTTGATGCCATTTTCAAACTTGTAAAAACTCGAAAACACGCACAAAGGTAGATGTACTCAGTACAGCGTAACTTTTACAAATATCAAGGTATGACTCTGAAATTTGGAGGGAAGTGTCAATGATAGATGTGGTAACCTAACAATAAAAAAAAAATAATTCCAATCGGGTGACTGACTAAAACTTTTTGATCAAGGTAGTATGTACGAGTATTAGACGAAGGAACAAAAATTAAATGAGTATATTCTGAAATAAATAGAAATAGAAAATCTATACATATGAAATACAAATATAAATAATTAAAGCATGTAAAATGAAGATTCCATACAAAAAAATGTCAATTGAGAAGCAGGAACTGGACGGATATATCCATCAAATGTTTGCTACTTTGCATATTTTCTCTTTTTCTCTTCAAGCCGCGGATAACAATGTTAATTTTTGAGAGAAACTTTTGAGTTTCTCTATTAATGGTATTATTTTCAATAATAATTTTAATACGCTTTTCAAAATGGGTGTCGACTAGTTTCGTCAGTGTTAATTCTCAACAAAATCTTACCTTCCTGTCTTCCGTGTCGCTTAAGGGTGAATCTTAGTCTATTTCAAATACATTTTTATTTAAATTCCAATTTCAAATATTCCGTAAATATTTTTTTCTCTCAATAAAGCGAATTTGTCGACTGTATTAAATCCCATTGTAGTGAAATTCCGTTAAAAGAGCGTCCGTAATGTGAAGAGGTATCGAATTGTGTTTTTTTTTAGTTCCCATTGATTAAAAGTTTTTATTGTTTCTCAATAGATGTCAGTGTAGATTATTGTAATGTTAGTATTTTTTATTGCTATCAAATATACGAGGCTAAGAATTAACTAGTTCAGAGAATTTCAAAGTGTGCGCTCCAGACGCCGTGATTTTTGAAATTTTATTAATTTCAGGAAATCTTTATTCAATACGCTCTGTCTAAATAATATTATAATTTTTAAAAGTTCACATAGATTTGAGAGACATTCAGGACCTTAACTCCATCTGAGTTTAGACTCGCTGTTTTGCATTCAAGTAAAATATGTATATATGGAACTATACTAGAGAAAATGTAGGATGGTCCCTGGACGTTTGAAATGTCATGTCTCAAAGGGATGGGGTTAAAATCGTTATTTTAAATCGAATCGTTTTTTTATAAATCGAAAAATTGTTTTTCTCTAAACTGACGTTTCAATTCCTAATTTTCATTATACTGACTTTCTAATGTATTCTATGATTTGTATCTATCTTTAAATAGTCCAAGATCCACTATGAATTGATACTAATTACGAATTTTATTTAATTTTAGGTATAAACAAATCGAAAATCCAATTATCGTATACCTCATCCCTAGACAATGCAGACTAACGTAGTGACTTTTGACAAACGTCACCAAATATTATTTGATCTTAACAAACTGCCACATTTTTTGCTAATTTGTAACAAGATGTATTAATTTGTCATTATTGTTAGTTTTATGTAATGTATTTACCTGAATAACTTGCTATTTATTAGAATCGAGGCTTATATGAAAGTTGATAAAATAATTAAAATTACTGAATGTCGTTACAAGGTTGTATTAGGGAAAAATTGTGAACAGTCACAAGGACCATGCTACATTTTCTCTAGTATTGTTGAGTTTTGAATATCAGTAAAGGGTGAATATCCTTGGCTGAGTGCTAGAGCTCATCGAATCCCGGTTCCATTGATGACGACTTACTAAATCAACCCAATAGGGCGCGGTATTGTGATAAAGATTTTATCGTTTCTGGTTCTGTTATGTGGAATGATCTATTTCTGGTTCTGTTATGTGGAATGATCTATTTCTGGTTCTGTTATGTGGAATGACCTAACATATTTCTTAGTGTTTGATATATGGGTAGCGTATGCAGCTTTAGGAACCATTTGAAGACAACTACTCTTTTTGCGGGGTCTTATCAAAATTGATGCTGTTATATAAACACTACACCTAAAGCCGAATGTGTTACTATTACGTATCGGAAGATCTACAGAAGTTTATTTATATTCGTCTTTTGGTAAGTTTTCTGCGGATGTTTTATCAAATATGATCTGAACTTATGCACATGTAGTGAAATTCCTAATCTAACTAGTAACTACATATTTATTTTGCATAATTTTTAATCTACCAATTATAGTTGGTTCGAATCCCGAGTTAGAGCGCTCTTCGGGAGTGCTGGCTCTGTGAACGGCGCTTTAAATGGTTCATTTAATATTTATTAGTCTTAATGTAGGGCAATAAAATTACACAATGATAAATATTGGTATATTACTTTGTAATTATAATAAATTTAATAATTTGATTTGATATAAATCATTAGTTCTCTCGAAGTAATCTACTTTTCTTATCGGTCAAATCGACCATATCTTTCCAGTATGACACCTTTTCTAGAAGATTAAGGTCGATGTTATTATCACTGTACAAAATGTTACCAGTGTATTGATCCACAGCAATATCAACTACGCTGTAAGTAGTATTTACCTTCTCAGCAATCACAATATTTCCAGGGCTAGTAGATCCAATGTCTGCAGAATACAGAGTGCCGTTCTTAGCCGAAGGCAAAAAACCAATGAAATATACTTTATCAAGGACGTGATGGGCCACACGGTATTTTGTATAAGTATTATTGTATGTATATAGCGTGAATTGTCCAAATTCTAAGTATTTTGGAGAAGGATAAGTGATATCTATTGTATCAAAGAAATCATCTTCCTCGATTGTCTGTGATTCGACGTAGCTATCCGTTGAAGCATATGAGATGTAATACATTCTGGTTGGATAATCACTGCGTGTATAATAATATGTACCATTTTTTATTGCAACTTTAGTGATTAAATAATCCACATTTCTTAGTTTTCTTAAACGGTATTTTTCCCCCAGAATCTGAACAGCGTTCTTTGAAATCAGGCTGTTCTCCAGGTTCAAGTTTGCTCGGACTCTTTCATAAATCATGTCAACCAAAATTTGCATCTGTAAAATAATCAAGTATTTAATTGTCATGGTTTATTTTTTAACATAAATAATGATTGTTTAAGATATGTCTCGACATGAAATTTTTATCGTGCACAGCGCAAACTATATCATCTCGGTTTTAGACGAAAATGGGTTATTACTATTTTCAAAATTGCCACGATTGAGTTAATAAATATGAAATGACATCCGTGGTCTCTAGTTAGTTGATGGTGTCCAAATGACCTCCGTGGTCTCTTGTTAGTTGATGGTGTCCAAATGACCTCCGTGGTCTCTAGTTAGTTGATGGTGTCCAAATGACCTCCGTGGTCTCTAGTTAGTTGATGGTGTCCAAATGACCTCCGTGGTCTCTGGTTAGTTGATAGTGTCCAAATGACATCCGTGGTCTCTAGTTAGTTGATGATGTCCAAATGACCTCCGTGGTCTCTAGTTAGTTGATGGTGTCCAAATGACCTCCGTGGTCTCTAGTTAGTTGATGATGTTCAAATGACCTCCGTGGTCTCTAGTTAGTTGATGGTGTCCAAATGACCTCCGTGGTCTCTAGTTAGTTGATGGTGTCCAAATGACCTCCGTGGTCTCTAGTTAGTTGATAGTGTCCAAATGACATCCGTGGTCTCTAGTTAGTTGATGATGTCCAAATGACCTCCGTGGTCTCTAGTTAGTCGATGGTGTCCAAATGACCTCCGTGGTCTCTAGTTAGTTGATGGTGTCCAAATGACCTCCGTGGTCTCTAATTAGTTGATGGTGTCCAAATGACTTCCATGGTCTCTAGTTAGTTGATGGTGTCCAAATGACCTCCGTAGTCTCTAGTTAGTTGATGGTGTCCAAATGACTTCCGTGGTCTCTAGTTAGTTGATGGTGTCCAAATATTTTTTTCAAAGGGTTTCAATCTGGTTTTCACGTAAGGCATCGTTAACATATTTCTAGTTGGTTTAGTAGAGATTGCAATATAACAATAAACCCGCTAGGTTGTACGAGTATATACAATCAAAGTGTAATACAATAACATTACCGCAAAAGGAAATAATTCAAATTAAATCACTATGCTATAGGACGACCCCTGTGGTCTAGTCGGTAAGACGTTTATTTCCTTATTTGGGTGTTGCGGGTTCGGTTGCCGCTGACAATTTTTATTAAAGCGTTAGTCTGGGTTTCACAAAAGTCCCTGTAGCATTAATCTGGCTAATTGGAAGATATTGTTACTTAGCAAGAAACCTGTACTACAATAAAATACAGCTTTTCCATTTATGAAAAAACATATTTTATCTCACTTAAGCGGTTAAAGTCAAAGTGGTTTGTTATCTCAACATCCTTCAGAAGAAAAAAAGTTTATTACAAAACAAATATTTTAATGAAGGGGATTGAATATTACAGAAAATTTTAATAACGCTTTCATGTAAAATTGCTTAAACTGGGATGATATAGTTTATGCTTTGCAGAATAAAAATATGTCGATTATGAAATGACTGAATGTTCTTTGAGGCATAACCGTTAGTCTTGATACCACTAAAGTGTAAGAAGATTAATGATTATTCTTACACTTAAAATTTCCATGTGGCTTATGAAATTTTCTTCTTTCTTCTTGGTTGATTCCTTATACCAGTAACTAACCTCCCAATTTCACCCATGACAATGTTCCACCTCTGCCTTATTAAAGGCTCATGGAATGCTGCTGTCACAATGCACCCTGAAACGGTCCTGACTTGGTCATTCCATCGGGATGGGATGACGAGCAATGTGGATGGACGACAAGGCAGAGGTAGACCTCTGCCTTGTCGTCCATCCACATTGCTCGTTAACAGGAGTCTTTCCAATTCTCATATTCTCTGTTGCCTAATATATGATATAAGAATTGGAATAATCGTCATAAATAAAGCGGGAACAGTCTGCCCTTAACCCTTAGTTGTTGGATGATGAATTCATCAGTGCACTGCGCTGTTCAAAGAATCCTCAGCAAGCGTTTCCTGATCAATATCTCGAATGCATACACCTTTTATCTCATTTTTACTTCTTGTGTCAGGTCCCTGGACTGAGTGGTTAAATAATTAAAAAGGAGTAAAGCAAGGATGCGTCATGTTACCCTGATTGTTTAATATTAATATAGATTTACGTGTGAGAGCACTCAAGAGGTCGATGGGAGAGAGGGAGTTCATAGAAATGTGGAATGGGAATGAATGCGAATTGTTGTATGAATGACATAACAGTGTGAGCGAAGAATGATAAATTGTATGAATGTTACAAAGTTCAATGTTATGGTGATAGAAAAGAGTATGAGGAAAGGTTTATGTAAAATATGAGTGAACAATGAAATATTGGAGAAAGCGAGGAATTCCGTAATTTGAATAGAACTTTTTCAAATGATGAAAGAGTTTAGAAGGATATCGAACAATGTAGCGATAGGAAATAAAGTCATCGAGACACTGAAATATATTTTTGAACCGGACAATATCAACATCTACTAAGATGATGGTCCACAGCAGTATTTTAGTATCAACTTTGATGTATGGGAGCGAAACATGGACGTGGAAAAATATTGAAAAGAGCCGAATAAATGTTGTAATCGAAATGCGTGCATTTAGAAAAACACATGGGGTAACAATGTATGATATAATACGGTATGAAGTAGTTAGGGATGAATTTGAATTTAAGACTTCCTCTCACACGCCTTCCACTCACATAAGCCTCATGTTCACATTCATCCCTAATCACTTCATTCATAGTCATACATTGTCACTTTGTATTCATAGTCATACATTGTCATTTACAGTGTCATTGTGTATTTTTCTCAATGCACGCATTTCTAAAGCATTTATTTGGCTTCAATCAGTACTTCATGTTTCACTTCCGTACATCAAAGTTGACACCACAATACTATTGTGAACTATCATCTCAGTAGCTTTTGATATTGTCTGGTTTAAGTATATATGTTTAAGTGCCCCATTGACTTTTTTATCGATACACGCCATTCGATATCCCTCTTAACTATTCCATCATCTGAGAACAACAACGAAACGAAATTATTTTTGATTAAGGTGTTAATGAAATAATAACGAAATCGCAAAATTTGTTATCACTTATCTTTTGTTTATGGAGATGAAACGTGGACGTGGAAAAAGACTGATTTCCTACCAGTCTTTTTCCACGTCCAGACTGCTGTAGAAACGCATGCACATGCAATACTAAATGAGGTGACACTGTATGACAGAATGCGGAATTAATTGATTAGGAATATATTTCAACTTGTTTTGTGTTGAGTGTTGTGTTGAGTAAGATGTGTTGAGGTTGATGTGTTGAGTAAGTTGAAAAAGAGCATTCTGAGATGGTTTGGGCATGTATAACGAATGAACGAAGAAATACCAACAAACACTATATAAAGTGAAGTATGAGTTGAAGACGTGATGGAGGAACATAAAAAATGTGTGGTTGGACCAAGCACGTCATATTTTGAGAGAAGGGAACGTAAAAAGTCAGAGAAATCGTGGTAGTGGCATAAGAACGTGTAGAAGAGGTGAAGGTTGTATGTTAAAATAAGAAATTTCTTGATGGAATATATGTATGTGTACAGGTTTACTTTCCATATAAGAAAATAAAGATCAGAGAATGCACAAGTCGTATACTTAGTTCCTGATATATTATCCAAATAGCTTGATGGAATATATGTATGTATTCAGGTCTACTTTCCATATAAGAAAATGGGGATCAGAAAATGCACAAGTCGTCTACTTAGTTCCTGACATATTATCCAAATAGCTTGATGGAATATATGTATGTGTTCAGGTCTACTTTCCATATAAGAAAATGGGGATCAGAGAATGCACAAGTCGTATACTTAGTTCCTGATATATTATCCAAATAGCTTGATGGAATATATGTATGTGTTCAGGTCTACTTTCCATAAAAGAAAATGGGGATCAGAGAATGCACAAGTCGTCTACTTAGTTCGTGATATATTATCCAAATAGCTTGATGGAATATATGTATGTGTTCAGGTCTACTTTCTATGTAAGAAAATTGAGATCAAAGAATATAGCACAAGTCATATACTTAGTTCCTAATATATTACCCAAAATTGTCAAAAAATGTTATTTAAACGTTTCTTTATTTGATTGTTCAATTATGGAAATAACTCTTACTTTTCCATTGGTTTGATTTCTTTCTGTAATCATAACATCATTTTCGACAGGAAGTCCTTGTGTGCAATATCCTAGGGATAGGAAAACAGCCAGAATAAGGAGTTTCATCTGTAAGAAATATACAAATATTTAAAAATATTTTTCAAAATCTTTACGGATATCAAGCGTATAACTGACAATTTATTGAAATACAGGAACTATTTCTGTTGTAGATTTGCATTGCAGGACTCTGCCCCTGTCCCTCCCTGTCTAATTACCTGAGGATCTGCTGCAGTAGTAGTTTATGAAGTTATTCGCACTTTGCACGACGATAATATTCATATATGAATTATAATTATAAAAAAATATTATCAATAGTCTTCTGTCTAATCTTGCGTGACCTCGTTTTATTTTATTATCTCTGGTGATTTATTATTTTAAAAGATATTTAGCAGGTGCCAATTCATCAAATTCTTCATCAACATCATTGTCAGGTTTTTTTATTCAAGTGTTGAATATAGGCCATGAATGTTATCTTTCCGTATGATATTTGGTCAGCCCACACATCATATTTGTCGAATCTCAGATTTAGAAGTGACACTTTACCCATTGCGAACTCTTGAGGAATTAATAAATCTCTTTCAGGCAATTTATTTATTTTAATTTTATTTATTTTACATATGATAAAAAGCATTTAATTTGGACACACAATTTTAATGGATCTGGATTTGTTGCCTTTTATTTGTCGTGTCCCCAGTAAACTAGGTTTTTGCCTGTATCTCATTGAGGACATAAAACATGAATAGTCGAGCATGTCGAGTCGAGAATAGTCGAGCATGCCGGTCGAAAAATGACCTAAGCTTCGCGGCTTTGGGGTCGTCTATTGTTATGGACGTAGCCTTATTTTCCAAGAATTCTCGTCCAATATGATTTTTTGGAATGATGAATTGATATTTAGTTTGTCGGGATTTTTAAACAAGTTTATATGGCCCTGGAATTGCTGATTAACAGTAAGTTGTAAATATTTACTTTAATTCGTGTAAAAATCGCACTTGAAACTTTAAACGCGTTTCCTGAGAAATCACTTTTTTAAACTATTCCCCGTAATAAATCCAAAACGAATTAACCGATTTAAATGAATAAGTACTTATTCTCTTCATTATACCTCTCTCTACCGCCGGTACTAGTATTATTTAAATCAATAATTTTTTTCGATTTTTTCACTGCTCTAAAGACAAATAATTAAAAAAATGGATTTTTAATTTCAACAATCCGCTAATTTATATTATTATTATTATTTTTTAATTATTCTAGTACCGGCCATAGCCACACGCTTTCTGAGTAAAACAGATTTTTTTTAAATTTTCAGACTTGTACAACAGCCACAATTATGTGCGTAATAGACCCCCTCCATGTACGGGCGGCCTTACTGCCGACTTAATAACAACAACAAAAATTATTATTTTTTATCATGAAATTTAATGAAAATGTTCTTAAAATATAAATAAATATGTCTAAAAAAAACAATTCGTTCACTGAAAAAAAAATCTTAAAAATCGTCGATTTTTCGGCCCATGAAATGAGAATACTCCCTTCAACTATTTCTTTGTAATTATTTTATTTTTATTGTCATATTAAAATTAAAATAAATCAATAAAAGAAAGCAACGGTTTTCATTATTCTGGAGGCTCTGACGGAGAATCGTGAAGGGGGAGCAGGCTGTCACGATTCTTAATATCGAGGGAACGACTCAAAAGAAGAAATAAGAAAAAGTTAAAGACTTACCCTTAGTTATAAAGTGTTCCTTTGCAATTGTTTTAAAAGGGGTAAAGTAAAATTGAACAATAAATAATCCGAGATATTTTTCTTCGCGAAAAGATAATAACTTAAATTTAGCAAGTAATGAGTGAACATGATTTAAAATTTATGTTTTATACGAATGTGTAAGTTTTTTTTGAGGAGGAATCAAATAAACCGAAAAATTGAGTGCACGTTTTAAAAAGATTTTGAACATTAAATATACTCGTATGCTACAGAATCCCCTCGATTAGTGCAGTTTCGCATTAATAAAAATATAAAAGTATCGCCTTAATCGAAATAGCACGAGTCGAAAAAATTTACAACATTTCATATATATTTTTAAGAAAAATTAATGAAAAAAAATTATACGTAGGTTTAACAGCACAAAATTGTCAAAATTTTATGGACATATTTGTGAATAATAAATGAAAAACGTAGGCTTACTTACAAAAAGCTCCCAACTGATATATTTAAGAAAAATAAATAAAAAAACAATAGTACTTATGCTTAGTTGCAAAGATTATCAACATCACATCAATATATAATATTATATTTGTGAATAATAAATGAAAAACATGCGCTTACCTACAAAAAGTTCTCAATAGACATATTTGAGAAAAATAAATAAAAAACAATAGTACTTATGCTTAGTTGCAAAGATTGTCAACATTATGTCACTATATTACAATATATTTGTGAACATTAAACAAAAAATATGCGCTTACCTACAAAAAGTTTTCAATGCATATATTTGAGAAAAATAAATATTAGGTGTTAACATAAGTTGTGTCCGCTTTTTTTCAAATTTAAAAATTAGCACCAAAAGTAAAACAAAACAAAACGTTCAAGGTTATACGTCATTCAAAATAAAATTTTCTGCTCTAAAAGATATTGTGTTTGCTTTTACGTTACATATATTATTTTATTTGATTACAAGCCTTCAAAATGGAATGTCAAGTAGACGAAAGTGAGCATTTTCGACACCTCCTTCTGTTCGCGTTCAATCGAGGGAATAAAGCTGCTCGCGATATTTGCGAAGTGTACGGTGAAGATGCTATGAATGAAAGGACAGTTTGTCGATGGTTTTTGCGTTTCAAGGACGGTAATTTCGACCTGAAACATATGAAGCGTTATGGACGACCAGTGGACTTCGATGAGGACCGTTTAAACCATATTATTCATGAAGATCCCCTTCAAACATTTTTCATCATCATTTTTTTTTCATCACCATTTTCAAACCATTTTTCATCACCAGTAATGATGCGGTAAAGGAACCTTTGCTTGTGGCCATGCGTAGCTCAATGACGCGCAATCAAACCAGCAGAAATTATCGAACGTTGATTTTTGTTGTTTTCACTCAAAACATGTGGAACCCAAACGCCGAACTTCCGGATTTTTCCCATTGATTTAATATGGCGTTATACAGTCATGTAACTACAATTCATCTGCTCAGCCAATTCGATGGTGGTTTGAAGGGCATCTTCATGAATAATATGGTTTAAGCGGTCCTCATCAAAGTCCACTGGTCGTCCGGAACGCTCCATGTGTTTCAGGTCGAAATCACCGTCTTTGAAACGCAAAAACCCTTGACAAACTGTCCTTTCATTCATAGCATCTTCACCGTACATTTCACGAATTTCGCGAGCAGCTTTGGCAGCTTTATTCCGTCGATTGAACGCGAACAGAAGGAGGTGTCGAAAATTCTCACTTTCGTCTACTTGAGATTCCATTTTGAAGGCTTGTAATCATATAAAATAATGTATGTAACGTTAAAGCAAACCAAATATCTTATAGAGCAGAAAAAAATATTTTGAATGACGTATAACTTTAACCATTTTGTTTTACTTTTGGTGCTTATTTTCAAATTGAAAAAAAAAACACTCAATACAAAACAACGGTACTTTCACTTACTCGTATTTGCAAAAAGAGATCAACATTTCATTGACATATTTGAGAACAATACATGAAAAACAATGGTACGTATGTACGTTTAGCTGCAAAAAGTTGTCAACATTTTATAGATATATTTGTGAAAAACAAATAAAGAGCCATGATACATGCGTTAAGCTGCAAAACAAATTTTCATAGTAATTTGTTTTATCAAACAATGTTTATTCCACTTTTTGTAACGGTATAACCCTACCGGTTTCAAGGCTTTCACCTCATCATCAGGGGAACACAAACAAGACTTGTTTGTGCTCCCCTGAAGTGAGTCTTGTTTGTCCTCCCCTGATTATGAGGTGAAAGCCTTGAAACCGGTAGGGTTATACCGTTACAAAAAGTGGAATAAACAGTGTTTGATAAACCAAATTACAACGTTTTTAAACCTCCACAATGTTAATGTCTTAACTATAAATAATATGATATTTTATATATATGTTATAGTTGAGAAAAAATAATGAAAAACAATGGAACGCACATTTAGCATAAAATAATGAAAAACAATGGTACGCACATTTAGCATAAAATAATGAAAAACAATGGTACGCACATTTAGCATAAAATAATGAATAACACTGGTATGCGCATTTAGCACAAAATTATGAAAAACAATGATACGCACATTTAGCATAAAATAATGAAAAACAATGGTACGCACATTTAGCATAAAATAATGAAAAACAATGGTAGGCACATTTAGCATAAAATAATGAATAATAATGGTACGCACATTTAGCATAAAATAATGAAAAACAATGGTACACACATTTAGCATAAAATAATGAAAAACAATGGTAAGCACATTTAGTATAAAATAATGAAAAACAATGGTATGAACATTTAGTATAAAATAATGAAAAACAATGGTATGAACATTTAGCATAAAATAATGAAAAACAATAGTACACAAATTTAGCATAAAATAATGAAAAACAATGGTACACAAATTTAACATAAAATATACGGAGTCTTTTTAGTCTTCCTCTATCATATTTGATAAGGGTTTCATTGAATATGACAAAGATCGAGTAGCTTAGGTATTTTGATATTATTTATTTAGCGATATAATAAATAACATTTAAAATGACCTTTAAATTAAAAATTATTTTATAAAATAAAATATACGATAGACCATCCCCTCGGGATCAAATAAGATTGTCAGTCATCTTATAGATGGAAGACACCTGTGCGTGTATTGTGTGCAAGCCATTGGACTTCAGTAAGTACTAAATATTCATCAATCAAAGTTTCAATCACTCGGAGATATACTTCCATGATGATCTGCAGGTTGAATCTATTTCACCCTGTCTTTAGTCGGAGTTCTATATAGCGCTTTTATGTGTTACTTAATAAGGTATTCTAGTCAAGAAAGTTTAGACCTTTAAAAATATGTTCTCAAAAGAAAATTTTAAAATTCTCAATATTTACGAAGTTATAGCTATAAATGAGGCAGGAATTACGCCGCACCGGAATGACTCGGACAATAATCTCAAAACTTTAAAAGCGTTTTTCTGGATACTACTTTTTTCGACCTGGTCGACATAAAATCCCAAGTGCTATCCAACCGATTGCCTTCGAATTTGGTATAAAACTTCTGTAAATGTGTTTATATCGCCCCTTCTTGAAAAATTCAAAAATATTTCTTTTACTATTTTTAAAAATTAAAATATTTGAAAAAAGGGTAAAAAACGAATTTTTTTTCAAACAGCCGTTCTGAATTTATTTAAAAAAAAAATTCTATGGTACCAACTATAACGACATTATTAATTATCAATAAAATGTGAATAATTTTTGTTTCAAATTTACGAAATGGCTTCAATCATGTCGACCAGCTCTCATCCCCTTTTTTTACGACAAGATATAACAGTTGATAACATCTTGAATTAAAAAATTATTTTCAAATTTTTTTTGTACATTCTCTAATCATCAATTAACAAACTGTAAAAAAATGTTTAGCGGAATGTCCTTGAAGGACGCGATGATGATTTTGATTGTTTGGTATTTAAATAAAATACGTCAATTAGCAATGCGAAAAGAGAGAGTGAATGAATAATAATTAATAATTAATGATGCTTTATTTATCGGCAAGTGGGTATTTATACATTTCAGAATGGGCGCGGGAGTGCGCCCGCAATATATTTTTATCTCGCTTCTGTGCGTGCAGAAATGGTCGATTGAAATATTGCAGACATCGCAAATAATATTTTGGGTAGACAATTTGTTGGCGAAAATGGCGAGACAGCGTGATGCGTTCTTTTTCTACTGTGGAATGTATCGTAAATATTATTTGTGGGTAAACAATTTCAATGTTTTGGTATGCGACCTTTGGACATATCCAAAGGTCGTTTCGTCGGTCGTTGGCCGTGTGTGTTGACAATATTCAGCGACGACCGTAGTTCCTACAAATGCATGCGAAAAATGTATTTAGTTTTTTTTTATTAAGTCATAAAAAAACGCCCAAAATTCACGCCTCTATAGTAGAATACCCCTTTAATAGCGTTATAAGAAATTATGAAAAGCAGTATGTAAGCTATGTTATATAGGTAGAAACAAAAATATATTACAATTCCAATGTGCCAATAGCAATATGCTAACGACAGTTACACGTAATAATTCATTAATCGTAAGAAAGAAACGATTGTGTAACTATCGTAACTATTGTCTGGTTTGGTGAATATTTTTAATTGTGTATCATATGTTACAAAGCTCACTTCATACCAGAAGACACTGAACTGGTTGAACGTTAGAAATAGATGCCAAATTCATATATCATATTGTCTCTATTATGTAATATCCTTAACTGTTCTGCCTCCCCCTCTTATCTCAGCGAAAGTTTTTAGCGTCTTTCCGATCATGTACTAGTGGTATGCTCAAACAGAGACTGTTGGCATGCTTTAAGAAGCGACTGAAAAAACGCTTAATCTCTAGTAAGTAACATAACGTGTTTCATTCCTGATTTTTTCTTTCTTCATCACCATCCCTTCCTTTTCCTTTGATTGATGATATCTCACTTTATATGAAAAGAATTGCTCTATTGACTATCCGTTTTTGTGTGGATTGTGGGCGTATGCTCACGTATGTGTTCATGGATTTCGTGGAGGAAATAGTGATTTGAATGTTTTTTGCGACCATGTTTACTTGCTTCATTTACTTTTGTCTGGTTGGCTGGAAGAGATTGCCGCATGACAATAATCCCACCAGATTGTATTTCCAATAAAGGTGTTAAATAAATAAACTTTTGCGATATTTGTTCAATTTTAGATCTTGACTGAGAGACCAGTAATTCCAATGTCATATAATTATATATTTAAGAAATCTTATACGAGTATGTATAGTAAGAAATCTTATGTATTGTACAATCTTTAAATTTGTTAATTATCTCAATGGCGGTTCTAAAGATATTGTATTACACTTTTGTTGTATACAGTACAACCTAGCGGATTTATTGCCATGTGGAAATATCTTCCAACCAACCAGAAATATGTTTAAGAGGCCTTAACACTTGCCACCCTGTGATGGATAGCGAGTGACCAGGACTTATATTTAATTTGATTATTCGACGTTTTAATATACAATAAAAATATTTTTATAGCTAATTACAAAAAATAACCTAGCATATTTTGCATAATTTTAATTTAAAACATACGTTTTTCACTGGACGCTTAGCGTCCAGCACCGTGGCTGGCGGAATTTTTTAGCACAGTAAGGCAAGTGTTAAGGGAAAACCAGACTGGAGTCCTTTTTTGAAAAATCTTGGTTCCAACGGGAATCGAACCCGCAACCTCCGGGTCGGGAGACAAGCGTCTTATCAACTAGGCCACGGAGGTCATTAAAGGTATATGTTATCAGAATTATTCAAACCGTAAAATGAATATAACTATGATAGTACGAGTAATAACATATTTTTTCTGATGCTTTGAGTGTAATTTTCAATATTTTTTAAGCAATTTTATTCTTCCAAATTCTCAAAAGAAATTTTTAAAATTCGAACAGGTTAGGATGTTATTAAACGGGTCAACAGGCACAAATATTCCTGAACATTTACTTTGATCGGATGACCCTGTTTGACTCGATGGGCCTGTTTGATTAGATGACCCTATTTGATACGATGCTCCTGTTTGACGCTTGTTAATTGCATTTCTACTCGTATTTTAACCATTTTTAGGCAGAAATTTGATTCATGTATACGCATTAATCTATGCATCAACGAGCTCATAACAAAAAAAACATATAATGTATTTAAGTACATACAGCTGTTAGAAAGATTGAAATCATTTTGATTGATAGCTAATTATTCCCAGTAATCAAGACAAAAACAAAGCGTTAGCATGATGTTCAGTGACTTTGAACTAGTTTTAATTTGAGGTATTTTCATTATGTATTAATCATTTATTTAATTAATTTATTTTATTATTATAGTACATTTTTGTTGTATACAGTACACAAAGAGTAGTAATCATGGCGTCTCTGAAACATGGATGCGAATCCTGGGTCCCATACAGAAAACACATTAAAGTACTCAAAACATGTCAGTAGTGGCACGTCAGATAAATTACAATGATTCGATGGTATCATACAATAATTTTTTTAACTTGCAAACATCTGTAGCATTGAGGTTTTGATGTAGCTTGTTTGCGCTGGTCTAAATATGGCATATGCAGTTCGTATAATTGACCCTCTTCGAAGAAATATCCTCTTTGATGAGATGACAGAAGGCAGTACAACATATATAAGGACTTACTACATGATACGCTCTCGAACATAATAACTAGGAGTAAACTCTAACTACTCGTAGTGGAGCCAAATGACGTAGAACTGTTGCAAGTTATCAGGAACCCAATGGAGAACGAAAAATCCAACACGCTGCAAGTACTGAAGCTCCAAGCTCTGTATCCAACAGGATTTGCCAATCACAAATAGGCTCACATAGTTAGGTATATGAAGCAATAAATATTTATTTACTTTAAAAGTACGAATAGAGCCTTTGTGAAAAACAGGAGAATAAACACAATTAAAATAGGTAATTAAGAATGGACACTCACTCAATTTATATGGTTCTGATTTCATTATCTTTTATTTGTCGTGTATCCAGTAAACTAGACTTTTACCTGTATCTAATAAAGGACATATAAACATGGAAAAATAAGTTGATGTTTTAAACCAATTGTTGATTTTAACTAATTCCTTGACTTAATCTGTCATAAAATCTCTATAATACCTGTCACAAACTCTCACTAACTTAATAAGTTATAAGACCTTATTATATGTATGTTATGTATCACGTGAGTCAACCCTTGGTGTACTTCATTATTTCAGATAAATAATTCATTTCACAATATCGTGCATACAATCTTAAAAAAAATACAACAACATTTAAGACTTCATACAATTTTTTACTGCAACTTGTCTTTTCTGCAAGCTCTAGTACTCACACTCCTGTCGCAATAAAAACCACGCTCCGATCCATTGCCTGAACTTTTCGCCCCTCTATGTCTTTATTGAATTCAGTATCTCACTGTATGATATGGGGGTCAGATAGCCATATTGTCTTCAGGAAAAATATGTTTTAACTCTACAAATGGTAACACTACACAAATAACACACATTCGAATATGTTACTATCACATATCGGAAGATTTAGAAAGGTTTCTTTGTAGTTCGTCTTCCCTTTGGTAAGTTTTTTTGTGGTTTTCTTACCAAATATGCTTTTTTAAACACATGTAGATAAAATTAAGTATCTAATCTAATGCCCACAGCCGCCAATTTCCTATCCTACACTAAACTTTTATATATATTTATTTTAAAATATTTTTAAGATGTCAATAATAACGAGTTCGAATTCCGAGACAGAGTGCTTTTGAGGGGAGTCTGTTCTCTTAACGGCACTTTATAAATTGTCCTTTTCTTATTATTATTTTAGTTATCTTCAGTGGCACCAACGACAAGTAGTCTCTGCACTTGGTCCCATGTCTCAAATTATACTCGTCACGAGTATTGCTCATGGGCATTCATTCTTTCAGAGTACTATCTGTCGAATGGCAATTTATTCAAACCACCCATTAGATGTTATTAGACTGTTTGGTAGAAACTAGATTGAAAACATTTTTATTTGTAGTTTCTATCGCATATGATACGAGCCGGAAGGTACTTGCTCTCTAAATGGGGTTCGCGATAAAAATATGTGTGCTAGGATAGAATAAGGCGAGTAAATGTTCTTTCTACCTACCCCGATAATGACATGATTTGATGGACATGTTGATGATGATGAATAATAAAAACCTAGTTTACTATCAATAATTTGAAGTTATCAGTACATTGTTTTTTTTTTAATATTTATTATTTACACCCTGAATTTAAAAAAAATATGTAATATATTTTTATTTCTGTGTGGTTGTTTTTTAAGAAAATAAATTGAATATATTTTTTTTTGTATTACCCACTGCTTTATTTTGTTGAGTAAAATTTAATGAAATAAAATACGTGCCATCACGGCGCACATTGGGGCGAAACGCTCTAAATCATCTCAAAATTCAATAACTCCAAAACGAATGTTTTATTATGTTAAGTAATAAACATGTGACTATTTAAATGAAATAAAATACATGCCATCACGGCGTTTTCTTGTCGGGATAGACAGAGAGGACGGAATACTAGACTTTTCTATCGTGACACACATATTTTGCCTCGTCCCCATCCATTTTCACATATTTTACATTTCATTCTATAAAAATATTATTTACTTGAACCAACCATATTTTCTATGGACTTATTTTATCAAGTCTTACAATAACATTCGCACTGCATATTTGTTCTGTTAATCTTTCGTCATTGATTAGTTTTACATTCCCAAACCATCGCTCTTTGTCTTCCTTTATCTTATTAAATACATCAGCCAAAGTTATCGTGAAATAAAATTGATAATATCATTACTCATTTCACTCACTAATTGTTAATCGTTTTATCAAATATCGAAATGCCGTATCAGAAAAATATTGTTAATGACTTATTTTAGTATGATTTTATTTATCTGATTATAAAAATATAAGTAGACTGGATTGAATTTCTATAAACACCTTAATTAAAGTATTTTTTATTTAAGCTAAATTATATTTTTTCGTTTATTCGTTTGACAACCATTCAACATATCCGAATTGGTGATTCGGGAATACTGAAAATCGAGGGTGAGTGGAAGATAATATTAAAGTTATCTTCAGGTTAAGAACCACTGAAGTAGGCATGGAACTCGCAGTTCATCATTATACGTATTGGCAATACTATCTCGCACATGAAGAGGCAATAACACTTGCACACGCCTAGTGCATATAAGTATTGTTTCAAAACGAACTCTTTTGTTTTCTTTTTGTTTATTTATTTAGTTTTAAAATATATATAAATCAATTAAACCTAATAACAATAATTTACAATCATCATTTTACACCAAAAACCTTACATTTTTCTACTTAAAAATTACTTACACATGAACAATATGAACATATAGACTAGAATAGCTTCTGGAATATTTTTGATACTTTTGTTAGAAAAATGAAATCTCTGCGGTATAAATTATTTTGATCCTTTGTCAATTTGTTTTTTTTGGAAGCTAAAAATCATCGTGACGTTAATATTGACATTTTACTAAAAGGATTTTTTTCGGGTATCAAAGAGAATCGAACCTGAAACCCGCAGGTGGAAGTAAAACGACTTATCAATTAGTCAAGAGAGGTATCCGAAGGCACGTTTTAAACACTTGACTTCCTTACTTTGTAACATATGTATTCGTTCTATGCAGCACAACTTTGCGGGCTTATTGCCATGAAGCAATTTATTCCAACTAACCATAAAAATGTTAAATATACCTTAAGGCATTCTGGCCAACCCGCAGCCCACGGGCCTCAAATGTCCCGCCAGGGTGTTTTGTGCGGCCCGCGAGCATTTTTTTCATAAACCATGAAAAAATTACAACTTGGCATAATCGTTTAATAAAACTTGATAAGTTCTACTTACTTGCTTATAATTCTCTGAGATTTCGTAAGTGTTTTATTTTAATTTATGTTTTTATTTAATTATTTTTTTTACTTTTGTGATTATGTGCGGTACATTGTGCGGTGAATGTTTTTGGTCTGTCTGGAGTGATGAAGTGTGAGGAGTTTGATTTCGCGTGATGTATACATATGTAATTGAATGCCTTTGTTTGTCAGGTTGATGAGAATATGCAACGGGGTTTTTATAATAAAACATCGGAAAGAAGTATCGATTTATTTGTTTATGCTATATGTCTTCAGTGAGATACAGGCTAGAGCCTAGTTAACTGGGGACACGACAAATGAAAGGCAACAAACCCAGATTCTTTAAAATTGTGTGTCCAAATTAAATTACGTGTGGTTTTTTCACAAATGGTGTATATTTCTTGTCATGCGTAAATAAGTAAAAAAAATTAACGATGTTAATTTTACCAGAATTATATTGTACATAATTGTTTAAATGTTTTAAATATTTATTAATATAATACTTTTTATATAATTGATTGGTAGCATTACAATAGACGTCAGTAAAGTTGGAATATTCCTGTATTTAAAGACAAAATGAGCCGTCCTCAGACTTTCGTGGGCCCAACGCACTTATTTCTAGCTGTTATCGTTAAAAGTAATATATACAATACTAACTTTTAGAAACATACGAGTATATATATATATATATATATATATATATATATATATATATATATATATATATATATATATATATATATATATATATATATATATATATATATATATATATATATATATATATATATATATATATATATATATATATATATATATATATATATATATATTCAACCATGCCATATCCCTGTTTTGATGGACAGATAAACCAGAGCTCAAAATTTTCCATCACGACATACTTTCCACTTCTATACATTTTCTTATACAATTTATTCAGTTTTTCTAACCTGTCCTTCTCTAAACAAACTGGGATTATTCTGTCTGTAGAGAGTCACGGGATAGGAGGTAGAAACATGTGTAGCGGGGATTAATGTAATTAGTGGAATAACAAATTAATTTATTAATTATAATAACTACCTAGGTTATGCACCAATAAGCAATTTTTATTTTTGGTACCTACCTACTAACATATATTTTACATTGACAAATGAGTATCACTGCATTTTAGGAAACGTTAAGTAAATTGTCTTAATTAAAAATATGGTTGAACAGCGAGTTAAAAAAAGACGGATCATTAGATGTCATCATTGAATTTGGATCGCTTTGCTACCGGAAATTTAAGTTTGTGCAGTCAAGAAAGACAAGCTCTTGATCGTTTATTTTTATAAATAAATATTCCAACAAAGGATAAAGTGCTAATCTTTCTCAACATCGAGGGGTTACTTTTAACTTAAGACGTCCCTGTGGTCGTCGTCGAAATGGAGTCGATTCCTCAGCAGATAAGGACGTCTTCCACGCCAGCGATCTTCTCGACTCTGATCAGACGTTTGAAAGGCTCTCAGGACGTCAGAGAGGCTGCAGGGACGTGCCTTGACCATAAATATGCGTGTAATTGGTGCGCACTGCGGACATCAAAGGACGATAAATATACAAAGTGTCCACACAGTTGAGAATGCAACAAAAATGCAACGGATTTATTCGTTAAATTTCTTTATGGGTTGTTTGCAATTTGAAATGATAGTAAAAGTTTATAGTTTTTTATTTGAAATTATAGTAGTGCGTTCGTTCGTGCGGACAAAAGTTCGCGTGCGTTTGTACGGATAAAGTGGTTTATGCGGACAAGTGGTCTTACTTTCAAAATGTTTGAAACGATTACAAACTAAGGAAGGCACCCTTGGAGTTATATATGGTCACTCAATGACGCTTACATACATGCACACCATCACACCGTTTTCCATTTAGGGTAAGCAGAGAGCACAGAGTGTCAGAATTTTCCTATATCGATACACATATGCCTCTTTCTTATCCATACACCTCCTTAAGTTTCTTTGAACCTTTAAAAGTTCTTCATTTAGAATATCGTTCGCATGGCTGGCTCTTAGCCATTGCTGGCAAAACACAAGATATATAGCAAGAAACTCTTGTATCCGAGAAACATGTAAAATAGAGGATATTGTGAAATGGGGTAGAAATCGCAAAAGACATTGGCGAGGCCACGTGTAAAGAATGGATAGTAAAAAGGGTCTTTACTTAGCAATGCATGAAGAACCCGCTAGCAATTGGTCCCCAGGAATACCTTCAAAATGATGGGAGAATTACTGGGAGTCAACTCTCAAGAGAGGCAGTCCTAATGATAAAAAATCACATTTCTAACTTAAGAGAAAGAATATTTAATCTATCAAAGTTTGTGGCTTTAACTTTTTTGTACTCTCTTTTACATTATTCAACAATTAATTACTTTGTTATTCACGATATGTGTTTTTAAATCCCATTTCGAGGCTTTCTTCAGGCGGAATAGTTTTAAAAATAAAACGACATGCTTCACAAAAGGTATATAAAACGATGAATTCGTGAACATTTTGTTATATAGTCATATGCAAAAATTAAAAAAGTATTATAATGACTAAATAATGCAAATTTTCCCCCCTTTTCAAAACTTTCCTTTCGGTCAATAGACCACACGCACTTTTGATGAAACCTCAACACCAGCTCAACCTAACAAATACAGCGAATCGAGATCAATCCGCTTGAAAAGAGTCTCGAGATAGGAGGTAGAAACTTGTTTTGTGAGAAATAATGTAATAAGGAAATACTAATGCAATTTATTAGAAAATATGGTAATATTTAGTTTATTTAAAATATTCTTCTTCTTCTTCAGCCGTTCTGGACCCATCCCTGGATATAGGCCTCCCCTTCGGTCTTCCACAACTCCCTATCTCGGGCACACTTCATCCACTTCACCCCGTCTTATATACGAGTACTATAGTCCGACCATCTACCCTGTGGTCTCCCAACACCTCTCCTGCCCTCTCTCGGCTGCCATTCCAGGACCTTTTTCGTTCATCGAGAGTCAGAGCATCTGGCAATGTGTTCAGAAGCTCTGACTCGCGATGGACAATCCATTTTAAGGCAGCTGTTCTTTCAACTACGTCCGTAACTTTGGTTCTCTCTCTTATCCATTTGTTGATCTTTCTATCTCGCAGTGAAACTCCTAGCATCCTTGTCTCCATGGCTCTCAGTGTCACTAATAGTTTTTGCGTTATTCGCTTTGTTAGGACAAAGAAAAATAGAGAAAGTTACAAGTTATGTGTACCTGGGGCACACTGTAAAGCTGGGAAAAGAGAATCAAGAGGCTGAGATAGAGCGTAGACATGGTCTTGCCTGGACGGCGTTTGGTAAACTCTCTTATATTCTGAAATCTCCAAAATACCCCAATCATTTGAAAAAGAAAGTCTTTGATTCATACATCTTATTGATCCTCACATATGGAATCGAAACCTCTGTCCCAACAAAGCGAATTAAAATATTAGATTTACAAATTTAAATCAAGCGCTCATGGACGGTGGTTTTTGATATTTTAAATATGTCAGTAATCTCTCGTGTCGTAAAACGCTTATTATTCTCGATCGAAACAGTGTTAATCGGCCTTCTAGAGCGGAAAACATTTCACGGGTTTTTTTAAAACCACATTTGACCTACACGATTACTTACTATATCATCGCCATACATAGTATATATTTGTTTGCTTTTTTTATTTTTTACAAAATTACACCAAAGCCCGCTTAGCAAATTTGATAAATAGTAAAAACTGCGCTAAACAATTACGTTTTTTGAATAGTAAATTACATAACACTTTCAGCACTTTTGGAATGAATTTAGTGAGGAAAATGTTGTCTTTTGATAACATTTATCCATGAATAAATAAATAAATAAATAATAGGTTTATTGATAGCAACATAGTATGTACAGATTATATTTAAATAACACTTCTAAAACACATAAATTGCAGATATTACATTAAATACAGAAGCTATCAAAAGGTCTGGGCTCATCTAATAGCATCCCCTCGGCCAAGATACATCCCACCAATATAGGGTGAAACCCAGCCACGAGGACACCAGATGTTTTTCAGTCCACACCCTTGAACACGTAGAACAAAAATATATAAAAAAAAATAAACACAGAAAATAAATAGATGAAAAAAAAAGTACATTCAAGAGAGAATACACTAAAAGGTCATGACTTGTGAAACTATTTGCCGTACAACATAAAATAAATCATCAATATTCCTTCTTCCGTGGTTGCAGTCCTATGACTGGTTTGCAGCAATTTGAACTCTTCTCCTCCATTCCCCCCTGTCCTGTGCGGCTCTCTTTAAGTCTGTATATGTTGAGCAGCGCACGTCCACCAACAGGTCCTCCAGGTACTCTCGGCGTGGGCGTCCTCTAGAGTTTGTCCCCTCGGTCATACCCTCCATTATGTCATGCAAGAGGCCCTCTTGTCGTATTATATGACCGATCCATCTTGCACGCCTTTCGGACAGGATCCTGAGCAGGTGCCTTCCTCCTTCGATTCGTTGGAGAACCTCTTCATTTGTGATGCGGTCTCTCCAGGAAATTCCTAATAGTCTTCTATAGGACCACATCTCAAAAGCCTCTAGTCTTCGTCTATCTCTTTCGGATAGGCACCATGTCTCGCAGCCGTACATCAAGATACTCCATACATAGGTCTTGATGAGGAGTATTCTCAGTTTTAGGTCTATATTATTTGATTCTATTATTTTCGACCTTTTATTAAATGCAAGTCTAGCCTGATGTATACGGCTGTCGACCTCGCTCTTGGACCGACCGTCCCATGTTATTTTGCTCCCGAGGTAGACAAACTCCTTGGTGTTCTTTAGTGGTTTACCCGACATCACTATTCTCATCTGGTGCTGCGCTCGGCCTACAGTCAGCAGCTTTGTTTTGTCTTTATTTATCTTCATACTGTAGTTATTTTGAAGAATGCTTTCCATAGTTGTTAAGGCCTCTTGTAGTTCCTCTTCACTTTCAGCAACCATAGCAATATCGTCAGCGAACCTTATCATGTCCACCTTTTGCCCGTGTAATAATTTTATGTAATAATTTTTAGTGATTGGCGGCTTTAAAATAGTTTTCAACCACTGGTCTAAAATGTTACTTAAAATAATGGGAAATAATTCATACGGCAAGTGTTTAAACTAATGTTTTAACAGGTAAATGTCTGCAATGTGTTCAATAACAAGCATTTAAATATTATCATTAGGGAAATATGAATGTTTGTCATAATGTCGATCACGCTTATTCCAAAAACACCATCTGCCAAAAAATGTACTAATGTTAAAAGGGACCATTTGGACAATACTATATAATGGAGGATAGTTTGTAAAGTCTAAGAATCACATATTTTCAATTTTTTAACTAACCCTGTGCTGGAAGACGGGAATCTAACCAGCTAGGCCTCGAAGTGGTATAACTATTACCTGTGACTTCTTTATTGAACGCACCCATAACCCGGTACTGGAAAACAGGCATCTGATCAGCTAGGCCACGAAGTGGTATAACTAACACTTTTACCTGTGACTACTTTATTGAACGCACCCATAACCCGGTACTGGAAACCAGGCGTCTGATCAGCTAGGTCACAAAGTGGTATGACTAACACTATTACCTGTGACTACTTTACTGAACGCACCCATTCCCCAGTGCTGGAAGACATGCGTTTTACCACCTATACCACGAAGGTCAACATTTATAAATACGAGTACGTACAAATATTCTCGCCATTTTCCTGTAGGAATAGGCAAATATGATATAATGCCAAACTTTCCTATCGATGCATATACATTTTTTCGTCTCTTATACATCCATGCACCTTCTGATGAAACTCCTAAGACTTTTAACGATTGCTTTTTTAAAAATATCATTAACTTGATTCAAATGTACTTTACTTGGTCTTCATCTACCATGTCTTACAATTATTCGGCATGTGTCAGTTAACCTGGCAGGTGCCGAATAACTGTTGCACATTTGGCATGTTCAGGGGAACAACCAAGTCCACGTTTCACTCCAATACATAAAAGTTGGCATTAAAATCATCAATTCTCACTTAAATTGTTTTGAATTGCTTAGCTTTTTCTATACTGGAGTTGTTCAGTAGATTCTCGCCATAGGGATATTTTATATTGTAAACAAAGTACAGTACCCAGCGGTAAGTAATACACATCGTTTGTAGAGCTTCGTCTCTGTCATACGATGCGCTATCAGTCCGCTATCGTAGTCACTATGCGGTTAGCGTATCGTGCGACAGAGACGACGTTCTACAAACGGTGTGTATCATTTACCGCCGGGTACTGTACCTCTAATAACTCATTATTAGTTTACTGATATTGCCGATATATTTGATCACATATCGGCAATGTCAGTAAACTATGTCTCAGAACTAACTAAGTTTAGGAACTAAATAAGTCTAAGAACTAACTAAGTCTGTTTAACTATGAAAGTCGGCTTATTGCAGAATTTATAAAGCGTTGAATTTGTACCGTACCATTCTTTCCGCATGAATATCAAGAGTGACACTCGGTGTGGAGAAGTGCGGGCATTTGACTCGATTGTATAAGCAACTGTGTATATTGTTAAATTTTTATATTTTTCATATAATTTTAACTTGTCTACTTGCTTGCCTGCGTATTACGTGCATTTTAATTGTTTTATAGAGTTGATATGTCTTTTTATTTGGTTTTGTTGTTATAAATTGTTTTTATTATAAGACTGTTGGAAATAAAGCATTCGCCACTTTTTAAAATACATTTGTAAGGTACACTGTACCGTTCGTAAACAAAATAAAAAATAAAAATAACTCTTTTGATTTTAGAAAAAAACATTCTTTAAACTTTTAGATGGCCTCTTATGATAAATAACCCACCTGCTATCCGGTCGGGCTTTTTTATAATGGAGATGATTTGGTTCCTCCTTAGAAGTGCCCCTAAAGGCATGGTTTAGAAACAGATGCAATGAAGGGTTTCTTTCAATTTGCCAACCCGTTCATTAATTTCGCAAAAAGGTGTTTGTAAAAATAAACGATTATTGAAATGCGTGGGTCGGCCGACGCGTGCCCAAACAAATATGGTCTGTTCCCAAATTACAGAGATTCCCAACATTTTATTCGATGAGCAAACCATTCTGATATTTTAATTGAATTCTTCTTGGTCGATTTCTCATGACTGAGGGTCGTGATGTCTCCTGTACCACGAACATTTGCCCACAAAGATTCTTTACTTTTCTCCTTACTTGGCGCCTCTTGGAGTATCGCTGTTACAGAAGACCCTGTTGCGTTCCTGAATTGACCAGAACACCAGGTCGATGTGCCTACCTGTGCCTCGTTGTCCTTCCACATTGCACTTTCACATCACGATTTTTTCTAAAATTTTCTCTACTCTGCGTATCGCATGGCTTAACAATGGAAGTTCTTGTCGCTGACAAATCATAGACAGACTGTTCTAGATCTATATTTGTTGTTTGACAATCCATTGGTGCCTTCTGTCATCAAAGATATCCTCACCATGCGTCTCCAGCACCAAATTTCAAATTTATCCACCTTTTTTCGCATTTCTGCCTTCAGTATTCACTATTTAGTTTAATTATTTTGTGCACATGTTTATACATATAGGTAGTACTTGTATATCTGAAGGGTTTAATGCAATACAGCAATTTATTACAGTCAACCAACTCACCTCTAAAACATTTAACAGATTTAATTAGATTTGATACGTGAATAATTTTTAATCTACTAGGTAAGTCCAGAAAGTAAGTGTACTGAATTTTTGTAGGTTACAATGTTTTTTAATTATACAAAAAAATTACGTGGTTACCGTAGTACATATGTAAACTATTTTTCGACATAGTCGCCATTCCTCTCAATGCAGGTGGTGAAGCGGGGTATCAACTTTTTGATGCCTTCCTCGAAGTAGTTTCCCGCCAACCCCTCCGTCCATTTCTCCACTTCCTCCTTTACCACCTCGTCGGTTGAAAACCTTTTTCCACCCATGTGCAGCTTCAGGAAGGTAAAGAGATAGTAATCTGAAGGTGCTAGGTCAGAGAAATGCGCGGGATGGTTCAGGACATCCCATTTAAACGAGGCGAGCAGTTCCTTCGTGGCGTTGGCCGTGTGTGGTCTGGTATTGTCGTGCAGCAGGCAGACTCCCTTTGTCAGCATGCCTCTCCTCTTGTTCTGAATCGCCCTCCGCAATTTTTTTAGGGTCTCGCAGTATCTTGCAGAGTTGATGGTCTCCCCTTGAGGCATATATTCAATTAAAATTATGCCTTGACAGTCCCAAAACAATTTCGTCAATTTCGTCAGTCACAATTGAAGGTCTTCCGCTCCTCTGATCATCATGCACAGACGTACGACCGTTTTTAAACTCGCGACACCACTTGTACACAATCGTACGATTCATAGCTTTATCACCATATGCAGTTTTCACCTCATTATAAACCTCAACCGGAGGTTTTCCCTTCCAAACGAGATAACGGATGACGCCGCGTATTTTGCACTTGGCGGGAGATTGGATTTACATTTTTCACGAAACGTGTTGTCGCGTCGACACTTCTCAACGTACTGACCTTGAACCGGTCTCGTTGTGGAGGGGAAGGGTCAGGCTACACGGAAGTGTAGCCAACATGTCGAAAATAAAATCCATCCGGTCGTGAGAGCCTCAGTACACTTACTTTCTGGATACGCCTCGTATGATAGTTTATCAAAATAAAAATTGTTTATGTTCAAGTAAAGAATGGTTAGTTCTAGATGGAAGTATTTTTTTCTTAGAACTGCAAGAAAGTGGTGATAGTATTAGAGATAACGACGTGACTGATAGAGTTAAGAATACCTAGTGAATGGAAAATGTATTGTCTAAAAGAAGTAAAAATGACTGGAAGTGTAAAATACATAAAAAAGAAAAAGCGTTATGTTGGGATGTTAGAAAATACCGAAATGGCATGTATATTTATACATTGTCAATAAATAGTCCAGAGCAAAGTTGTCTGTATAGCTTAGCTTTTCGTCTTCACCCCTTGCAAAGGATGCCCTTCACGCGATTTTTAAAACCTGCCTAGAGGCCCAGTTGTCGACTTGTCAACGTTGTTGGTCGTCTTTCTCAGTGGTAAGACAGATATTTAAATTCTTTACTTGCACCAGGGCGCGCCTCGGTTCCTTGTGGGTATACCCAAACTATTGGACTACCGAATTTCTCTCTGTCTATGGAAGCTTTACTTGTAAACTCTTTAGCTTCAATCTTGTCTCTTCGTCCTGTTGCAATATTTTCGGCCATCTAGATCAATCCGCAGAGCACATTCTGTGGTACTGAGATGTTAATTGAATCAGTCATTTCCGGAGAAAACTCCACTCAGCCTTACATCGGTTCATTTTTGAATCGATTGGCTACTCCGATCTAGTGGCGTTAAATGATACTTTTATTGCATAAGAGTAGTAGAAACTTAGAGTCCTGTTTGAACTCAAGGCCTTAAGCTAATTTATAAGAAAAAAATCTCCCGTGATGTCGAGCCTTAAGTCCGTCGTCACTTCTATTCTTTTCACATTCAGGTGTATTGCCACCGAAAAAGAAGTCCTTCTGGACAGTTCCTTCTTCGTCACTACGTAACGTCATGCCCGTAAAAAGATAAGGTTTCGATCTTCCAATGTAGATCGCACCGGGTGGGGACTTATTTTGTCCCCCATAACAGCGTGGGTGGTGGTGGGTTCAAACTGAACTGTTTATAGCTTATTTGATAAACTGAGCATCCACAATTTCCTTGTCTTGGTTATGATGCCGGGCTGCGGATCGACTTGGATCGAGACATTTTGGGGCATTACCAAAATGAATTCTCAATGAATAGCGTAAAATACATAAATGACAAATCGATACATTTATGTCGTCTTCTTCCCAGTGTCATGTCAGGTCCCCTAAACGTTGAATATCACTTGAGAGTAGAAATTTTTGTACCCGGCAGCCCGAAGAAGATCTCCAACGCCCCTTATGCCAGTCAAATCATGTATATTGCGGAGCCAGGAGATTTGCCTCCTGCGAACACCTCTTCGGCCTTCTATTTTGCCTTAGATGATCAGGTGCAGTAATTTGTCTTTGCTCCTCTAAGTACATGACCCAAGTAGGACACCTTTCGGATTTTAATATAAGTCAGCAACTCTCTATCAACTTTGGCTCTTTGAAGAACCCTTGTGTTGCTGACCATATCCGTCCAAGGTATCCGTAGCATTCTCCGGTGCATCCACATTTCGAATGCTTGCAGTCGGTTCATACTACTTACTTTGAGGGTCCATAATTCTACTCCATGCAATAACACTGACCAAACGTAGCATTTGACTAAACGTTGTCGAAGTTTCAAGTTTAGATTATCATCGCAGAATACGATTCTCATTTTATTAAAAGCCGCACGAGATGATTCAATTCTGCACTTGACTTCGGTTTCTGGGTCGAGGTCTTCCACTAGGATACTTCCGAGGTATTTAATTTTTTTCACTCTCTCTATATCAGCACCTTTCAATGTAAGACGTGCTCCTGCGTGATCCTGCCGGCCAAATACCATGAACTTAGTTTTACTCACGTTCATGTTCAGCCCCAGCCTCACACCGGCTTCATTAATTCTATCTATAAGCGTTTGAAGGTCGTCAATACTGTCTGCCAAAACAACCGTATTATCTGCGTACCTGATGTTATTGCCGCATACACCATTCACTTTGACACCCAGATTTAAGATATGTAGTGCTTCCTTGAAAACTATATCAGAGTACAGATTGAATAACATAGGTGACAAAATACAACCTTGTCAGACTCCACCTTGAATTGGTATGCATTTCGATTTGTTATATTTATTTAATATTCAGTAAAAATAAGTCCAAATGTGTACTTAATAAAATAATACTGCATATATAAAGCAAAATAAATATTGTGCAGCAGATTCAAACTGGCAGTTCAATTGAATCACAATTACGCTCGATTTATACGCTTTATCGCGGCATCTGAGTGCTTTGGTGTCCATATATTTCTCTCCTCAGTAAAACGTATCCCATCGCACTAAATTGTCCTCAACGGTTCTACACTGGAGACCATCACTTCACTGTATTCAGGGCGCAGAGATCAGTTTGAAGCAGATTTATTACTCTTTTTTCCCGACATCCATGTTGATGCTTTGATTCATTTCCACTGCGATGGATTAGATATTTGTTTAATCATTAACATAACTAAATAATTGTAATTTGTTTATTCGAACATTGTTAATTCCACTTTATGTTAGGTGTTAACATAAGTTGTGTCCGTTTTTTTTTCAAATTTTAAAATGAGCACCAAAAGTAAAAGAAAATGGTAAAGGTTATACGACATTCGAAAGAAGCGTGTACCAGTGTGTGACGTAGGTTTATACATTCTAAAAAACCGCTATGGGTGAGGAAGCGACGCTATTCACGACTTACTCTCACTCTTCTTCGGTATATGGGAACGCAAGAAATATGATCTCAGTTCGCAGTTGTTTCTTCCTTCGAAGTATAACATACATAGTGTTAGTCCGTCTCAGGTCTCAGTAGCTCTCGGGCATGCATTTGAGGTGGTCTCTTCGCCCGTTTTGTGAACGTCGGCCGATGTTTTTTTCATGTTTTCAGCAATAAAATTTCTATTATTATCACTTTTGACTTCAAATTTAATTAATTTTAGCAATTGGCTATGAATATTATTATTTTTCCGATTTTAAATCGCTAATTTTTACATGTGTATTGATGTGTATTTCATACACAGCACCAGAACGATTTTTTTAACCAGCGGATTTTTTTAGCACAGTAAGGGAAAGGTTAAACTACTTCCTCTAGCTGGACACTCCACCCATATCTCTTATACTTCGAGGAAGACAAAGAACAATCCAATTGAAATATTACTCGAGAAAACGAACATTAACCAAAAAATGATGATACATACATTTTATTTAACAAAACATGTTTGCATAACGGATGTGCACTAAAAATTCAGTTTCTTTAGAGCAAAGAGAAACAGATTCATCATTGAATTGTAAATTTTTATACATCCTTTTACAGTGGAGGCGTTGTCTGAAAAGAAAAACAACAATTTGATACATATTCCTGAAAAATCTGAAAAAAGGTTTTTGTGTGTGACAATTTAATACTTCTTTCATCAAGTACGTTCGTTAATGAGAAAAGGCAATGAACAATAACAAATAAGAGCAAAACGAGGATTTTTTTATATCTAGTAAGCTTGTTTTCAAGAGATGGTAGGATAGATAAATAAATTGAAAGACGTGATGCAGAGAGAGAGAGAGAGAGAGTTGAGAACAAGGTCAACTATACACTCAGAATGTAATTGCAAATAAAACAATTGCAAAATTTTCAATCGTATGTTAGTAACAACCTTTTGAATTATCATACACTTAATTCAACTATACTATTCTTGGTCTTCCTCTACCACGCTTTCCACCAACATTTGAACAGTATGTTTGTTTTGTCAGTCTTTCTTCATTCATTCCTTCCACATGCCCAAACCATATCAGAGTGCACTTCTTCATTTTACTCAACAAGTAAGCGTTACGTTCATACGCATTCGTAATCCTTCATCCTGTATTCTCTCATACATTGTCACTCCATCTATTCTTATAAGTGCACGCAGCATTCAATGCATATAAAATAATTATAATCAACAGTTATTTATTTTAATATAGAATGATCTTACGAACCATTGCAGTATATTTTCTGAATTAATTCTGCCAAGAAATTACTGCGTAAGACATATGGAGAGTTAATAAGGGTTTTACCAGGTATGCTTAAATATCGGTCCATGAGACAGATCTGGCACGCGAAATCCATGTGATGTTAATTTGCCACCAAGATCATGTGATCTCACACCGTTGGACTACTTTCTCTGCGGTAAAGTGAAAAATCAGGTCTATAAAAATAACCCCCAATCAATTCCTGAGCTGAAAGACGAAATTATTCGCTTTATTTGTGAGTTAAAAACGCAATTATGCCAAAATGTCATAATTTTTTTCGACAAAAGAGTGGACATCTGTGGAGGTGCAAAAGGTGGATATTTGGCGAATATTGTTTTTTATGTTTGAATGTCATACATTATACTTTAATGACCAATAAAAAGTTTTTTGAAATCAAAGCAAATTGTGTTTTTTATTCAAGAATTAAAAAAAACTAGTTGCAACCCGTGAAATATTCACGGAAGTAAAACAAAGTCTACATTTATGAAAATATATATTCATAAATGCAAAATTTGTTTATATATACGAGTATATATCATTTATACATCGTCCCCTTTTACACCGGTTTAAAAATTGTAAGCTAGGTATTTAAAATTCGTTCAGTATCGCGGACCCACCGAGAGTCAAATTTCGAATTACTTTCGGAGAGAATCCAAGTATTCCTCTCTCGCTCTCTTGTATTCAAAATTCAATTCTCGTATTCTTTCTTTGACGACAACCATCGTATGGGTTAAGGCCTATTTATACTATGATTATAATAAAAAAACCGGTCAATTTGAAAGGCCCTTTATTATCATGGATTGAGTTTATTTGTACTAACACCATATCAGAGGTTACTGGGTAGACCACTGGAAAGACTTAGACAGCGTTTTTATATTTGAGGGAATAGGCATTGTATCATCTGAGTTATGAAGTCTCTTGAATCGATTAATGACTATTGAACACTTCAAGAGCTTAAGGCTTCTAGACAAATCTCTGATGAACATATTCAGCGGACGATTCACCTTCACTCCTCACGGCCCTGAGCCATGATGAGTGAAGGTTTATCACTCAGTGATAAACAAGTGTTTGATTCAATCGACCCATCTTGCCAGAGACCGTCCTCTTGCTCGCCACCCTTCATCATTTCCAATCACTGTTAGCTTCTACAAACTGTCTTCGAAGTACGACACTTTTTTATATGTCATTGACAGCCTTTCCTTGACCTGTAGATCCAAAGGAATGGGCACATAGGTGTGTCTTTCAGTCCATAAGATGCGAAGTATTTGGTGTTAACACATCTCGAAAACATTCAGCATATATCTTTACTATTTTCTTAACCCATGTTTCCACTCTTTAGAACGTTACGTGGAGAAGCAAAGTTCTCACTAGACAAATTTAATCAGTTGAATTGAAAATAATAAGTATGGTTATTTGTTTAGGCCAACACTATTTATTCCACTTCATATAACGGTATAACCCTACTTTGAAACAGGTAGGGTTATACCGTTATATGAAGTGGAATAAATAGTATTGGGCTAAACAAATTACAACATCTTTAAACCTCCACAGTGTTAATGCCTTTACTATTAAAAACATTAAAAAATATGGGTTTAAGGTAACGATCTGTACGTCAATGCTTCATAGAATATTTATGGGATCCCAAATAACAATACCTGGCCGCACTTTTCTGTCGTTTGAATGTTAAGATTTCCGCTGCAAAATATACTTGTCAGTCGATATAATGTTAAGTGTAGTTTCATTCATCCCGGAGTCATGTAATGTCAACGTTTTATATGTAAGAAGTATAGTTTTATCTGTAAGAAGTACAATTTTATCCGTAAGAAGTATAGTTTTATCTGTAAGAAGTATAGTTTTATCCGTAAGAAGTATAGTTTTATCTGTAAGAAGTATAGATTTATCCGTAAGAAGTATAGTTTTATTTATTTTATTCATTTTCCACACCATTCTATTTTATCTTATATTCCAGAAGTTACGGTGATAGAAATGTGTGAAAGGAAAAGTACACAATTATATGAGTCAATATAATAAAACTAATTTAGAAAAATGACAATATGACTTAATTTAAAGTTTCGACTTATTAAGCATAAAAAATTTAACAATCGATCTATAAGTGGAAATATTCCACAGAGAAAGAAGAAACGCAACATTCATTGGACGCGGTAAAGATATAGATTTTAGTAAATCAAATCTATCTCGCCAAGAACAACCGAAAAGTACATGGTCTATAGTTTCATCATGCAAACCACACTCGCAGCCAGAATTGTCCACAATACCCATTCTGTAAAGGTGGGTGTTGTGACGTTTCGGTTCATTACAAATCTACTTTTTAATTTCCTTCCGTGGTTGCAGTCCTAAGACTGGTTTGCAGCAATTTGAACTCTTCTCCTCCATTCCCCCCTGTCCTGTGCGGGTCTTTTTAAGTCTGTATATGTTGAGCAGCGCACGTCCACCAACAGGTCCTCCAGGTACTCTCGGCGTGGGCGTCCCCTAGAGTCCCCTTTTTAATTATTATAGACTAAAATTTAAATTTAAAGTACGAGTATTACAGACGAATTATTATGGATCAAAATGGTTGGTGATTGCAAATAGAACTGAAAATTCTACAAGGAAGAGACGATCGCGTCAATCACAACGAGCAAGCGAGATTATAGTGAATCAGCAACACGACGACATGAAGGAGCAAAAAAACAGTAATTTACAAAAAGCCTTTAAATTTAATATAATCAATAAATCATAACAAACTCAATAAAGCATAATTGATGAATCATTACTAGTTTAGATAAAATTTTGTCAGAGGATGAAAGAGTTACGCGAGATATTAAATGGCGTGTAGCGATAGAAAACAAAGTTTACTTTAAGCGAAAACCAGACTGGAATTCTGTTTAAAAAATCTGGGATCCAACATGAATCGAACCCGCAACTTCCGGGTTGAGAGCTTCTTACCAACTAGGCCACGGAGGTTGTCTTACTATACCAATTTTATGTATTCTTTAAAAAAAATGTAATAAAAGGTTCGCACTTACTCTGAATTTGGATTATCTCTGGAAACAAAATAAATGCTGGGTTCCAGTTAAAAATTGGGTTTCAGAGGGATTTGAACCCGCGACCTCCGAATTGGAAGACAGGCGTTTTACCAACTAGGCCACGGAAGTCACCGGCTTAAATAATGATAGTTTACAACAGTGTTCTAGTTTTGATGTATGGAATACCAATTTTGATGTATGGAAGTGAAACGCGGACGTTTTACTATTGTGCCCTCTTTTAATAGTTGATAAAATATTCTCTTAACTCTTAATTTCTAATCAGTAAAATAACATGCTTCATTCCTGATTTTTCTTTTCCTTGCCTCTCCACCATCCCTTCCTTTCCTTTTGATTGATGATATATCACTTTATATGAAAAATAATGTTCGGGTGATTGCCCGTCTTTGTGGGGTTCGTGGGCATGTCCTCACGTATATGTTTATGGATTTCGTGGGGATGGATAGTCATTTGAATGATTTATGCGACCACGTAACTTTGCTTCATTTATTTTTGTCTGGTTGGTTGGAAGATATTGCCGCCGGGCAATAATCCCGCCAGATTGTATTTACAATAAAAGTGTTTAATAAATAAATACTAGTTACACATCACAGGGAAGGAAGGGTTAATAAATAACGATACTAGCCACAAAACGCCTGTCCTTCGACAGAAACGTTTTGAGATCTGTTCTCTTTTCTCTGTCTACCTGCAAATATATACGTAAATATTCACTTTGTTAACAAAGTGTTTTAGCCAAAAATATAATACATGTTGCCTTTAGCCAAAATAAGTATATTCTAATTGAAATATTTTGCCAGAGAAGCTCGTGTGAGATGGTTAGGGTCCAGGATAGACAATATTAAATAGTTAATAATGACCTTTATGAAGAAAAGATCGGGATGACCACCGGCAACTTGCTCATCAATATTTAGGCCCGAATTCACAATCCGACCTTAACATTAAATACTAAATTTCAACTATATATTACGGAAGATTTAGTTTATACATATACAGTTAAATTTATCGTAGCTTCTTTAAATAAGTGTGACACGTATTTTCATTACCTCACTTTACAGTTTGGAGAGTATGAGGTCTGACTTAGAATACAAATTAGGAAATTTTAAGGTAAAAAAATATTAATTAGTATTTAGGTCAGACTATGACTTTGGGCCTACAGATCGACCAGAAGTAATTCAGAATAGAATCTTTTAAAGGAGTTTGTTTACTTGAAAAATAATCAATGATAACGCCTCGCTAAACTAGAAAATACTTTTAATATTCTCCACGACTTGCTTTTGACGACGTTCTATTTTTACATTTCCTAGCTCTTCCATATTGCAGCGTCTCCTATAAAATGCACTCACGAACACTTTCGTGTCTGGCCTGAAAATATGACTAGACAGGGGCCCACAGGGGCTGACTGCCATATATATTAAATTTATTTATTTATTAATCCTGCCAAGACGTCCAGTTGTCTTCTTCGCAACAACGATGGCCGCATCTTTATTTCCTTGGATTTCCTTTCTTTCTTTACTGAGAGAGCGAGAGGGAACATTTATACCAATATGTTACAAAATTGCAAGTGAGTCCACAAGATTATTCAGCATGTATTGAAAAGCTTCTTCTTCTTCTCAGTGTCATGTTAGGTCCCCCCAATGTTGACACCTGAGAGTAGGCATCTTTGTCCCCGGCAGCCCGAAAAAGATCCCCAATGCTCCTTACACCAGTCCAATCACGTATATTGCGGAGCCAGGAGATTTGCCTCCTGCTAACACCTCTTCGACCCTCCATCTTGCCTTGGATGATTAGATGCAGTAATTTGTATTTTTCTCATCTAAGTACATGACCCAAATAGGACACCTTTCGGATTTTAACATTAGTCAGCAACTCTCTATCAACTTTGGCTCTTTGAGGAACCTTTGTGGTGCTGACCATATCCTTCCAGGGCATCCGCAGCATTATCCGGTATATTCACATTTCGTATGCCTCCAGTCGGTTCATACTACCAACTTTGAGGGTCCATGATTCTACTCCATATACGAGTATGTTAATAACACTGACCAAACGTAGCATTTGACTAACCGTTAACTTATAGTTTGGTTTCCATATTAAACAGGCATACACGTGTACTCCAGGTTGCTTCACACCACTAACTTATACAAAATCATCAATTTTTAAATGGTCTTGTAATTCTTATTAGGAATCTCAGCAATCTAAATAACTTCTTCACTCTCTCGTTCACATGATAATTAAATGCAAGACGAAGGTGGATGCTGTCAGAGAGGTCTTGGGCAGTGCTGGCACATAGGTTTGAAGACATGTGTGTATATAAGTGGAGGCACTTTATATTACCTAACAACATCCTTCAAATTTTATCGCCACTTTAGTCCATATCCAGCAATTAGAGAACTTTTGCGTCTATCTGGATCAATCCACAGATCACATGTTGTGGTATTAATGATAATCGGGTAAATAATTTCCGAACCTAAATTTGAGAAAATGTAGGATGGACCCTGTGACATTTGAAATGTCATGTCTCAAAGGGGTGGAATAATATCGTTTTTTTTTACAAATCGAATCGTTTTTTTATAAATCGAAAAATTGTTTTTCTCTAAACTGACGTTTTAATTCGTAATTTTCATTATACTGACTTTCTAATGTGTTGTATGATTTGTATCTATCTTTAAATAGGCCAAGATCCACTGTGAATTAATACTAATTACGAACATTTAATTTTTGGTATAAAAAAATCGAAAATCCAATTATCGTTTACCTCATCCCTAGCCAATGCAGACTAACGTAGTGACTTTTGACAATCGTCACCAAATATTATTTAATTTTAACAAACTGACATATTTTTGCTAATTTGTAACAAGATGTATTAATTTGTCATTATTGTTAATTTTATGTAATGTATTTACCTAAATAACTTGCTATTTATTAGAAATCGAGGCTTGTATTAAAATTGATAAAATAATTCAAATTACTGAACATCCTTACAAGGTTGTATTGGGGCAAATTTGTAAACTGTTACAGGGATCATGCTACATTTTCTCAAGTTTAGTTTTTTCACACTCAAGTGTGTTACCACCGGAAGAGGAGTGCTTTTGGGCAGTTCTTTCTTCGGCATTACTTGACGTCGAGCTCTTAAAAAAATAAAGAGGATTTTTATCTTCTTATGTATTGTAGATCACACTGGATGAGGACTTATATTGTACCCTATAACAGCTTGGGTGGGAGAGAGATCAAACTGAACTAAAACCACAAGGTGGTCTTGACAACAGGAGAGCGAGAAGTGATGAGTTTTTGAAGATATTCACATAAGCCTGTCAGGAGAAAGTAGAATGTGTAGTTAGGAGTTGTTGGATATGATTTTATTGTGGTTGTTGAGATTATGATGCGGTTGGAATTATATGTGTGATAATAGCATAGGATTAAAGTATGTGAATACAGTTTGTGAACATTTCAGCTGAGTGGTTAAGTATTTTAAATAGACCACTTCGTCACAGGTTTTGCTTAGTTTTGTTGGTATTCTAAATTAGCAAAATTAAAGGGTTTTTAACACTCTTTGATACTTATATTCTACAGTTTGGCTTTCTATCAAAATTATATAAATTTTAGGTTATGTATTATAGTTAATAGTATACAAATAATTTAAATATTTACCGAAATGAAGGTACCACAAGGAACGTGTGACATGATAAATTGAATTTGATCAGGACTACTGACATATGAGTTAACATCCTTAAATAATGTTCTGAGGTCAATTTATTATTTTTTAACCTGGCGAACTTATTGCCATGTGACAATCTCTTCCAACCAACCAGACATGACAAGTTGAATTTGATCAGGACTATTGAAATATGAGTTAACGTTCTTAAATAATGTTCTGAGGCCAATTTTTTTTGACCAATAGAACGTATTGCCATGTGGCAATCTCTTCCAATTAACCAGACATGGCAAGTTGAATTTTATCAGGACTATTGAAATATGAGTTAACATTCTTAAATAATGTTCTGAGGTCAATTTATTATTTTTTAACCTGGCGAACTTATTGCAATGTGGCAATCTCTTCCAACCAACCAGACATGATAAGTTGAATTTGATCAGGACTATTGAAATATGACTTAATATTCTTAAATAATGTTCTGAAGTCAAATTGTTTTTTAACCTTTCGAACTTATTGTCATGTGACAATCTCTTCCAATCAGCCTGAAATATGTTTTAATGGGCCCTAAGTGAAAACCAAACTGAAATTCCATTTAAAAAAATCTGAGTTCCAGCGGGGATCGAACCCGCAACCTCCGGATAGGCAGGCAAGCGTCATACCACTAGGCCACGGAAGTCATCAAGTTGTATCTGACAAGGTTGTAAGAATTATTGCTTTCAACAATAGACTATATTTCAACTCAGTTATTTTTCTAAATAATTAATTAGTATAATATTATGTCCGTCCCTGGTCGCTGCTAGTATTTGGGCCACGAGGGGCGGAGTTAATTTATTTGCGCTACGCCCATAGTCAAAGAGATATCTATCCAAAATATTATACTAGAGTTACCTAAACCCTCATGACTTGCAGCCCCTGCAGCGAGGTGAGCAGTCATGCTGTTCACCATCTTAGAAAGTTCATGCCATGTTGCTTATTCAATAAGTGTTCTTATTCTGAAACGTTACTTACGGTAATCTGAGACTTTACTAGCATCCTCTTAACCTTAGAAAACGGAAATCCCTTGAAACAGGTGTCAGTAGATGTAAATAATCCTTCTTTTTTTAAAGTAACTCTTCATTTCGAAGGTATGCGATCATCAAAGTTTTTTTGGCCTTTGAGGCTGCAGCTTTGAACAAGCATACTTTAAACAGTTAAACCACTACGGAAAGTTATTTAACCAGGAGATGTTTTTTCTTTTGCTCTAAATTGTCCCCTGGAATATCAGTCAAAGGATCTTACTTTTCTTATTATTATTTAAGTTCTTTTTTTAAAGGAAATATATGACCGAAGTCATAGGTATCCTTATACTCTTGAGTGCTAGGTGGAAAAAATGCCTGTGTCATTCAAAGGGAGTATCACAACGCGGGGTTCGAACCGGCGACCTTTCGTACGGAAGTTTGCTGGTTCAATGCCATGCACCTCACATTTCTTTTAGCATTATACGTGTATGTTAAAATACTCGAACTTTCACCATTTGATGAGGGGTAACACTTTATTCATCCATTTCAAGATGTTACCATTACGGATTTTGTCAATCCATGAGACTATATGTTAAAATACCCGAACTTTCTCCTTTTGATAACGGGTAACACTTTTTTCGTCCATTTCAAGATGTTATCATTACGGATTTTGTCAATCCACGAAACTATATGTTAAAATACTCGAACTTTGTCCTTTTGATAAGGGGTAACACTTTATTCGTCCATTTCAAGATGTTACCATTACGGATTTTGTCAATCCATGAGACTCTATGTTAAAATACTCGAACTTTCTCCTTTTGATAAGGGGTAACACTTTATTCTCCCATTTCAAGATGTTACCATTACGGATTTTGTCAATCCATGAGACTATGTGTAAAAATACTCGAACTTTCTCTTGATGAGGGGCTACATTTTATTCATCTATTTCAAGATGTTACCATTATGGATTTGTTCAACCCATGAGAATTTATGTTAAAATACTCGAACTTTCTCCTTTTGATAAGGGATATTACTTTAGTTTTAAAATGTTACCTTTACGGATTTTAACAACTCATGAGACTTTATGTTAAAATACTCGAATTTTCTCCTTTTGATCACTGATAACACTCGTACTTTATTCACCCATTTCAAGATGTTATCATTACCGATTTTGTCAATCCATGAGACTATATATGTTAAAATACTCGAACTTTCTCCTTTTGATAAGGGATATTACTTTAGTTTTAAGATGTTACCTTTATGTATTTTATCAAACCATGAAACTATCAACATTATTCGATAGTTAAGCTCCACGTTTCATAAGCTTCTTGTTTCTTCGTGGTGGTCTGTGTATTACTGAGTTTCTAAAGAAATTGTTGAACAATTTTTGTGTTTTAAGAAGGTAATGCTTAAACCATAGATTTTGGATTCTTTGAAATTAATAATGGAATAATTATACATTCCTGCTAAGTGTTCATGACTAAAGAGGTATTTATGTTACAATACTTTTTTATATTCCATTTATATATAGTATATAAGTTTCACCATCATAACATAATTTTATTTCAAATATAACAACAAATGAAATAATTTAAATAAACAAATAAATATATCATATATCTTATTATATAAATTTACAAACGGTCTCTTTTTGATTGTGGATAAATATGCTTCTCTATCTTTCATTTATCTTTTTCCGTATGTCTGAATTATGAGGTTTGGTAGTCCATGCAATTCTTCGATAGTACCACAGTACAAAAGTTATTGTGTCTCTAAAAAGATGTATCCCTCATTTTATTATTGTATTTAATCTTCTTCATATTCTGTGCGCAGTTCCCTTGACGTTGCGTAGCCAAGACAGGCGCCTTCTGCCGATCACGCGTCGACCCTCGATCATGGACACTGTCTTCCCTTCATCGTTTGTGTCCAAAGTATCATTATTTCAATCTTTCAGTCCTGATCATTCTTTCAATCGTGTTGGTAACTTAAGTATCGAATTTGAAATTTGATAAGTATTGATGGTGTTTCAAATTCGATTTCCGATGGTACCTGATAAAACTTAGTAACAAATAAACGAAGTTTAATGCCTAGTTTACGTGTTCTTGGGTAATAATACTATAATCTCCGTGACTTTGTTATCTTCCAGGCCACGAGTTACGGGTTCGATCTTAGTTTAGTAATTCTTTTGAAGTTTGGTTTTCACTTAAGGTATCTATAAAATTTATCGTGCAAATGTTGACACTTTTCCAAATGTGATAATAATATCAAAACGTTGGATGACAAACTGATTGAAATCGTGAAAGATATGGAGTAAAACTACAATAACAGAAAGTATATCATGTTAGGAAAGTTTGGTGCTCTGTATTCCTTGCCTTGTCCAAAAGGGAAATATCGTGATGGCATGTACACATGTATGCACTAAGAAAATTGAATGGAGACTCCGATCATTACAACTAATTTATATCTATGGATGTGAAGACGGTAAAGGAAGTAAAAAGTTTGGTGGTTTATCCTCTCTGTCCAGCCGAAAAGGGAAATGGCTTAGTAGCATGTATTTATTTACTGACGAAGACATTGAATGGGGACACCTAGTGTTAGAATCAATTTCTTAAACAGCTGCAATAAAGAGAGCAGGCTGGGGCAGGTGACCGATAATAACGGCTGGAAGCACTCTGCCAAATTCACTTTGCTAATGAAACATTTTCGCCGGAGTCGATTATGCAATACAAAGTCTCCATAATTGTGGGTTATTATGGATAATCACGAGAAATTAGTCGAAATCTGATTTTGTGCTCACACCCCAGAAATTATTACGACATGTGTATTTGCTAAAATGCATTCGCTAATTTACCCGCTTGCCCCGATTAGCTTTTGCGCAATTTGTGAATGTGGCAAATTTCATAATTCAAATAACTGGGGGAGTAAACTAAGACACCAGTTGGAAATTTAAACGGAATATACTTGGTCACTCGTGTTAATGCAGAACATCTGCTATGTTTGCAGAAGGCAGAACTCATGGATTCATAGTCCTCTTCAGGATCAGAGGTCCCCTCAGAGGATAACATGTTCCATCAAAGGAGTCAACTGTGGAGCTTTTCTCTATCAATATTCAAAACTTAATGAAAGCTTGCAGTTTCTAAAGTTTAACTGTTGTTTTTTTTAATTTTTATATTTTTTTTCTACGCATAATATTATACATATTTGTTTACTAGCTTTAGTGCTATTTTTATAATTATTAAATTTTTATTAGCTTTAGTGCTATTTATATAGTTTTTAAATTTTTATTAGATTTAGTGCTATTTATATACAATAGTTTTTTTAATTTTTATTAGCTTTAGTGCTATTTTTATAATTATTAAATTTTTATTAGCTTTAGTGCTAGTTTTATAATTATTAAATTTTTATTAGCTTTAGTGCTATTTTTATAATTATTTTTTTTATTAGTTTTAGTGCTATTTTTATAATTATAAATTTTTTATTAGCTTAAGTGTTGTTTTTATAATTATAATTTTTTTATTAGCTTTATTGCTATTTATATACAATAGTTTTTTTAATTTTTATTAGCTTTAGTGCTATTTTTATAATTATTAATTTTTTATTAGCGTTAGTGCTATTTTTATAATTATTATTTTTTTATTAGCTTTGGTGCTATTTTTATAATTATTATTTTTTTATTAGTTTTATTGCTATTTTTATAATTTTAAATTTTTTATTAGCTTTAGCGCTATTTTTATAAATATAACATTTTTACTAGCTTTAGTGCTATTTTCGTAATTATTAAATTTTTCATTTGTTCGTACAGGTGCGGCAGAAGACGCATTAAAACATCTCTACAAGACTTTCTTTAGATATTACTTATGAACAAAATTTGATAAATAAAAATATAATGTTATGTAACATAACATATATGGTATATGTTATGTTATGTAACATAACATATATGGTATATGAATATAACACATAGGTTCCAAAGTTAAGATTGATTGTGAATATATTAACTTTGAAAAAGGAGCTTGCGCAATCGCAAGCTGTTAGGGAATCTTTCCGGTCAAAAGATGTTCGTGAGATAGTTCTCATGAAAGTATTTCTTTTTCTATTTAGTACTTTTGTGAAATAGAGGCAGAGCTTTATGTCTTCTCCTTTATTAAAAGGAATTAGTGTCTTCATGAATGTAAGAGTTAATTCAGTATCGTGAAGTAGTGTTTCCTTTATTAAGGAAGCTGTGGTCCACGAGGAGAGGGAGTAAGGAGCACTCAGATGGTAACGCAGCACTTCTCAAACTGTGGAACTTAACACATAAAGATTTTTATTTTTGTTCGCGTCTGTAATATAAGTAGGTAGGTCGCAGAATATATTATTTTATGAGACGCTGTATTTCGATTATACACAAACATTTAAAGAAATATGAACTGACGTAAGCCTTTATACAAAATTTATTTATATTGAAATCATTCAAAAATATTGTTTAATTTTTTATTTTATTTTTCTGAATTTGAGTCATTTGTTTTTTTTTTCTGTTTAATATATGTGTTTAATATAATTCTATTTTTGTTGTATTTTGAGGTTTGTTTTGAATTCTATTTTTGTTGTATCCCGCGGCTCCCGCCGCTCCCGCGGCTGCCGCTTCCGCCGCTCCCGCGGCTACCGCCGCTCCTACCGCTCCCGCCGCACCCGCCGCTTCCGCGGCTACCGTCGCTCCCGCGGCTACCGCCGCTCCCGCGGTTCCCACCGCGATCGCAGCTCCCGCGGCTCCCACGGCTACCACCGCTCCCGTGGCTGCCGCGGCTCCCGCGACTCCCGCAGCTGCCGCAGCTCCCGCCGCCTCCGACAACTCTTTAACCCAGTTAAACATCTGGAAAAAAAAACATGAATTTATTATGACGGGGGCTAGCAAACACTGTTTATTCCACTTTATGTAACGGTATAACCCTAATTTGAAATCTTGACTTGTGTTATGTATTCCGCAGAAAAAGTATTTAACCTATCGAACCATTAACTTAGGGATGAAGAACTGGACCTTTTGTCAAAAGGGCTTAAGTATTCCCTAATTCAAAAAAATGTCCCCAGCCAAATAGAGCAGCTCGCTGATGACGTTGTTGCACTACTTCGTAACGAGGACAAATATGTGCAATACAAGTGTGCAGCCGACATCAAGAAATCCATCGCCATGTGTCAAGTGAATAACATCGCTCGGAAGGAACTAGCCACAGCTATGTGTGACATGTAGCTCTAAAGAATATATATTTCACTTAGTTTTTTTTTAAACTTTTTTTTTTCACTTCAATTAGCGGTGAAATTGAATTGTGTTGATTGATTTTCATTTGAATTCAAATCATATCGTGAATTGACCTCTTGGAGTGACGCTCATGTGCTTAGAGAGACGGCCCGATGTTGGTATATACATTTTTGACAAACATCACATTTAATTTTAACGAATTGCCAATTTTTTGCTTATTTGCAAGAAGATGTATTAATTTGTCATTATTGTTAGTTTTTTGTAATGTAGTTACCTAAATAACTTGGTATTTATTAGAATTGAGCCTTATATTAAAGTCGATAAAATAATTAAAATTACTGAACGTCGTTACAAATATTAAACGTATAAGGGCAAATTTGTCTGCAATTTAGTGGCGTCAAAATAAGAATTGGTTGAAAAAGTATTTTCCTATATTCAAATCAATTATAAGAATCACGATTGGCTGAGTGAACGAGCTATTCTTGCCGCCAAGAACAAAGACGTCTACAAACTTAACAATATTATTCAGTTCCTTTTTTAATGTTTCGCAATTTTATATGTTTTTGTTATAACTTTCCTTCTTCTTTTTCAGTGCAATCGATCTACTTTAGTTATAGGTTTATGTTAATATAAAAGCTTTAGCCAATTGATTATTTTATTGTATGATATAATAATTCAAATTCTCAAATTGGATTTCAAGAAATAAATTAAATTTAAATCTAAGTAATACGAAATTTTTCTAGGTGGTTTTAACAAGTAGAGAGCATCTTTTTGGTGGTGATACTTTATCAATTATGAGTGTTTGTATCTTTCCAAAATATACAGTCTGTCCAATAGGAAAGGGGACTGATTTTATTTTCGCGTAACAATCAGCGCCATCTGTAAATTAATAAATGAGTTAACTTAACTAGTGACACATTTCGATTATCTTCCGTAAAAGTTTCAAAGCGCTGGCATCGTTGACTCATTCATAATGATGTAGCAACTGACAGCACCTTCTGAGTCTCAGTCGGAAAAGAAACAATGGGGCAAAGTGCTTACAATTAATTTTGTTTTATATTGAGTTTTAAAGTGTCACAGAAACTTTTGAAACGATCAAACTGTTTAAGGTAGTTAAGCAAAGAATGATTTTAAAGGTTCCTCGATAAGTCTAGTAGACGCACAACGATCATTTCGAAAAAAAGCAGCCACTTTTTGAACATTTTTTTAAATTCGAACTGTCAATAATGGTCTAGATCAGTGTTCCCCAACCTTTTTAGACCTGTGGACCGGTAAAAAAATGAAAAAAAAATCGCGGACCACTAATACTGAAATAAAAATGTTTTTTTTATTTAATTATTTTTTAATCTTATATTGTGATAGATGGACATATGTAACTATAATTAACAAATATACATATAACAGTTAAACAATTTTAATTGTAACATTGTCTTATACAATTAAAATTTAACAAAAACAGTGGGGTTTTTGCAACAAACTAATGCGAAACCTGCTGTTGCATCTTTGCTAATATATTGGATATTCTTGGCTTTAGTGCTGTCTCTGACAGACGAAGTGCTGCATTCACGTCCAGTCTATTAATTTGTTTCGATTTTATTGAGGACATGGATGAAAATGCTTTTTCGCATGAATAGGTTGTTGAAAATGACATTAATAAATTTATAGCTTTACAGCTTAAATATGGATATTCATCTTCCACTGATATCCAAAACTGAGGCAATGTTAATGTTTTGTGTCTGGATATCAGAGTGACAGCCGAAGACAACTCTATTAATTGTTCATTTTCTCTACTCGTAAGAGTACATGAAACTATGTCCTCCATGAAGGGATTATTAATCCAAAGATTTCATTTACGAGGATCCTCATTTTCGGGATAAAAATGATTAAATTTTAGTACCAACGCCTTCAAGTGTTGACTTATTACATTTAAAACACCTTTCCTGTTGACTTCAGCAGCAATTAAAAATTCTGGCAAAAGTGGAAACCTTTCTAAATCCTCCACTTGTAAACGACAATCCCAAAGAACCAGTTTCTTTTTCCGCCATATATGCGAGTTTACTCAACCATTCCTCGTCCAAAAAATGTTCTAGTAGGGCGGAGTTTCTCTCTCTCATACAATGTTTTGCTTCTTCCCTTAATTCAAAGAGAAGTGAAATAACCTTTCCTCTAGATAGCCACCTCACTTCTGCATAGAGAAGTAGATGTTGATGTTGCGAGTCCATACTCTCGCACAGTAACTTGAACAGTCTTAAGTTCATGGATCGTCTACGAATTTCCTTTATAATCTTCACTGCGTTGTTCATCACTGTGTTTAGCTCTGTAGAGAGCTTCTTTGCAGTTAGATGCTCTCGGTGAATTATACAGTGAGTGGACAACATATCTGGATAGGCAACAGTCTTTATTCTTGCAACTACACCTGAGAGATGACCAATCATGCTTGCAGCGCCGTCTGTACACACTCCGACGCATTTGCCCCACTCTAAGCTGTGCACTTGGAAATACTCGTCAAGAACACCAAATATCTCCGAACTTGTAGTCCGTCCAGGTAAGTCAAGACAGCAAAGACGTTCCTCCCTAGAATCTTCAGCTTCACTATAACTCACGAAGCAAAGTAGAATAGCATGGTTGCTCACGTCAGTTGATTTGTCGAGTTGAATCGCAAAACATCGTGATTTTTTTATTCCCTCTACAACCTGCTCTTCAATATCAATCGCCATGTCAAGAATTCTTCTCTGGATAGTGTTTCCCGAAAGTGGTATAGCCGAGAGTTTTTTTGCGGCTTGAGGACCCAAAATCTCACGAGCGCAATCTATGATGCAAGGCTTTACTAACTCCTCGCCGATATTGAACGGTTTTTTCGTTTTAGATATTTGAAGAGCAACTAAATAAGACGCTTGAAGCAGTTTTTTGTCACTAGTTATCATCTTTTCATTTCACTTTTTTTATTTTTCAACTGGTCATGTGATCTTTCAAAAAAATCCAATGGCTTATCTTTGAGATCACTATGCTTCGAATGCAAATGATGAACAAGTTTGGAAGGTTTCATAGCCTCATTTGATAAAATTAAAAAAATACATGAAAAAAAAATTATTACCATGGCCTATTTGTATTAATGTTCCTTAATGAGAAGTCTCCATGGATATCATTTCGAATGGATTTTGGTATCGATTACCGATAGAACCCGAAAACACCAAAATAAGTCACCAGATGGACTTACAATTAACTAGATAGATCACACCTCATTGTTGGCATACACATCAGACCTACATAAGGTACGAATATATAGAGAGGCAAACGTAGATTCCAACCGATTTCTGTCCAGAGCATAAATTCAACACTAGAAAGAGATCCCGAAAACACCAAAATAAGTCACCAGATGGACTTACAATCAACTAGATAGATTACACCTCATTGATGGCATACACATCGGACCTACGTAAGGTACGGATATATAGAGAGGCAAACGTAGATTCCAACCGATTTCTGTCCAGGTCATAAATTCAACACTAGAAAGAGATACCGAAAACACCAAAATAAGTCACCAGATGGACTTACAATCAACTAGATAGATTACACCTCATTGATGGCATACACATCGGACCTACATAAGGTACGGATATATAGAGAGGCAAACGTAGATTCCAACCGATTTCTGTCCAGAGCATAAATTCAACACTAGAAAGAGATCCCGAAAACACCAAAATAAGTCACCAGATGGACTTACAATCAACTAGATAGATTACACCTCATTGATGGCATACACATCGGACCTACGTAAGGTACGGATATATAGAGAGGCAAACGTAGATTCCAACCGATTTCTGTCCAGGGCATAAATTCAACACTAGAAAGAGATCCCGAAAACACCAAAATAAGTCACCAGATGGACTTACAATTAACTAGATAGATCACACCTCATTGTTGGCATACACATCAGACCTACATAAGGTACGAATATATAGAGAGGCAAACGTAGATTCCAACCGATTTCTGTCCAGAGCATAAATTCAACACTAGAAAGAGATCCCGAAAACACCAAAATAAGTCACCAGATGGACTTACAATCAACTAGATAGATTACACCTCATTGATGGCATACACATCGGACCTACATAAGGTACGGATATATAGAGAGGCAAACGTAGATTCCAACCGATTTCTGTCCAGAGCATAAATTCAACACTAGAAAGAGATCCCGAAAACACCAAAATAAGTCACCAGATGGACTTACAATTAACTAGATAGATTACACCTCATTGATGGCATACACATCGGACCTACATAAGGTACGGATATATAGAGAGGCAAACGTAGATTCCAACCGATTTCTGTCCAGAGCATAAATTCAACACTAGAAAGAGATCCCGAAAACACCAAAATAAGTCACCAGATGGACTTACAATCAACTAGATAGATTACACCTCATTGATGGCATACACATCGGACCTACATAAGGTACGGATATATAGAGAGGCAAACGTAGATTCCAACCGATTTCTGTCCAGAGCATAAATTCAACACTAGAAAGAGATCCCGAAAACACCAAAATAAGTCACCAGATGGACTTACAATTAACTAGATAGATTACACCTCATTGATGGCATACACATCGGACCTACATAAGGTACGGATATATAGAGAGGCAAACGTAGATTCCAACCGATTTCTGTCCAGAGCATAAATTCAACACTAGAAAGAGATCCAACACCCTGGACTGACTTTTGATACAGATAAATTAGAACAGGGGGGTGTGGTTGAATATCACCAAGAGCAAGTAACGTATCGACTACCTGACATAAGTATCGACTACCTGACATAAGTAACGAATTCTTCCAACTCCACAAATTGAATGAATCCTTAATTTTTTTTCCAAAAAAATAATTAATGTAATTAGTAGAATAACAAAATTATTTTTAAATACATAAATTTGTTTTTTTTATCAAACACTGTTTATTCCACTTTATATAACGGTATAACCCTATCGGTTTCAAGGTTTTCATCTCATCATCAAGAGAGCACAAACAAGACTGAATTCTGTTCGAACTGGTACCGACATTCACACTTTTAACGGTAAACATTCGGGTTGGGGATCGTGGGTGAAGTGTGGCAGGAGACAACTTCAGCGAGCAGCGTCGAGATTCTGGGAATATATATCTTGGCTAGATGTTCACCCCGATGACTTAGATGTTTCTAGGGCCTCTAATACATCCAATTTATTTCCGTTACTACTGATATGTAAGAATTTGTTATCATCGATAGACAATGTACGATTTTCCCGGTGACAATCATTAGCCATTTCAAAATAAATTAGAGGATTTATTAAGACAGATTTGTGTTCACGAAATCTCTTTTCAAATGATCTTCCTGTCTTTCCTATATACCATAGAAATTATCACAGTCAGCACATAAAAGTTTATACACACGAACATAATCCAGTCTTCTTTTTGTTCACCTGATGATGTGGTGAAAACCTTAACACCTGTAGGATTATACCGTTACATAAATTGGAATGAACAGTGTTTGATAAAACAAATTACACTGTCTTCAAACCTTCACAATAACTATAAATAATATATTCTTCTTCTTCTTTAGCCGTCTCTCCACTGCTGGATGTAGGCCTCTTCCAAAACTTTCCACGCTTCCCTGTCTTGGGCTTTTCTCGTCCATTTTCTGCCGGCGACAGAGATAATGTCGTCAGCCCACATCTTCTGGGGCCGTCCCATCGGTCTTTTCGTATCACACGGCCTCCATTTCATAACTCTGGGTGCCCATCTTTCATTTCGTTGCCTTGCAACGTGACCCGCCCATTGCCATTTCATGCCAGCAACACGGTCCATTATGTCGACAACCCTAGTCCGTCGCCTGATTTCTTCATTTTTCTGATTTTGTCTATCAGACTTATGCTCAACGAAAAATAATATATTATATTGTTAAATATTTTTGCTCGGATTTTTCATAGTTCAAGGCGACATAACATTTGATAAATTTAAATTTGTTGACCTTGTTAAGAAGAGGAATATATCTTTTATATGGTTATTGAAGTTTACGTCTTTAAACTACGAGTATTTCATGGTATTAATTTAGTTTTTATTGCCATGTTGAAATAAAAATAAATTAAGAAAATATATCAACGGATTGCATTCTTCTGGAGGCTCTGACGGAAAATCGTGAAGGAGTGGCAGGCTGTAACGATTCTCAATATCGAGGGAACGACTCAAAAGAAGAAATAAGAAAAAGTTAAAGACTTACCGTAAGTTATAAAGTGTTCTTTTGCAATTGTTTTAAAAGGGGTGATGTAAAACAGTTAATAATCTGGGATATTTTTCTTCGCGAAAAGATAATACTGAAATTAAGCAAGCAATGAATTAAGATTGTTTAAAATTTTTATTTTATACTCATGTGTAAAATTTTTTTGAGGAGGAATCAAATAAACCGATAAATTGTATGAACGTTAAAAAAAATGAGAATTGCATATATGGCATAGTAACCCCTCGATTAGTGCAGTTTCGCATTAATCGAAAATTAAAAGTATTGCCTTAATCGAAATAGCATTAATCGAAATCACATATTTTTGAAAAATAAATGAAAAGCGTACGCTTACTTACAAAAAGTTCCCAACTGATATATTTGAGAAAAATAAATACAAAATAATAGCACTTATGTTACACTAAGTTGCAAAAAGCGTTTCGTAACGTTTCGTATATATCTTTGAGAAAAATAAATGAAAAACAATGGTACGTACGTTTAACTGCAAAAAGTTGTCAACATTTTATAGATATATTTGTGAAAAAATAAATAAAGAGTACATGCGTTTAGCTGCAAAATACCGGCAGGGTAACACCGTTATAAAAAGTGGTATAAACAGTGTTTGATAAAACAAATTACAATGTCTTTAAATCTCCACAACGTTAATGCCTTAACTATAAATAATACAATATTTCATAGATATAGTTGTAGGGAATACCGACATCCCTAAATATTGTCAACATGCACGGTCAACGACCGATGAATCAACCTTTGAATATGTACAAAGATCACATACCAGAACGTCAATATTGTTTACACGCAAATAATATTTACGTCGCATTCCACGGTAGAAAGAGAACGCATCGCGTTGTCTCACCGTTTCGGCAATAAATATTCTACCCACTATATCATTGGCAACGTCTGCGACCACCTCTGCACGCACAGGAGTGAGATCAAGATATACTGCGGACGCATTCACGCGCCCCGTTCTGAAATTGTATATATACCTACTTATCGACAAATAAAGAGCACTTATTATTATTCGCCGGACCATTCATTGCTGTTTACTATTTATTGATTATTCACTCTCACTTCCCGCATTCCTGAATCGACGTATTTTATTTTAAATACAAAACAAGTCATAATCATCGCGACGTATGAATATAGCAATCCCGCTACATAGTTAAGAAAAAATAATGAAAAACAATTATACGCACGTTTAGCATAAAATATACCGAGTTTTTTTAGCCTTCCTCTATCATATTTGATAAGGGTTTCATCGAATATGATAAAGATCGAGTTGCGTATTCGGTATTTTGATATCATTTATTTATCGACACAATAAATAACATTTGAAAATGACCTTCAAATATCAAATTTAAAATTATTGCATAAAACAAAAGATTTACTTATTTATTTTCTCAAAACAGGCTTAGCCTCATTACATTGAAAAATTATAAAAAATTTAACATTAAAAAAAAATTATATAAAATAAAACATATTATTGTATATAAAATAAAAAAATATGTACATATACACACACAAACATACACATATATTCAGTCACTTAAATACGTTGATGAGTGATTTCTAACGCGCTCAATCTTAGAAGAAAATTTTATCTTGCTTTTGGTAATGTGATATGAAATATGTCAATATCCGAAGCAATCCCGTTCAAAAGAGTTAAGGCCCTTCCAACAGTCATAGCGGCTGGAAGACCCGTTCTTGCGTATGTTATTGAGAACAGTTTTTTGCCGGCGCAGTTTAGTGTAATCGTTAGGAACATTTAACGATAATCTTTGTAGTAATGATTGACAGCTCACAACTCATCGAACGAGTTTGTCAACGTATACCAGGAGACGCAGATATCTTCTTACGCTCAAGGAGTTATACCCGAGCATGTCCAGCAGAAACTGAGTAGGATATAGCCACAGATAGACACCAAACTCACTCATATAGAGATATCGTAGATATTGTTTTGTACCTTCTCCACCATGAGGAAGTTCTGTACCCCCACCGGGCTCCAAATGCAAGCGTTGTTTTTTAGTTTGCTACGGATAAATGAACTAAACAACGTTTTGAGCACCATTTGGTTTTCAAACGTCTTAAATGTTCTCATTACAAATCCTAGAGTTTTATAAGCTGAATTGCACATATTTTTTGTGTCACGACCAAATGCGAGATTGCTGTGGAAAAAGATACCTAGATCTTTAATATTATCTCTGCGGGGTATAGGTTTAGATTATAGTGTTATCGTATATCTACGGAATTTCAAGACGCGTGAGCGATGATATGACATAATTTTGCACTTTGATGCATTGAAATATAATTTATTATAGTGACTGCACTCACAAACATTGTTGAGATCTGACTGTAGGTCTAAGCAGTCAGTATAGGAACGATTTTTTTTAAAGATTTTGAGGTCATCAGCAAATAGAAAAAAACATGGATTTTTTTTGTAACTCTACCTTTATCAATAATGAAAATAAGAAAGAAAGTAGATCCAAGATTAGACCCCTGAGGAACACCTGAGTAGGCAGTGAAGTAATCGGAGTTGTAGATTCCATGTGAAACAAATTGCTTTTTTTCTGTAAGATAATCTGACAGCAGCCTTAGTAAGTTACCTGGGATCCCAAGTTCACTATTTTTTTCTAATATTTATTTATACAAAGTCATGGTACGAACAATCCTTTACTGTCCATGCAGTGAGACTCTGTAATAAGAAACAAACCAATGTTAGACTCGCTCTGTCCTTGGCATGCTTTAAGAAGTGACTGAAAAAACGCTTAATCTCTAGTCAGTAATATAACGCGTTTCATTCCTGATTTTTTCTTTCTCCTCCACCAACCCTTCCTTTTTTTTAATTGATTATATCTCACTTTATATGAAAAGGAATGTTGGGGTGACTGTCCATCTTTGTGGGGATTGTGGGCGTTTGTATGCCTACGTAAGTGTTCATGGATTTCGTGGGGGAAATAGTGATTTGAATATTTGTTGCGACCATGTAACTTGCTTCATTTAATTTTGTCTGGTTGGTTCAAAGAGATTGACACATAGCAACCAGCCCGCCAGATTGTTTTTGCAATAAAGGTGTTAAATAAATACACTTCTGCGGTATTTGTTCAATTTTAGATCTTGACTGAGAGACCAGTAATTCCAATTTATTGTAAGATTTTTTTAAATAATTTGACATATAATTATATATATGTAAGAAATCTTATTTACAATCTATGAATTTGTTAATTTATTCGTATGGTATGATCGCCGTGGCCTAATTAGTGACACGCCTGTTTCGTAAACTGAGGGTTGCGAACCCCTGATTTATTTGTGGATTTTAGTCGGGTTTTTTTAACAGCTTTTTCGTTGGTTGGAAGAGATGGCCACGTGGCAATAAACCCACCAGGTTGTATTGTATACAACGAAAGTGTAATCCAATATCGATATATTTTCCCTTTATTTTTAAAGAATATATATTACCAAAGTCATATGTATTCGACTCCTTCCATTAATATCTACCTTCACGCCTCACTCCTTTATCACAATGGTGGCTCTACAGATATTGTATTACACTTTTGTTTTACACAGTACAACCTAGCAAATTAATTACCATGTGGAAATATCTTCCAACCAACCAGAAAGATGTTAAAGAGATCTTAAGGGAAAAGCGGACTGGAGTCTTTTTTTGGAAAATCTAGGTTCCAACGGGAATCAAACCCGCAACCTCCGGGTCGGGAGACAAGCATCTTATCGACTAGGCCACGGAGGTCATTAGATATATATCACAATTATTCATATCGTAAAATGAACATCACTTTGACACTAATAACACATTTTTTCTGCAGCTTTGTGTGTAATTTTCAATATTTTTTTAAGAAATTTTATTCATCCTAATTCACTCGCACTTGTTAGGATATTATTAAGCAGGTCTACATGCACAAATATCCCTGAACGTTGACTTTGACTCGATGGGCCTGTTTGATTAGATGACCTTATTTGATTCGATGCTCCGGTTTAACGCTTGTTAATTGCATCTCCATTTTAACCATTTACTGGCAGATATTCGATTTACGTATTCACATTAATCTAGACATCAACGGGCTAGTAAAAAAAATAATCTTAATACATATAATGTATTCAAATACATACGAGTATGTTACACCTGTTAGAAATGTGTAATCATTTTGATTGATAGCTAATCAATCCCAGTTATCAAGACAAAAACAATTGATAAGCATGCTGTTCAGTGCCTTTGGACTGGTTTTAATTCGAGGTGTTTTCAATTTATATTAACCGTTTATTTAATTTATTTATATTATTACATTTTTGTTGCATACCATATAGTACACGAAGAGTAGTAATCGTGGCGTCTCTGAATTATGGATGCGAATCCTGGGTCCCCTACAGAAAACACATTAAAATACTCGAAAAATGTCAGTAGTGACATGTCAGATAAAGTCATAGGTATTCGACTACCAAAGTCATAGGTATTCGACTCCTTCCTTAATCTCCACATTCACGTCTCACTCCCTTATGACAACGGTGGCTCTAAAGATATTGTATTACACTTTTGTTGTATACAGTATAACCTAGAGGATTTATTGCCATGTGCAAAAATCTTCCAACCAACCAGAAAGATGTTAAAGAGACCTCAAGGGAAAACCAGACTGGAAATGCAGAAAACAGATTGCCGGAAGAATTCGAAGGTGAATAACCTATGAAATAGACTTTATCAAGGACGTGATGGGTTACACGGTATATTGTATAAATATAATTGTATGTATACAGCGTGAATTGTCCAAATTCTAAGTATTTTGGAGTAGAACAAGTGATTTCAATCGTATCAAACAAATCATCTTGCTCGAATGTCTGTGATTCGATGTAGTTATCCGTTGAAATATACGAGTATGAGATGTTATATATTGTGGTTGGATAATCATTACGTGTCTAAAAATATGAACCATTTTTTATTGCAAATTTAGAGATTGCATAACTCAAGCTTCTTAAGCGATATTTCCCCCAGAATCTTATCAGCGTTCTTTGAAATCATGTTGTTCTCCAGGTTCAAGTTTGTTCAGACTCTTTCGTAAATCATGCCAATTATGTTTTACATAAATAATGATTGTTTAAAAGATGTATCGACATGAAATTTTTATCGTGCACAGCGCAAACTATGTCATCTCGGTTTTGGATGAAAATGGGTTATTACTAATGTCAAAATTGCCACTATTGAGTTAATAAATATTAAATGACCTCCGTGGTCTAGTTAGTTCATGGTGTCAAAATATTTTTTTCAAAGGGTTTCAATCTGGTTTGCATGTAAAAAGGATTTTCTGCGTCGATTCATCACTATGGATGAGACTTGGGTCTACCACCATGATCCTGAATCAAAACAAGAGGCTAAGGAGTGGTGTGAACCAGGCACTTTGGCTCCGAAGCGAGTTCGTGTCCAGAAATCGGCCAAGAAGGTGTTAGCGTCAGTTTTTTGGGATGCAAAAGAAATTTTATTGATAGATTATCTCCAAACTGGTAAGACAATCAACTCTGATTATTATTGTGACCTTTTGGACCAGTTGGATGAAAAAATTTGTGAAAAAAGACCCGGTTTGCAGAAGAAAAAAATCATTTTTCATCAAGACAATGCACCTGCTCACACAGCTCAAAAAACCATCGCGAAAATCAGTGAATTGGGGTACGAATTGTTGCAGCATCCACCCTATTCGCCAGATTTAGCTCCCTCTGACTTCTGGCTTTTCTCACACCTCAAAAAATTCCTTCGTGGAAAGCATTTTTCATCAAACGAAGAGGTTATAGCCGTCGTAGAGGAGTATTTTGCAGGCCTTCCAGAAAGTCACTTCCGTGATGGGACAACAAAGTTGGAAGATCGTTGGACCAAGTGTATTGATCTTATGGGAGACTATACTGAGCAATAAAAGTGATTTCCCCCCCAAAAAAAATGTATTTTCATTTCCGCTTTCAAAACTTTTTGACTAACCTAGTATATGGTATATGAATATAACACATAGGTTCCAAAGTTAAGATTGATTGCGAATATATTAACTTTGAAAAACGAGCCTGCGCAATCGCAAGCTGTTAGGGAATCTTTCCGGTCAAAAGATGTTCGTGAGATAGTTCTCACGAAAGTATTTCTTTTTCTATTTAGTACTTTTGTGAAATAGAGGCAGAGCTTTATGTCTTCTCCTTTATTAAAAGGAATTAGTGTCTTCATGAATGTAAGAGTTAATTCAGTATCGTGAAGTAGTGTTTCCTTTATTAAGGAAGCTGTGGTCCACGAGAAGGGGGAGTAAGGAGCACGCAGATGGTAACGCAGCGTTTATCAAACTGTGGAACTTAACACATAAAGATTTTTATTTTTGTTCGAGTCTGTAATATAAGTAGGTAGGTCACAGAAGATATTATTTTATGAAACGCTGCAAAATTTATTTATATTGAAATCATTCAAAAATATTGTTTAATTTTTTATTTTATTTTCCTGAATTTGTGTCTTTTGTTTTTTTCTTCTGTTTAATATATGTGTTACTTTGTTTTCCTTACTTTTTGTGTTCAAGTTTTGTTGTTTTTAAATTTTATGAATTCTATTTTTGTTGTATTTTGAGGTTTATTTCTGTTTGTTTTACTGCTTTTTTGATCTGTTGTATTTTTCGTTTAGTTTTCCTTCACATTTTCTTCAATCGACCAGTTTTGTTTCATAATTACTATCGGTATCCATTTACTTAAATAAATATACTCAACCTTAGATGTAAGATTGTCGATAGTGACAGTCTAGTGGAAATTAGAATTTATATTCCTTATTGATATTCTAGTTTACGTATCTTTGTTAGGGACATCATTTCAACAAATTTATAAGTAGCATTTTGAAATTGCTTTTCAAATACAGTTCTTTCAAGGTGGTACTTTAAAAAGAAATATTACTTGTGGAGTTGATTTTATTTTACGCTGCAGCTGAATTTAAAAATATGAAATTAGTGAAACCGAAACTAATGGTCGCATGTTGAGAAGCACTGCGTGATCTAATGCACTTCTCGATGCCTGGCGTGCACCAAAGTTCTCTAATTTATCCGATACCAGATTCCAGGGACGGAGAGTTATTGAATTTTGTTATGAAATTTGATATATTGGCTTATTTAGTTTGACACATGAGTCACATATTTCCGAATCAAGGACATCGATAAGATTATTTTCTAAACTTTATTTTTTTCGATTCCTGTGGCCCAGTTGGTAAGATGCCTATCTCCCATCCCGGTTCAAATACCTCTGAAACCCAGATTTTTCAAATCTCTGCCTGACCTTCATTTAAGGCCAATTTAACATGGTTTCGTTATTTTACTTAAAATACCAGCCTTAAGTTCATATTCATAAAAAAAAAACTCATCTTCCCCTTACGGACTGCATTCTAGAAATAAAACTCATCTTCCCCTTACGGACTGCTTTCTAGAAATAAAACTCATCTTCCCCTTACGGACTGCATTCTAGAAATAAAACTCATCTTCCCCTTACGGACTGCTTTCTAGAAATAAAACTCATCTTCCCCTTATGGACTGCTTTCTAGAAATAAACAAATATTCATTTGAATTCGATCGAAAATGAAGAGATGGGAACTTATAATATAGAGTTTTAACCCTTCCTGTCATGTGATGTGTAACTAGTACACATTGCTTCTAAAAACTTTAATATATCTATAAATATATTTTAATAAATACCTACATTGAATGTAAAAATAATATTTATAATATTTATCACTTATCGGCCACATTAGATATATTTTGTGAAAATCGGGAATAAATTCACCAATACAATCAAACGTGTGCCAGTGTGTGATGTAGGTATATTCATTCTAAAAATCAGTCAACTTTATCAAACCATTAATATTAAAGGGTCTTTCAAATTGAGCGGTTTTTTTTAATTCTATTTTTTTTAATTCTTGAATAAAACACACAATTAATTTGATTTCAAAAAACTTTTAATTGGTTATTGAAATATAATGTATGTCATACATTTTGGCATAATTGCGGTTCTAACTCAGCAATAACGCGAATAATTTCGTCCTTCAGCTCAGGAATTGATTGGGGGTCATTCTTACAGACCTGGCTTTTCACGTAGCCCCAGAGAAAATAGTCCAACGGTGTCAGATCACATGATCTTGGTTGTCAATTAACATCACTGTTTCCCGAGATTACAATACATAAAATAATTCTCAATTTGAACGCGTTGTTGTTTTGTATACGACTCCATTTTTATAAAGTCTTTCTTTTTTTATTCGTTCTACATGTCCAAGTCATCTCAGAGTGTTTCTTCTTAATAACCACATTAACAGTATTAATTTATGCCCATCATCATATTCATTCAATATTTTCAATTGGTTGCAACATATCACGTAACTAGTTAAATCATTTTTAAAATAAAGGTAAAAACGAGTTATTTAAGTTTTGTCCATCGATTAAAATAAGGTTGTCAAATATTGAAGTCTAAACATTAAATTGAATTTAATATAAATATAAAAATAACTGAAAAACAAAGTTAAGTTTCATAAAAAAAAAAACTTTGAAAAGTTCTATTATTTCACGAGCCTTATATGTGTTCCTAATAAATTCCTCGAGGGCCACCTATTGCCCGGCTTCCGATACAGCTTGACACAGCCCTGCTGCCCCACAGCTCCTTACTCTTTACACCCTCACTCCTCTCTGCCCACTCTTCCCTCCTTGCCGATCTCCACTCCAATGGTCTACAAACAGTTATTCCCTACTTTCGGGCTGTGTGATTTCAACATCATCAAACAATTTAAAATCGGCTCTACTTATTGTATGAGATATGTTAAGAGAATGAATGTTGCGAAATTTAAAGTCGTGGTGATAGAAAAGTGTGAAAGGAAAAGTAAATGCGATATATCACAACGTATTTTGGTGAAAAAATATAATTATTTATCAAAGGTTCCGGCTTTAACTTTGCGGCCTTCATATTAGATAAGTTTATGACAATTTACTTTGTTATTCCACTTATTATATTTAAAACCACAAAATGTGTTCATACCTATTATCTCGAGGCTCTCTTTAGGCATAATTATCCTGTTTTTATTATTAATCTGGATAATATTCTATTCATATTTCAATACGTCCGCGTCGTGTGAATAAAAGAAAACAATAGTTTTATAATTTATTCGGCGTTATTCATTAATTTATTATTTGCTAATAATTTTTATGTTTTATAGAAATTAGTATGTTTCATTAATACGCTTTTTTATTTTATTCTTTTTACTATACTTTAAGAATAGAAATGCTAACAACGATAATCTCTTCCAACCGACTAGATTAGTCACGTAACTTCGTGAAGAGTTAAAATTTTATTTAAAAAAACACTTCAACACAGTTCAATAATTATAAAACGAAAAAAAAAACAAATTAACAATAAAATATTTGTAATCTTCGAAATGAATACTGCCTAAAATATTTTAAAGCATTTATTTTATTTATATTTTGTTACTTTTGAAATGAGAAGTACCAAAAATATTTCAAGTCTTTAACCAACAACGTGACACATCTTGTGACTTTAACCAACAACGTGACACATCTTGTGACTTAACTATCCTCCGGCAACCAGAGATATACTCGTATTACATATACTCGTATCTCTGGTGGCAAGGGAATATCTCCAACCCTCCGGGAGATTTTGTCAGAATTATGGTTCGGTGTTATTCCTTAGTCGACCTCACTTAGCTCGAACTCCCGACATCTTTGTGGAGTTGAGATGGTTCTACTGTCTCCTTAGCCATTCCACGCGATATGTCGCTGTACCTGTTATTTCCTAATTATTTTACTTGTCTCATAAAAAAGTGTTATTTACAACTAATTATTTCTACATCTCACATTGTGGTCTATTGACGCGAAGATTTCAATTTTCATAAATAAATTTAAATATATTATACCATTTTTTTGTGAATTCGACAATATAAATGCAAATAAAAAAAATTCAAGGGGTGTGAAACCTTTTGCATACTTTGGTTACTTATTGCTATTTTGTTTTTGTTTGTGGCATTTTATATCCCTAATGTTCCTAAATTCATTGCCATATTTTTTTTTGTGTCGTATGCAAAACTTTAATCAAACCATCTTTAAATTTATGAATGTCTCAATATCAAACCATCTTTAAAATTATGAATGTCTCAATATCAAACAATCTTTAAAGTTATGAATGAATCAATATTAAACCATGAATGTCTCAATATCAAACCATCTTTACAATTATGAATGTCTCAATATCAAACCATCTTTAAAGTTATGAATGAATTAATATTAAACCATGAATGTCTCAATATCAAACCATCTTTACAATTATGAATGTCTCAATATCAAACCATCTTTAAAGTTAAGAATGAATCAATATTAAACCATGAATGTCTCAATATCAAACCATCTTTACAATTATGAATGTCTCAATATCAAACCATCTTTAAAATGATGAATTACTCAATATCAAACCATCTTTAAAATTATGAATGTCTCAATATCAAACCATCTTTAAAATTATGAATGTTTTTTTTTATTAGATAGACAACACCTATGTTCTAATTCCTACGTTAATTCGTATTATACTAATACATATACTTTGACAAGCATATTCTGTTTTATGTACGCGCTATGATATATAATAGTTTAGAAACACATGAAGCAGGGACCAATGTAATTTGGAATATCAAAGTAAATTATTGTTATACATGTTATGATCTAACCGCTGCTTCCTGAAATTGTCTCCAGCCTCCCTCCATTCATAATTCCCAATCCGAATTTTCACCGTTAGAAGCGTGTAGGATATCGGTACCAGTTCGAATAAAATTCAGTCTTGTTTGTGCTCCCCTGATGATGAGGGGATAACCTAGAAAATGGTGGGGTTATACCGTTATATAAAGTGGAATAAATAGTGTCGGACTAAACAAATAAGAACTATTGTTAAATATTCTCACGTGAGGTTCTACAAAGTTCGAGTTGAAATATTTGATAAATTATGCATTTTGGATGCCTGCTGGATACCACTGGCCTACAGAAGAATTGTCGTAGGCCAACGGTATTCGGGGCGATCCACTTATGGTAAATATGAGTACGAACAAGCCCTGAAAATGAAAACTAATATTTTCGAAAAGTCGGTATCATAAACCGGTACTACAAGTCGGTACAACACCCCGAAAGACCTTAATCAACTGATACAAAGAACAGCGAAAACCTCATATCAATTATGTATTTTGTATCATTAAGAATCTTTCATTATGGCCAGGGACAGTATCCCCCAAGCAAGCAGACCTCCAGGACGACCTCCCAAAAGATGGAAAGACAGCTGGCAGTCGACGTCACAAGAAGGAAACAATGATGCAGGACCATAACAGGCCAACAGGCCTAAAATAAGAAGAAGTATCTTTCGTGTAATCATGTGAGGAAATTATCTGGAAAAAAATAAAGGGTGATAAATCTTAATATACGAATGTGCGTGCTTTACGTTGCATAATAAATTCTTTTGTTTCCGATAGAGGAAAAATGAAAAGATGAGGTGTATCCATTTATACTCTTGCAAATGGTACAGTGTTAATATTCATGAATCTAGATAAGGCTGCAATATTAAATAACTGTTTAAATATTACTCCACTAATCGGGAGATATCATCTAGGTACATTATTATACTTCTATTGCTCTGTACACAACGTGATGGGATGGAAGTAATGACAAAATGGCCTCGCTACGTACTGATTTTGCGACAAAATTCTAATACCATGTTTACACGAGCGTAGTACTTATCGTTTGTACTAAGCTGCTTATTGACAAGTGAGAAGAAATCATTTACACGTTGGTGTTAGGAAGAGGTATTAGTAGCACGACATCCGTCCGGAATGGACAACCGCCGCCGCCGCCTTGTTTTGAGAAATGTGTTCAAATACCAAAATAAGAACGAACACGTGCATTCATTTGCCGTTTCAATTTGTCACTAAACACTTGCCGCCGCTGTTTAGACGACTCTGTAAGCGACAAGTGCTTAGTTGAATTGTGGTGGGGGTAGCTGCTTGTCGCTTAGTAATTAAGTCGACCTCCTATTCACTTGCACTTGCCAGATTTACTAATGCTTAGTGCTAATAATATGCTTGTTTACACGTGGATACAAGTGCGAGTGAGAAGCACTAATGACAAGTACTAAGCTCGTGTAAATATGGCATAATTCGAGCGAGTAACGCCCGTTGAACATTACGCTATTAATACTTTATAAAATATAATTTACGTTTTTAACAATTTAATTGGTTGATCACATTCAAAAATATGTGCTATTATTTTAAAGTCCTCTTTGACCGTGGGTTGAACAAATAAATCATATTAATACGTTTTCTTCTAAAATGCGAAAACTAATTTAATGTTATGTTCTTACTATAGTATATCTGACCCTGGCTATTCTGCGGCCTAACACCGTATTGATACTGCGCGCCCCCTTTTTATTTGTAACAGTGTTGATGGAAGACAGAAGAAAATACGGTGGGCAGTGCAAGAGGTATAAGGACGTACAGCATGATACGCTAAGAATTATTGATGCAACTTTAACAGGAAGCTGTTAAACTAGCCAAATGAAGTAAAACTGTTGCTGTTATCAAGGACCTAATACAGAAAGAAGATGTATACAAGCTGCAAGTACCGAGGCTCCTTACCCCTATATGCAACAGGACATGCCTATCACAAATAAGATTACTATACATAGTCATATCCGGTGGTACTAATGACAATTACTCTGATCCTTTACTTTGATTGTGCCTTCTATTATGCTCGTAACGGGTAATGAGAATTCATAAATTCAGTACTTGAATATACTCGTATAAGTAATTATTGTAATGTAAATTAAATAATGTTAATGAAATGTTGACGAATATTTTTTTTTCAATGTTTAAAATAAAGTACGAATTGTCAATGCTGTGTAATGTTGCCTGTCATGGTAAACACTTGCAAGTGGGAAGATTTGAAAATGTAATTTACGAAATGTATTAGGTGTTTACATAAATTGTTTTTTTCAAATTTAAAAATGAGCACCGAAAGTAAAACAAAATGGTAAAGGTTATACGTCATTCGAAAGAAAATTTTCTGCTCTACAGGAACTTGTATTTGCTTTTACGTTACATATATTATTTTATTTGATTACAAGCCTTCAAAATGGAATGTCAAGTAGATTAAAGTGAGCATTTTCGACACCTCCTTCTGTTCGCGCTCAATCGAGGGAATAAAGCTGCCAAAGCTGCTCGCAATATTTGCGAAGTGTACGGTGAAGTTGCTATGAATGAAAGGACAGCTCGTCGATGGTTTTTGCGTTTCAAAGACGGTAATTTCGACCTAAAAGACACGGAGCGTTCCGGACGACCAATGAACTTCGACGAGGACCGCTTAAATTATATTAATCATGAAGATCCACTTCAAACCACCGAAGAATTGGCTGAGCAGGTAAATTGTAGTCACATCACATTAAATCAACGGGAAAAGTCCAGAAGTTCGGCGCTTGGGTTCCACATGTTTTGAATGAAAACAACAAAAATCAATGTTCGACAATTTCTGCTGGTTTGCTCGTGCATCATCGAGCTACGCATGGCCGCAAGTAAAGGTTCCTTTACCACATAATTACTGCTGATGAAATATGGTGCCTTTATGTGAATATGAAGAAACGGAAAGAATGGAGGAGTTATGGTCAACAAGCAACGCCCAGAGCGAAACAAGGTTTGCATCCGCGCAAGACGATGATTTGCATCTGGTGGGATTGACAAGGTGTTATCTACTACGAGATACTTGAAAGCATCAGACAATCAACGCGGAGCTATACATTCTGCAAATGCAGCGGCTCAATACTGCAATTCAACAAAAAAGGCCGGATCGGCAATATGGTGTTATTCTGCAACACGATAACGCTCGCCCTCATATCGCCAACATGACGAAAAAATGCCATTCAAACGCTTGGTTGGGAAGTCCTGCCGCACCCTCAATATTCTCCAGACCTCGCACCGTCGGCTTTTTACATTTCCCGGTCGCTTTCGAACAGTTTGCGCGGCGTTTCCTTCAACAATGACGTCGAATTGCGTACATAGTTGGACGAATTTCTCGAGTCAAGACCGGATGGTTTTTATCGCAAAGGCATTGAAAAACTTGTAGAACGTTGGCAAGTTGAAAATAATGAAGGAAAATACATTATTGGCTAATTTGTTGTATTTTTTTTGTTGTGTCCTCTTTATTTAAAAAAAAACGGACACAACTTATGTTAACACACAATAGATGTTGAGTTTTTTTCTGACATCAATAAACACAAAAATAATAATATTTTGCTACATTAAGTAGAATAATCGAAATAAAAGACGTATGTACTATTTATTCCCTTAGATTTGATAAAAATGCTACTTTGATATTTTTATACTGGCAATACAGTGTACACTGCTAATTATTTTGTTCAGCGTAATATATTAAAGATTAATATATTATTTATAGTTAAGGCATTAACATTGTGGAGGTTTAAAGACATTGTTATTTGTTTTATCAAACATTGTTTATTTCACTTTATGTAACGTTATAACCCTACCAGTTTCAAGGTTTTCCCGTCATCATCACGGAGCACAAACAAGACTGATATTATGTTCGAACTGATACCGACATACACACTTCTATCGGTTACCATTCGGGTTTGGAATTGTGGGTGGAGGGAGGCAGGATAGAACTTCAGCGAGCAGCGGCGAGATTCTGGGAATGAATGTGTTTGGCAGATGTTCACCCCGATGCACTTACTTAGAAATTTCTAGGCCCTCTAATCTGTCCAATTTATTTTCTTTACTATGATTTGTAAGAATTTGGCATCCTTGATAGAAAATATATGGGATGATTTTCACAGTGATAAGGATTAGCCATTTCAGAATAAATTAGAGGATTTGTGAAGGCGGATTTGTATTTATGAAATCTTTTTTCAAATGATCTTCCTGTCTTTTCTATATAGAAATTATCACAGTCAGCACATACAAGTTTGTACATACCACTGTTGTTAAGTTTTCTTTTTTTGCCTTTCCCGTTAAATAAGTTTCCGGATATTATAATTATTGTAAAAAGCTGGCTTTATGAGGTGAAAACTTTGTAACTGGTAGGGGTATACCGTTACATAAAGTGGAATAAACAGTGATTGATAAAACAAATTACAATAATTAAGGTTTGTGGAAGCTTTGAATGCTGGCATCTAGGTGGACGCTACATATGCGGACTTCTGTAAGGCTTTCGATAAGATTTACCATAGAATATGGCTCTCCGAACTAGGAATCAAGGGTAATAGGCTGAGGAATGAGTCTTATCTCACTAGAAACAGCCTTGCTATGAATATTGATGGAGTGATTTCTGGAAAGTTCTGTCCAACGAGTGGTGTACCGCAGGTATCACATTTGGAAGCAATATTATTTACATTATTAATTGGTATCTTTTAGGAATTAGGTTTCGCAATAATTCTTATGTAATTTATTGTAATTCAGAGAGTTTTTGGCTGTTTCCTTCAGTAAGTAAATATGTCAAGATCTTTAATTGAATGAAAGTTTATGGAAATACGAACTCCCCAACCTTACTGTAGGAATTAGATTTTACGATACATTTTATTAGAACTATTGCAACTCATAGAGAGTTTGGCTGTTTCCTTCAGTAAGTAAATATGTCATAATATTTAATTGAATTAAAATCTATGGAAATTCGAACTGCCAACCTTACTGTAGGAATTAGATTTTACAATAAATCTTATTAGAACTATTGCAATTCATCTCTAATTGTTTGAGAGTCGATAGCTTTATAATAAGGCATTCGAAGGAATTGAAGAAAATGCAAGCAAATAAAATTTTCTATTACACTCAGGAAAGGATTATAGAATACAATTCTAGTGCCTGGATAATACATTAAGCAGTTAACTCGAACGCTCAACATAGGTTTTTAAGTAACACGAATTTTATGCTCGGTTCTAGAAATCATTATGTAAACTAATATTTGTTTTTAACACATCATAATATATTTTTTAAGAATATATGACGGAAATCATAGGTATTCTTATGCCCTCGATTACTAAGCGACAAAAAAATCCTGTGCCGTTCGAGGGTAGTAGCACAGCGCGGGGTTCGAACCGGTTATCTTCCGCACGGAAGATAAAGCACTCTTGAACATTTGCAAGAACTCTGTTTCACTGTTTTCTCAGAAAGTATACTGTCAATAATATAAATGGTGTCAAACCTAGTAACTGATATGTTAAGTTTCACATAGTGTGAAGTACGGCTCATTGTCAACAAGGCCTTGTTGTTCTTTTTTAAGCCCTTATTCAGATATTTTATATTCAAGTTTTCCGAATTTGTTTTTCATATTTGGATGTTTTCATATGTGGACTTCCATATTACATATTACAATAATATCACATCTAGTGTGTCGAGATAGGAAATTCAGTCATTATGTTCACTTAACAGAGAAACGGATGGTATGTATTGAACCTGAAATATTGCCATTTCGTTTCTTGCGATGCATCATGCGTAGTCTTCAAAACCGGTATCTTTATTCATTAAGTGGAGGCGGATATGAAATCACGATTTAACATTTGAAATTAATTCACTGTTCACAATAGTCTTCTTAAACAGCCAATCCGCGATGCGGATTGATCATTGCCCGCTCCTTGGGCAATACCAGCCATCAGCTACATCATTCATACCTTAATGGAATATATCATAACAATACTTCATGGCCTGGAGGGAGAGACGTGCATGGAAAGAAGGGTTCAACATTTGAAGAGTATCCATTTAAATACGCCATCATTTAAACAATAATATTCTTGTTTTTCTGCATGTTGTCGAAAGTCCACTACGTGCAGAAAAATAATCAAAACGTATTTTGGGCATGTTGTTAGAAAGAATGATGGAAGTCTGGAGTTTCAACATTCTTTCTAGAAACATGCCCAAAATATATTTCATCATTTTTTCTAGCAACATGCCCAAATGAGTTTCATCATTCTTTCTAGTAACATACCTAAAATAAGTTTCATAATTCTTTCTAGTAATATGCCCAAATGAGTTTCATCATTCTTTCTAGTAACATACCTAAAATAGGTTTCATCATTCTTTCTAGCAATATGCCCAAATGAGTTTCATAATTCTTTCTAGTAACATACCTATAATTAATACATCATTCTTTCTAGCAATATGCCCAAATGAGTTTCATCATTCTTTCTAGTAACATACCTATAATTAATACATCATTCTTTCTAGCAATATGCCCAAATGAGTTTCATCATTCTTTCTAGCAACATGCCCAGATGAGAATTGTTGATCATGGGGACACTTGAGGGAAAGTAATCAAGATTAAGGTATCTTATGATATAGGATGATCAAATAAATGAGTTAACAAGACACTCTTTAAGCACTGTATTGAACATGGTCCAGTACCGGGAGGGATGGAAACAGGTGGTGCGACGAGTTCGAGTCATAGCAGAGGACCACAACGCCCAGCATTGATAACACGATGTAGAAAAATAAGAAGATTCTTCTTCTTAAAGATAATTTAACATTTCCAATCACCTGCTTCTTAGAAAGAACTTAAACGTGAAGACCTTTGTGGTCTATTTGGTTAGATGCTTGTCTTCCAGTTCGGACGTTCCGTTTGAACACAATGAATTTTACAATCCCATGATTAGCACTGACGGTCACGATAACAACTATCTTGTTGGTTAGACGAAATTACCAGATAGTAATAAATTCACCAGGTTGTGCTGTAACAACGAAATTGTAATGCATCTACAGGGGGGATTAATTTTTTTTTCTTCGGTCACATTTCACGCATTCTTCAGTTCTCTGGTCAGATTTTGTGCAATGAGGATATGAAAAAAATCAAATTCACAGGAGCCGAGAAAGATTACCTGTGTGCTGGAGCGACCAGGTGAAAAGTTCTACGGACAGTGGAATTTCGGGACGACTGGAGTAAAATGTATACCACATATACCAGTTTCAGCAAGGGGCACGTTTAGTTAAATTTTTATTTAATTTATTTATACATGACAAGTTATTTTATAAATACATAATTTGTGAAAAAAAAACAGGTTATTTAATGTGGATACACAATTTTAGAGTGCGACCGAATAATTTAATTCTCAATTATCTATCTACCCAATACCCCTTCCTATTTTCAAGCCCCAGATGAAATATTTATTTATTCATTAATAAATAGTACAATGAAGCTTATCACACTGATAACATTATAAAAGGTACAATATAAAAAAATAAAACAATTATAATAAAAATAAATGCAAAGAATCAATCGTAACAAAAAAAAAAAAAACAAATAATACATTAGCGTGCAAGAAAGTACCTGCGTAACAAAAATGGAAAAATGCAACTTTTTCATAGCTTCCATCACAATACGGGACCGTTCAAAGGCAGACAGCTCGCACTGTACCAAACCGGGCGTTACTCGTGACATTAATGTGAAAGGGGAATACAGATGCATGCAAACAAAAATCTTCATGTGCACACCACAAGTGCAATCAAAACAAAAAATTCTAATTTAAAAGCTTATACTCATATATTTGAGATATTCAGTTAATAATTTGGTTAATGATAGTCACGTTTTCTGATCTATCGGTTTTAAATTCAAATTTGAAAATAATTTCATTTGACCTTTTAATGTTTTGTGTCTTAAGTTCATCATGGGATTCTAATACAAAATATATTATTTTCTTTCTGTTTTCATCAGACTACATTCGGTATCGTAACCTTTGTAGTGTTTTGGATCTTTAGTTCATCATAGGATTAGAATAAAAAATTAACTATTTTCATCAGAATATATTGGATATTGTAACTTTTGTAATGTTTTGGTAGTTAGTTCATCATAGGATTCGAATACAAAAAGAACTATTTTCATCAAAATATCATATACTGGATATCGTAACCTTTGTAATGTTTTGGTAGTTAGTTCATCATAGGATTCGAATACAAAAATGACTATTTTTATCATATCATATACTGGATATCGTAACCTATGTAATGTTTTGGTAGTTAGTTCATCATAGGATTTGAATACAAAAATAATTATTTTCATCATAATATCATATACTGGATATCGTAACCTTTGTAATGAATTGGTAGTTAGTTCATCATAGGATTCGAATACAAAAATGACTATTTTTATCATAATATCATATACTGGATATCGTAACCTATGTAATGTTTTGGTAGTTAGTTCATCATAGGATTCGAATACAAAAATAACTATTTTCATCATAATATCATATACTGGATATCGTAACCTTTGTAATGTTTTGGTAGTTAGTTAATTATAGGATTCGAATACAAAAATAACTATTTTCATCATAATATCATATACTGGATATCGTAACCTTTGTAATGTTTTGGTAGTTAGTTAATTATAGGATTCGAATACAAAAATAACTATTTTCATCATAATATCATATACTGGATATCGTAACCTATGTAATGTTTTGGTAGTTAGTTCATCATAGGATTTGAATACAAAAATAATTATTTTCATCATAATATCATATACTGGATATCGTAACCTTTGTAATGAATTGGTAGTTAGTTCATCATAGGATTCGAATACAAAAATGACTATTTTTATCATAATATCATATACTGGATATCGTAACCTATGTAATGTTTTGGTAGTTAGTTCATCATAGGATTCGAATACAAAAATGACTATTTTTATCATAATATCATATACTGGATATCGTAACCTTTGTAATGTTTTGGTAGTTAGTTCATCATAGGATTCGAATACAAAAATAACTATTTTCATCATAATATCATATACTGGATAACGTAACCTTTGTAATGTTTTGGTAGTTAGTTTATTATAGGATTCGAATACAAAAATAACTATTTTCATCATAATATCATATACTGGATATCGTAACCTTTGTAATGTTTTGGTAGTTAGTTCATCATAGGATTCGAATACAAAAATAATTATTTTCTTTTTGTTTTCACCAAAATATATTAGGTATCGTAACATGTATAGTGTTTCATAGAATCCGAATACAAAAGTCACTATTTTCATCACAATGTACTGGATATCGTAACCTTTATAATGTTTTGGTAGTCGGTTCATCATATGATTAAAAAAAAAATACAATTTTTTTTTGTTTTCATATGAATATATTGGGTCTCGTAACCTTTGTAGAGTTTTTAATATTTATTTCATCAAAGGAATCGAAAACAAAAATCACTATTTTCATCCGACTATACTGGATATCGTAACCTTTGTAATGTTTTGGTACGGGAAGTTAGTTTATCATAAGATTCGAATACAAAAATAACTATTTTAATTCTTTTTTCACCAGAATGTATTGAATATCGTAACCTTTGCAGCATTTTTTTATCTTTATTTCATCAAAGGAATATAATACAAAAATAATTATTTTCATTCTGTTTACATCATACTAGGTACCTTTGCCTTGCAGTGAAAAGCTAAACCGTCATCTAGGCCGGTGAGTCGACAAAAAGACTTTTTATGTCGAGTGTCAATTCCATTCATCTTTCTAGGAATTTCCGACTTATTTCAGAGAACGCCATGTCATCGCGATCTAACTGTAACACAGATATTGATGCCCATCAAACCTTTACCGAACTTTAATACCAATACTTTTTTTTTAAATTTAAGTTCGACCTAACTGTACATTAAATTCCTACAACAAATTAATGAATCCGTAAACAAATTGTAGATTTCCGTTTAAAAAAAAACGATAAAATTTTTTAAGTATTTTGTTGCATTTTATGCCCAATTGATAACCATGATTCACACAGGGGTCGGCAAACTACGTCCCGCAGTCCAAAGCCTGCGAGCTAATAATAACCAATTTAATTTTTAATAGTTTTTATGTTTTATGTGTTTGTTTTGTTAAATTGTTTTCATTAAATTGTATATGTATAATATTGTTTTATTTAGTAAATACTAGTTGCAACCCGTGAAATATTCACGGAAGTAAAACAAATTATACATTTTTGAAATACCGAATGGAGCAAGATCAGCTTAAAGTTTTTTTAGTCGAATTCTGTGTTCCTCTTCGTTCGGGGTCATCAATTTAGCGAGATGCTTAATTTGATACGTCGTGATGATTTTGATTTGTTTGTATTTAAAATAAAATACGTCAATTCAGGAATGCGATAAAAGTGAGAGTGAATAGTCGGTAAATAATACACAGAAATGAATGGTCAAGCGAATAATAACAAGTGCTTTTATTCATCGATAAGTAGGTATATATAGATTTTCAGAACGGGACGCGTGACTGCGTCCGCGGTATATCTCGATCTCACTCCTGCGCGTGCTGAGGCAGACGCAAGCGCCGCGGATACTACAGTGGGTAGGATATTTATTGTCGAAACGGCGAGACGGCGTGATATGTTCTCTTTCTACCTTGGAATGCGATGTAAATATTATTTGCGTGTAAACAGTGTTGACGTTTCTGGTATGTGACAATTGTAGATATCCAGAGGTTGATTCATCGGTCGTTGACCCTGCTTGTTGACAATATTTAGGGACGTGGGTACCCTAGAGGTTCATTAATGTTTAAAGTTTAAAATAAAAAAGGTACATCTTGATTGATGAATTATTTGATTCTGAAAAATCTCTTTATACACGATGTTTTGTGTATAAACATTACTGTTGTTCAATTTAAATAGTTGATAAAGTTTTCCTTGAAGACTTGTTTCAGATATATTGACTTTAATGTTTTCGCGTTCTCGACATCTTGTAAAAGCCACATATAATTGTCTGCATTCAAAAAAAGAGCATAAGATAAATAAACACAAGTATTTATAAGGTTTAATATAATAGGAAATAAATGAATTATTTTATGAATTACAATTCAAAATAAATTGGCATCGTCCCATTTTACACCGGTCCGTTCAGTATAATTTCAATCTGTTTCGAAGTAGTAATCACAAGTAATTATAAGGTTCAATATAATAGGAAATAAATGAATTATTTAATGAATTACAATTCAAAATAAATTGGCATCGTCCCATTTTACACCGGTCCGTTCAGTATAATTTCAATCTGTTTCGAAGTAGTAATCACAAGTAATTATAAGGTTCAATATAATAGGAAATAAATGAATTATTTAATGAATTACAATTCAAAATAAATTGGCATCGTCCCCTTTTACACCGGTTCGTTCAGTATAATTCCAATCTGTTTCGAAGTATTCCTCTCTCACTCTCTTGTATTCAAAATTCAATTATCGTATTCCTTCTTCGGCGACAACCGTACGGGTTTTGGCCTTTTTATATTGTGATGTTAGTTAGTTTAAGTTTATTGTAATACTTAAATTAAAACATATTATTTATAGTGAAGGCATTAACATTGTGGAGGTTTAAAGAGATTGTAATTTATTTTATCAAACACTGTTTATTCCACTTATTGTAACGATATAACCCTAACCTGTTTCACGGCTTTCACCTCATCATCAGGCGAGCACAAACAAGACTGAATTCTGTTCGAACTGGAACCGAGATACAAGCTTCTTCTAACGGTAAACATTCGGGTTAGGTACTGGGGGCTGAGGGAGACATAGGACGACCTCGGCGAACAGCGGAGAGATTCTTGGTATAAATGTGTTTTCCGGATGTTCACCTCGATGTACTGACTAAGAAATTTCTAGGGTCTTTAATCTGTCCAGGTGAACATCTGGAAAACACATATATACCAAGAATATCTCCACTGCTCGCCGAGGTCGTCCCATGCCTCCCCCAGCCTCCAGTCCCCATCCCGAATGTTTACCGTTAGAAGAAGCGTGTATCTCGGTACCAATACGAATTGAATTCAGTATTGTTTGTGCTCCCCTGATGATGAGGTGAAAACCGTGAAACCGCTAGGGTTATAACGTTACAAAAAGTGGAATAAACAGTGTTTGATAATATAAATTAAAACCTAAATTAAATATAATTATATTGTCATGTACAAATTTTTATGTACCAATACGAATTGAATTCAGTATTGTTTGTGCTCCCCTGATGATGAGGTGAAAACCGTGAAACCGCTAGGGTTATAACGTTACAAAAAGTGGAATAAACAGTGTTTGATAATATAAATTAAAAAATAAATTAAATATAATTATATTGTCATGTACAAATTTTTATTTCAAGAAAATATTAGCTACTACAAAAAAGATGTATAATTCACGAATGAAGTACATAAACTCGCAATACAGGTCAGCATTCACCGATGACCATCTGCAAAAAAGATGTATGTATTCACGAATGAAGTACATAAACTCCCAATACAGGTCAGCATTAACCGATGACCGTCTGCAAAAAAGATGTATATATTCACGAATGAAGTACATAAACTCGCAATACAGGTCAGCATTAACCGATGACCATCTGCACAAAAGATGTATATATTCACGAATGAAGTCATAAACTCGTAATACAGGTCAGCATTAACCGATGACTAATTTGCAAAAAAGATGTATATATTCACGAATGAAGTACATAAACTCGCAATACAGGCCAGCATTAACCGATGACCATTTGCAAAAAAGATGTGTATATTCACGAATGTACTACATAAACTCGCAATACAGGTCAGCATTAACCGATGACCATTTGCAAAAAAGATGTATATATTCACGAATGAAGTACATACACTCGCAATACAAGTCAGCATTAACCGATGACCATTTGCAAAAAAGATCTATATATTCACGAATGAAGTACATAAACTCGCAATACAGGTCAGCATTAACCGATGACCGTCTGCAAAAAAGATGTGTATATTCACGAATGTACTACATAAACTCGCAATACAGGTCAGCATTAACCGATGACCATTTGCAAAAAAGATGTGTATATTCACGAATGTACTATATAAACTCGCAATACAAGTCAGCATTAACCGATGACCATTTGCAAAAAAGATGTGTATATTCACAAATGAAGTACATAAACTCGCAATACAAGTCAGCATTAACCGATGACCACTTGCAAAAAGATGAACTCGTATATATTCACGAATGAAGTACATACTCGTAAACTCCCAATACAGGTCAGCATTAACCGATGACCATTTGCAATTAATTTTGATGATAGGAAGTACTAACTCGAGAATTTTTATGAAATGTTATCTCCAAAAAAGCGATTACATTCAGCTCATTAGGAAGCTTATTATAATATTATTATGTTACATTTATTGTTTAATACACGAGTACTAAAATTTTGCCTGTTTCTATAATACCTTAATTAATAAATGGAAATATTTCATTAATTTTTTCGTAAGTGTGTCATCTCTTTCATATACATACATCTCTTTAACACAATCTTCTATAACTCATTCTTTTCACTTTACTGTTATTCAACATTTGACCTACTCGAATCAGTCACGTTTTCCTCTGTCATCCTCTTCAATGCACTTGTGACATGTATACTCGTTTAGTCATTCTTTCATAATTCATTCTCTCCACATTTCTTACGTGTAATAATTATCAAACACTGTTTATTCCATTTTTTGTAACGGTATAACCCTACCGGTTTCAAAGCTTTCACGTCATCGTCAGGGCAGCACAAGTTTTGTTTGTGCTCCCTTGATGATAAGGTGAAAGCCTTGAAACCGGTAGGGTTATACCGTTACATAAAGTGGAATAAACAGTATTTGATAAAACAAATTATAACGTCTTTAAACCTCCACAATGTTAATGCCTTAACTATAAACAATATACTGAAATAATAATTTTATTTACGCATTCATTTCTGATGTCTTCATCTTCACTTCGTACGTCAAGATGGGCACCAATACAAGATTATGGATTATCATTTTTGATACTTATGATAAATTAAGTGCTGCGTTTATCTTGTTTCCTGCCGCAGCCTTTATTTCGATGTCCCTTTCAACTTACCCATCCCAAATAAACATGCTGCCCAGAAAACATGCATTATTCTATATGGTTTAAAACCCAAATTAGGTGATTATTGACATCATTAACTTTCTAGTTTTATTTTTCTGATTGTTTTCAAAACGTGTAAGCATACATACATTTAAGTTCAGACAAATTAATTTATTTAAAAAAAAAACAATAAAGCCAGTCTTTCATCCAGTAGATAGATACAGTGGTCTAGCAGCAGTAGTTATAAAAATACAAAGCTTCTTCTGCAGAATAGATAAAATTGACTATTGACGATGGAAAGTCATAATCCGCGAACCCACACAAAATAGGTACTAAATCGTCTGCAGCCAAGGTACATATTACCACTTTATCTTTATTATTTGACCATCCTCTCTCGCACAATGCCCGGGGCCGTGATTGTGTGCGCCAGTGACGCCCGCAATAGACGATAGAGGAAGATGAAGGAAGACTGCGGAGGAACGAGGAACAAGAAGAAAGACTGGGGAGGATCGAGGAGTGTCATAAACTCGCAGAGAGATGCACTCAGCTGGGTTATCGCAAACCTACGCGTAGATTCTGCTATCTAGGAAAGATTGTCAAACTGCAGCATAAACTAGTATGTTTTTTAAATAAAAATGATTAAGACTTAAAACTGATCATTAGTAGACTTACATTGATTTGTTGTCCAAGCATTATTTGGTGATAAAGATCATTCATTCCAAGGAACAAAGATTACTCAAATATTGGCCACTCCTTTAATTGAATGGTTGAATTAAAATAGCCACTAAGTACCAAAAACTAAGCACAATACCCGGCGGTAAGTAATACACATCGGGCTTAAGAAAGAGACTGTCGGCCATAATCTGCTGACTTCGGCTTTGTAGAGCGTCGTCTCTGTCCCTAGAACGCTTGACAACGACTGATAAATCGCGACGGAATGCGTGTATGAATGATAGAGACGACGCTCTACAAAGCCGAAATTAGCCGATTACGGCCGACAGTCTCTTTCTTAAGCCCGATGTGTATTACTTACCGCCGGGTACTGTATACAGTTTTGTTCTATATGTCATATATAATGAAACTGCATACTTAGTTTTTTTTAAATTATTATTTAATTGTTTTAGATTGTAAACAATAAGACAAGAAAGAGTGCTTCAATTCTTGGGACATATATGCATACCATCACGCCGTTTCCCTGCTGATGCAGGCAGGGAGGACAGATCAACAAATTTTCCTATCTCGACATACATATTTCGCCTCTTTCACACGTATACACCTTCTAATAGAACTCCTAAGATTTTTACTACTTCTTACACTTCCTTCTTTATAAATATCATTCACTTAATCCAACCGTACTTTCCTTGGCACACTTACTCATATACGAGTATTACATTTCATCCATTACACTTAAGGGACAGGCATGCAAACCGATAATAATATATTATTAAACAAAATTGGTTGACAGATAGAAATTATTTTATTATCATAAATCGGTCAAATATTTGTTTGTTAATCTCTTTTAAAAATTATATTTTTTTCAATTAACTTTAATTTATAATTTTACATCCAAGATCTTACATTCTTAATTTCTTCATTTAAATATTGTATTAGGTGTTAACATAAGTTGTGTCCGTTTTTTTCCAAATTAATAAGTAGGCGATGAAAAAAAAAATGGTGATGAAAAATGTTTGAAGAGGGGATTTTCATGAATAATATGGTTTAAGCGGTCTTCATCGAAGTCCACTGGTCGTCCGGAACGCTCCATGTCTTTCAGGTCAAAATTACCGTATTTGAAACGTAAAAACCATCGACGAGCTGTCCTTCAATTCATAGCCCAAGTTGATGATTTTCTCTTAGAGTGTCGGTCCGATTTACGGACACCTTACTCCTTCATCTGGTCTGATCAATTCATAGCATCTTCACCGTACACTTCGCAAATATCGCGAGCAGCTTTGGCAGCTTTATTCCCTCGATTGAACGCGAACAGAAGGAGGTGTCAAAAATGCTAACTTTCGTCTATTCTCCATTCCATTTTGAAGGCTTGTTATCAATTAAAATAATATATTTAACGTAAAAGCAAACACAATATCTTGTAGAGCAGAAAATTTTCTTTTGAATGACGTATAACCTTCCCCATTTTGTTTTACTTTTGGTACTCATTTTTTAATTGAAAAAAAAAACGGACACAACTTATGTTAACACCCAATATATTCTGAACACATACAATTCGACAACGACTGGTATGGATTTTCTCGCGTTGTTTAACATAATAGCTTTTCTCGTGTTGTTTAACATAATAGCTTTTCTCGCGTTCTTTAACATGATAGCTTTTCTCGCGTTCTTTAACATAATAGCTTTTCTCGCGTTCATTAACATAATAGCTTTTAATAATTCATTAAAAAATCTGAAACTTAATAGGATTACTTACTTTTGTCGTTTTGGTTTTCAGAAGGCCAAAGTCACTGCGATTTTGAGAGTGATAATTATGTAGCTCTTTTCTGTGCATCACACTTTCTCGGATATACCATGCTTTGGTAACAAATTATTACGTAACTTTATTTACTCTTCAACACATGGGTTGAAGGGTACGATAAACCCTATTCATTGAAACTCTTAAGTAGGCATGTAATGTCAGCATGGTTTCTAGACTACCTCTTTTATTAACTTGGGACTATTATAGATTCATAGATGAGAACTTCAGTTCAGCTCGATCCCAACACCATCAACTCTATTAGGTATGGGGGACAAAATAAGTCCCCACCTAGCACGATCTACATTAGAAGATTGAGATTTTCTTTATTTATTTTTTATAAGCGCAACATCATGTAGTGACGAAGAAAGAACTACACAAAATGACTATTCCGGTGGTGACGCACCTGAGAGTGACAATAATAGTAGTGACGACAGACTTAAGGTTCAATATCACGGGAAAGGAAAGTACAGATTTTTTTTTATATAAAGTGGCTTAAGTCTCGGAGTTCAAAAAACCCTGAGGTTTCCAGTACTTTTACAGAAAACTTTAAATGCAACAAAACCATGCCAATCGGTCCAAAGATGAACTGATGCAAGGCTAAATAGAATTTCCTTCGGAAATTATTGAAACGATTTTCATTGCAGTATCACAAAAATTGCAACAGAATGAAGGGACAAAATTTAAGCTAGAGTTTGCCAATAAAGCTCCCATTGCCAGAGAGAAATTGGGTAGTCCAATAGTTTGGGTGTACCCACGAGGAGCTGAGGCGCGCCCTGATCCAAGGAAAGAATTTAAATGTCTGTCTTTCCACGGAGGAGCACGACCAACGATGCTGCTAAGTTGACAACTGGGCCACTAGGCAGGCTTTAAATCGCGTGAGGGTTCATTCCTAGCAAAGAATGAAGATGGACATCACCTATACTCGTGGGTTAACCCTAACCGAGAAGGATAATCGTGGCACGTCGCTGTACCTCCAGATCCAATGCAGCGAGCCCTGTAAAGACCAAGCGTGCTTCCACCGAGCATGTCCTATAAGCCTTGAAGCCAACAGTGTCCAACGTTGACCAGCATCCTTCTTGCACCTGAGAGCCAATTTATGTGTTTCCAGCAGTTTGCTGAATAGCACACAATAGACGAGGACTATAATTTATCAAATAAACTTCGTGGAGCTCTATATTAGAATATGTAATAATAAATTACTCTTATTCCAGCTGTAATAATATCTTTGATTAATTATAACTTTATAATTACTAACTTTATAATGGTTGAGATATTAGTGTGTTGATAAAATATTTCTAGCTCATATGAAATCCTTTATTATTCCTTCAATATGTCGGTTCCAAGTTTAAGTCACGCTATACAATAACGTCTATTTCTTCAATGTTTGTAGAAAAATATGACTTCACAGTTTGACATCTCCAAGATCTCTGTCAGATAATGCAGCGTTGCGTGGGAGGGCGGAAAGCCCTGCATTGTTCCTTGCACATCCTGCACAGCTATACAATGGAGACACGACGCACGCGCGCCCTGCGTCACACAGGGCCGCACCCTTAGTCCGATCGCCTGCAACACGACTGCTGCGTCCTTCTCTGTCGTCATCCAGGACTTGAAAGATGAAACGGGAAGAACCGAGGTCATAAATGTGCTCGGATAGGAAGATCGGTCAAGGAACGTGTACGGGCAAAAAGCGCAAGGCTTTTAGCCGAAGCACGATCTTTCTTATGGCTTAGATGAGAAGTGATTGCAAGGGCCCTGGATGTTTTGAGTATCGGTAGGCACTGCTTTATAGTTTATGGGAGAGCTTTTTTACAGAATAAAATGTGGCAGGAATATATTATTCATAGAGGTACACTTTTTATAGTGTTTCTGGTTCAAATAAGTATGATACGGTAGTGAAATGTATTTATTTATAATACAAAGAGTGCTTATATGATAACTGTCATCTCTGGCAACACAAAAATAACGCCATATAAAATTCTGTCTAATAAAAGGCTGCAGAGGAATAAATCGGTCAATCATCTTGGAAATTTGATTTTCTTGGCGTTAAAGTTTTGAGATTGTTTTTTCGAGACTTAGTGCTTGCTGAAGTGAAACAGTTTTCACTTAATAAACCAAAACACGCACAGCTGACTTTCATACGCAGGATGGCTAACAATCATACTTGATCAGGAGAGATAGCCAATCGTATGTTTATATAAATCACCCTCAATCAGTTGTTTTTCTCCAAGGGTAGGCAGAGAAGACAAAGTGCCAGAAATATGATATATATATTTATGTTCCTATAACAATATTTGACTGAAAATTATTTTAAAACCCTAGAAAAATATTTGGCCTTAATTATCAATAAGTTTTTATTTTCACATTACGTGAACATAAAATGTCTCTCTTTGGATTAACTACCTTGTACATTTAGGGCCAGATTTCAACCACAGTTTTCTAAATCTCCCGATCTTGAGAAATCTCAATCCATTGCATGTTTGTATTATCAATCTAGTCTGAAAATGGCGCAAGTGAGCAGAATTTAACTTATACAGAAACCAAGACACTGGACCGTCAAAAGTAATTCAACCAGAGATGAACTTCCAGAAATGAATCTGATAATATTCAGCGAAACATAATTATTCTTTAATATCCCAAACTGTACCTTGGAGTGATGAGAAGTACATGGCCGCACGGTAACGCACTGAACTTTCGTGTAGAAGGTCGTCGGTTCGAGCCCCGCACTGTGCTACTCCCCTCGAATGACGCAGGTATATTTTCCGCCTAGGATTCGGGGCCATAAAAATACCTATGACTTCCGTCATATCTATTTTAAAAAAAGAGGAAAAAGCCGGTGTGCTCCGATCGTCTCAATTCGATGTGCCATCGGATCCTGTACAGCGGTGAGACCGGTGAGCTTGCTGGTGTTCAAACAGCTCCCTTACTTAAAAAAACTCCACGGCACAGCTTCACTTCCCAGTTGAATTGACGTTGGAATGGCGAGGAGACGATACTCGTAGTGTATAACCAACCGATTTTATTGCTATATATTCGAACAGACCAGAAAAATATTATTGAGATCTTGAGTGAAAATCTTTTGAAAAATATTTTAATACTTCTAAATATTTAATCATCCTCTTGACGAGCTCTTTGGCTTAGTTGATAAAGCGGCTGTCTTACAACTCGATAGTTACGGGTTTGAATCCCGTTAGAAACCAAAATATTTTACAAAACACTGTTTATAGCGAAAGTTTGATACATTACAATGCACTGGAAAATACTTGAAAAATGTGAAAAAAATATTTATATACAATACATTAAATTAAAGTGAATGTCTGGGATAGTTTTAAATACGTATACATTTTAATGCTTCTTCCTTAAAGTGCATGAAACAATGGATGCACTGACTTCTAGGATTGCATAGGTTGCATATCAATAGTTTGAAAAGTGAGATGGCGCATCATCCACAGAGTCCTTAATATTCCATTTCTCTTTTTGTTATTAATTTTGTTTGATTTAAATTTCCCATCTGTTCGTAGTAGTGCCATCACTTATTTTTTCTCACTCCAGTGTGGCAGCTGCAGATAAGGGTTAACCCCCTCCCCCCGAGGAACAGCTTTCTATTATAGTGCGACTAAATCTATGTTTCATACGAATGTAAGATCACACTTTAAGGGAATCTAATTCGTTCCTAGAGATCAAGTGTGTGTATACAGGAAGAACAAATTTATATCCATGGAAAAAAATCGCCAACATAGGAAGTAAGGTTATGTAATCACATTGATAAAAAATAAGTAAATTGATGTGCCGATTAAATTAAACTACCAGTAAAAATGACGGTTTAAAAATAGTTATTTGTTAATAAAAAATGAGCACAAATTTGGAGAACATTCATTCTTGACGATCTCCGTGGCCTATTTGGTAAGATGCCTGTCTCTCAACCCGGGTTCAGATTCTACTGAAATCCAGATTTTTTAAAAAAAGGATTTTAGTCTTGTTTTCACTTAAGACCTTTTTAACACCTTTCTGGTTGGTTGGAAGAGATTGCCCTATGGCAATCCTCCTTCCAGGTTGCTCGAAGGACAATGAGTGATTTGATCCATTTATTACACGGAGTTAAAACATTTAAATTCAATTTCAAAGATAATTTAAAAAATAATCAAAATATATGTTTCATAAAACACTGGAGTGTGAAAACCAATTTGAGCCAGTGTATCGGGGCTATCCACGATCTTGTAAATAGCAAATTCTATGGTGGTTTGAAGGGGATCTTCATGAATAATATGGTTTAAGCGGCCCTCATCGAAGTCCACTGGTCGTACGGAACGCTCCATGTCTTTCAGGTCGAAATTACCGTCTTTGAAACGCAAAAACCATCGATGAGCTGTTCTTTTATTCATAGCATCTCCACCGTACACTTCGCAAATATCGCGAGCAACTTTGGCAGCTTTATTCCCTCGATTGAACGCGAACAGAAGGAGGTGTCGAAAAAGCTCACTTTCGTCTACTTGACATTCCATTTTGAAGGCTTGTATTCAAATAAAATAATATATGTAACGTAAAAACAAATACAATATCTTGTAGAACAGAAAATTTTCTTTCGAATGACGTATAACCTTTACTATTTTTTTAACTTTTGGTGGTCATTTTTAAATTTAAAAAAAAACGGACACAAATTATGTTAACACCCAGTATATCAACCTAAGCGCTGTATTGAAAATTGACTAGAGTCTAGAAATTTGCGAATTAGTTAAACCAGAATAAATACGAGTTTATATACAATAATCCAGACGCGACACAAGAAATTAATATGACTTTTTATTTTCCTTGCTGGAAGACCACGACGTACAAATTTTAACTCTGTATAAGACTATAGAAATCTGAAAAAACCGTATAACCAATTTGCCTATAAACAGAGTGCTTGCTTTCAAGACAGACACCAAGAAATTTAATACTATACTAGTTGCAGCCCGTGAAATATTCACGGAAGTGACAACAAATTCTACATTTATGAAAATATATATTCATAAATATAGAATTTGTTTATATATATCATGTTTACATCGTCCCCTTTTATACTGGTTCAAAAATTGTTAGCTAGGTATTTAAAATTCGTTCAGTATCACGGAGCCACCGAGATTCAAATTTCGAATTACTTTCGGAGAGAATCCAAATATTTCTCTCTCGCTCTCTTGTATTCAAAATTCAATTCTCGTATTCTTTCTTTGGTGACAACCATCGTATGGGTTTTGGCCTATTTATACTATGACTAGTTGCAACCCGTGAAATATTCACGGAAGTAAAACAAATTCTACACTTATGAAAATATATATTCATAAATGTAAAATTTGTTTATATATTGTGTATCATTTATACATCGTCCCCTTTTACACCGGTTCAAAAATATTTAGCTAGGTATTTAAAATTCGTTCAGTATCAAGGATCCACCGAGATTCAAGTTTCGAATTACTTTCGGAAAGAATCTAAGTATTCAAATTTCAATTCTCGTATTCTTTCTTTGGCGACAACCGTCGTACGGGCTTTGGCCTATTTATATTATGATATTTTGGAAATATACAAACACCCTTACTGATAAAGTATACCCATCAAGAAGGCGTTGTCCACGCGGCGAAGTTACCCTGAGATCTTTCGTTTTACTTGAATTTAATTTAAATTTATTTCTTGACATCAAATTTTAGACTTTGAGAATACAGTTAGAAGTATCCTGTTTCAGGATTTTTTTCTACTTGGAACGAATAAGTATTTTCGGAATTTTAATAAGTCCGGGGAATCTAGAGTATATGTCTGTAGATCGTCTGTAGATCTGTAGACATTTTGCATTGTACCTTGTTTTTTCAATTACGCCACTGTGCTTATTGTAACTCTGGTGGTCCTGGAGACATTTCTACCTTTGGAGAAACACAAACTCAGTATTACCCATCACTTGGCCACTCGAGCAGCTCGGCGAGATATGTATGTTATATGTTTACTTTTTAGAATATTGCATCAACTATAATTCATTCAAGTTAACTAGCTCTTGCCTGGAAATATTAAAATAAAACGTTTTGTGTCCTTAATATAAAACACCTACAATATGACTTTTACATCGACTTCTTGCAGAATGCAGGGGTCTGGAGCATTCATGCACGTTATCACGTAGCAAAATATGTTTGAAATTTTGTTATTTTTTAGCGAAGAAATGGGTATGACATCAGCTCCAATTAAATACAGGTGTATCCTAGGGTCGAGCGCAGCAAAACAAATAGTGCAGCGCAAAGCGTGCGGCGTGCCGGGTGTGCGTGAGTCGTGACCCGGGCTCACCCACGGCGGGCAGTCGTTGCAGTCGATGCAGCCGTGCTGGCTGAAGAACTGTTGCACTCTTCAAACAGAGCTTTTCAAACTTGATGGAAATATACATACATACCATAAAGCCATTTCCCTGCCGGGATATGAAGCGATGACAGAGCGCCAGATTTTCATATCTTGACACACATCGTTCGACTCTTCTACATCCATACATCCTCTCATACTACTCTTATGATTTCTTTGATTTTCTACGTTTCCTTTTATCAAAATATCATTCACTTGATCTAACCATATTTCGTTGGTTTTCCTCTCACACGTCATTCACTCCTATTCGCGCTATATATCTGTTATAATAATATTTCTTCATTCATTCGTTTCACATACCCAAATCATTTTGGTTCCTAATAACTTTATTTCGTATTCTGTCATACATTGTCACTCCACGTATTTGTCTCAATGCACGCATTTATACGACATTTATTAGGCTCTCAAATTTAAACTCTCAACAAAGGCGCTTTAACTCAGGATTTAACCCATTTATAAATTTTAATGAGACTTTCTAAAAAGGATTGTCTTTCAGTGTTTGCTAAAGCTGCACACGCCACCCATATCTCTGACGCAGACCATTCCTTACCACAGAACAAGCAACGACAAAAGCTCTTCCATAATACCCCACCCTATTAGATTGTTTTGGATCAACCAATTTAGTAGAAGAAAAATAAATTGACCTTAAAGTTTTACTTCTCTTCGAAACAACATTCCTCAGACACAGATTCGAAAAATACAATGAAGACATCACATTTAGGGATTTAAATACAAAGTTTGATATCAACACATTCACGATAATACTTACTTACGATACTTACTTGCCAGTGTAGTCGTTTTAGAAGCGGACGAATATTTATCGACTTGGCAGCATTGATAACAGACTGGGGTCTAGAAATTTGTGAATCAGGCAAACGAAAATAAATTGATACAATAATCCAAACGTGACACAACAAATGGAATAATTAGAGTTTTTATTTTCGTAACATCCATAACTTTTTTTAAATCGTCCTTTACTGTCCATGCAGTAAGACTCTGGAATCAGTTTCAGACCAATACGAGTATAAGACTCGCTCCGTCCTTGGCATGCTTTAAGAAGCGACTGAAAAAACTCTTAATTTAGAAATAACGTGTTTTATTCCCGATTTTTCTTTTCCTTTCCTCTCCACCATCCCTTCCTTTTCTTTTGATTGATGATATCTCCCTTTATATGAAAAATGATGTTCGGGTGACTGTCCGTCTTTGTGGGGTTCGTGGGCATATGCTCACGTATGTGTTTATGGATTTTGTGGGGATGGATAATCATTTGAATGATTTATGCGACAACGTAACTTGCATCGTTTACTTTTGTCTGGTTGGTTGGAAGATATTGCCGCCTGGCAACAAGCCCACCAGATTGTATTTGCAATAAAAGTGTTAAATAAATAAATAAACTGATAAAAATCCGTTTTACTTGGATTTAACTTAAATTTATTTCTTATCACTCAATTTGAGAATTCAAATAATCATTTACATGTTTTGTAAATTATTTTAAAAATGAAAGTTTGAGAATGATAGAATCGTGAAATCATTGAAATCTATATAGAAAATATCGTGAAATAAATATTTTTTTAACACAATCAATTGACCAAAGCTTTTATATAATATTCACAAAGGTTTATATTTTTTAATGTGACTCAATGCTTAATATGAAAACTTAAATTAAATTGGCCCATTAAAGAGTAAAAAGCTTTTAAACAGTAGAATTTTATGAATGAGAATTGTAATATTAATGGATTTCTGAAGGAAGTTTTTTAAGTTTGTCCTTTTTCGGGTTTTTCTCAATCTTGACTGCAAGTATTTTTTTAATAATAAAAAAATTAAAATGAAAATACATTTTTCATTTGCCTTATTTTTTTTAAATCGTTAACTTTAAAATTTTCAGGATTGTTGAGTCGGAATCAGTAATCGGAATCTGTTGATTTTTGTAAAGTCGGAATCAGACTGGCTAAATAAATTACTCTATGAAATTATGAAATACGAGTAGGTATATGGAGACATTCAAATGATTCGTACCCCCTGGTTACATATTTTTTTACATTTGCAGGTGTGACTACAAAGTCACCTCTTTTCCTCAAGAATCTTTTATAAATTCTTGGTGCAAGGAATTGCACGATACATGGTGTTTTTTTTAAAGTAAACTAAATAAGATTTGTTACACATTTCTCAGGGTGAGGCTTCCTCATCGGGAATGCATTTGACCTGTTGCTCTTATGAACTTGGCAAGCAGAGAAGCACGACTATCTGTTTAGCACTGCAATTGCAGCCGTGCCCTCTGCAACCAGAGTGGTAGTTAGGCTGACTACAAGATGCGCTACCACGATAGCCTCCCTATTATTTACTGTTAATTCTTCACTAGTCAAATAGTTAAAATAACGGCTAGTTTGTTTTGGTCGTGAAGGTTTGTTGTTAAACTTGAAAAGATCAATCTTAAACTGCAGAACAATATCTTGACTTAATACATTCGTGAAATGTGTCTTGGATCCAAATCATTACATTGTTGTGCCAAGAGAAAACCAAAATCATCATTATCGTTAGTTCTTCAATCTAGAATAAGTTTTGGCTGTTGAATCTCTTTCTAGTATTCTAGCTTTGATTTAAACATACACCAGAGAGTGATTGGAATTTACATTTGCCTATCTATATGTACAAACTTTAAGTAGTTCAGACATGTGCCTTCCATAAATGAGGATATGATGTCTGGTTGATTGTATGTATGTGACTTCCACGTCCCCTTTATATGTTTTTTTGGGTTCCTTCTAGAACAGAACCCGAAGGCCATGGGCAAGAGCGAGTGTGTTCATAAGTCACCGTTGACATAATCCATAACAACGCAAATGCGTTCAGAAGTCACCATTGACATAATCCATCACAACACGAATGCATTTAGAAGTCACCATTGACATAATATATCACAACACGAATGCGTTCAGAAGTCACCATTGATATACTCTATCACAATACGTTCAGAAGTCACCATGGACATAATCCATCACAATACGAATGCATTTAGAAGTCACCATTGACATAATATATCACAACACGAATGCGTCTAGAAGTCACCATTGATATACTCCATCATAATGTGTTCATAAGTCACCATGGACATAATCCATCACACCGCGAATTCTTTCAGAAAGTTGCACTGAAATAGAGTAAAATCAGTCTTTCATAGATAAATAAAGTTCTTTTAGATTATTTATTCCTTTTATATGTCATTTATCTCATTTACAGACTTTGTATTTTTGACGGTCTATTTTTTTCTCTGTTTTATTTACAATATTTTCACTATCAGAGGTTGTCACGAAGACGTTCTGTTCATGGAATAGGGGGCTATGATCAAAAATATTTTTAAGTGTTTACTAAAGGGTCTCTCAAATTAACCGCGTTTTTTAATATATTTTTTTTTAAATTCTTGAATCAAACACACAATTTGCTTTGTATTTAATTTTTTGTTATTGGTCATGAAGTATAATGTATGACATTTAAACACAAAAAAAAAAACAATATCCACCAAATGTCCACCTATTGCAGCTCCACAGATGTTCACTCTTTTGTCAAAATTTTCGATGACATTTTGGCATAATTGCGGTTCTAACTCACCAATAACGCGAATAATTTCACCATTCAACTCAGGAATTGATTGCGGGTCATTTTTATAGACCTGACTTTTCACGTAACCCCATGGAAAATATTCCAACGGTGTCAGATCACATGATCTTGGTGGCCAATTAACATCACCGTTTCCGGAGATTACAATACATAAAATAATTCTCAATTTGAACGAGTTGTTGTATTGTATACGAGTACGACTCCATTTTTATAAATGTCATACATTACACTTTTCAAATGTCACAAGACCCAGGCAAGGTCGTGACGCCATCTGTGTTTTATCAGTGAATTAAAAAAACCGCTCAATTTGAAAGACCCTTTATTAAAACTTGTAATTTTCATTTGGCCATTGATTGGGAAATCCCATCGCCCATTATCACATCACACCCACGACTTAGGAATTACTAATATTAATTAAGGTATCAATAAAGGTACTCACCACTCAGTTGTAATGAAATATAAGAACAATAAAAATGACAATTTATGTAGCGCCGTTTAGAGAACAAACTCTCGTTAAAGACTCGGAACTTGAATATTATTCTTGAAAGATTGAATATTAAAAAAATAATTTATTTAAATTGAGTGTAAGGATAGAAAAGTTACGGCTGCGCCTACATGATTGATACTTCTTCTACATATGTTTAGAAAAATATATTTCGTAAGAAAACTGCAGATAACTTACTAAGGGAAGACGAATTACAAAGACACCTTTGTAGATCTCCGATATGTGATAGTAACACATTTAACTGTAGATCTCCGATATGCGATTTACACATTTAAGTGTAGATTTCCGTTATGCGATAGTAACACATTTAACTGTAGATCTCCGTTATGTGATAGTAACACATTTAACTGTAGATCTCCGATATGTGACAGTAACACATTTAACTGTAGATCTCCGATATGTTATAGTAACACATTTAACTGTAGATCTCCGATATGTGATAGTAACACATTTAACTGAAGATCTCCGATATGTGATAGTAACACATTTAACTGTAGATCTCCGTTATGTGATAGTAACACATTTAACTGTAGATCTCCGATATGTGATAGTAACACATTTAACTGTAGATCTCCGATATGTGATAGTAACACATTTAACTGTAGATCTACGATATGTGATAGTAGCACATTTAACTGTAGATCTCCGATATGTGATAGTAGCACATTTAACTGTAATAATTTTCTTTAGAAAGGGTTTTTTACCGAAGTGCATAACGTTTACCCCCCTATATTTTTATTACAAAGACACCTTTGTAGATCTCCGATATGTGATAGTAACACATTTAACTGTAGATCTACGATATGTGATAGTAGCAAATTTAACTGTAGATCTCCGATATGTGATAGTAATACATTTAATTGTAGATCTCCGTTATGTGATAGTAACACATTTAACTGTAGATCTCCGATATGTGACAGTAACACATTTAACTGTAGATCTCCGATATGTTATAGTAACACATTTAACTGTAGATCTCCGATATGTGATAGTAACACATTTAACTGAAGATCTCCGATATGTGATAGTAACACATTTAACTGTAGTTCATATATAACCATACATTTTAAACCATCCAAAAATTTGATAAAATCGCGATTTACTTTCAACTTCAAACAGAAAACAAATACGTCTGCCGGATATTGCAGCGAAATAACTCAAGGGTTATAATAAATTTCTTTAGAAAGTGTTTTGTACCGAAGTGCATAAGGTTTACCCCCCTATATTTTTTGTAACAGAGTTAAAATAGTCTACGACTTGCCATACTTATGTTTTAACACGCGGATCCCCAATATTAATGTTATTTATTAAAAAAAAAACGGTTTAACGATTGCGAAGCTAACGACTATATTTTACTTAACAATGTAAAATTCAATAATAATTTTGCTCTTTATACCCTTTAACCATAGATTATGGTATACAATTCATAGTCCTACCAGAACATTTTCCTGCTCGCTATCCTGACCTTTGCGATCCCTGTGAAATGTAGCGTTCGCAATGTAAATAGATTAGATTATTGACAGAGTAAAAGTCAGGGGTAGAAAATATTATAAACTATATTTAAATTTAATTTAAAAGTCAAGTTCACTATCATGTTTAAAAAGTTTTACATACGTATGATGGCGAACTGGGTGTGGGCTGAAAAACATCTGGTGTCCCCGTGGCTGGGTTCGCCCTATATTGGTGGGGTGTAGCCGAGAGAATGTTATTAAATGAGCCCAGACCTTTTGATAGCTTCTGTATTTAATGTATTATCTGCAATTTATGTGTTTTAGAAAAGTTGTTTTAATATATTTTGTACATACTATGTTGTTATCAATAAACCTATATTTATTATTTATTTAACTGTGAGTTATGTGCCTACTTTTGTGATTATACATACGAAAGTTCGATCGTTGAGATCGAATACGTTATTTTCGATCTCGTTATTCAAAATATCTCCACCAATCATAAAGATTTTCTATTCATAGAGCGTTTTAAACTTTTATAAGCAGACTGATGGTAAAGAGGCTGTCAAAAGCCATTTAAGGTTTTTGAGGTATGTGACATAATAAGTATCATATCTCAAAAACCTAAAGGCTAAGCTAGGTGCTACGTGACTAATAGACTAGGTGACTTCAGGCTTGGTCACACCAAAGTGCTTCGCACAAATTCATTTGACATTTGGGAGTGGTTGAGTCAACAAACGATGCCACTCTCAAAACTAACCAGAAAGCTATTTCTCTCAGAGAATTTAAGTATGAAATTTAGAACATCTCGAATTCGAACTTGTAGGATGTATAATGTTATGTTAATTTATCTATGTTAGAAGTATGGAGTGGAGAGTTTCAACTTCTCTACAAAGAATTGCGGAATAAAACTTCCTCCATCTTGTAAAATCACTTGGTGACACAATAAAATTAACCAACACGTCTGTTCGCTAGGTGACTAATAATCGCGTGGCGTGAAGAGTACAGTGTGGCCATTGCGATAGTATGGGATGCGTTGGTTCACTTGGATATGTCACCTAGCTCGCAGCGTGGCTCTAAGCACCAAGCGAGGCTCCTACCTGTGTGGCCGAGGCCTTAATGATTTTTGAGGTATGTGACTTATTATGTCACTCTTGAAATATTTTTTGCAAAATAAAATATATGGTTCACATATTAATTTTCTTTTTATATAATAATATGCATTGTTTTTCTCTGGATCGTTAAGAAGCCAATGTCGGTTGGTAGATGGTTAAAAGGCTTTTAAGAAACAATTGAGGTTTTTATCGATAAAAGATGTGGTTAAGATAAATATGAATGTTTTTTCATTAATACGTCTGAGTATTGTTGATTTCTGGATCATTCCAAAGACATGTAGGCAGGCTGAACATTTAAGTCATCAGTATGACACTTACCTCAAAAAACTTAAAAAATCATTTAAGGTTTTTGAGGTAAGTATCATACTGATGTACTTTGATAAATATAATGTATGGTAATTACAAAGCAAAATTTTCTATAATAATAAAAATAAAAAAAGGACAATTCATACAGTGCCATTTAGAGGGTCATATTTCATCAACGCCACCCTTACTTGGGACTAGAGCTCACTATTATTAACATATTAAAAACATGACTAAATAAATATATCTAAGTTGAGTGTAATGATAGGAAGGTGGCGGCTGCGGTTGTTAGATTAGATACTTCCTTGGATATGTTAGGAAAAACATATTTGGTAGTTAAACTACAAAACTCACCAAGGGGAGACGAACTACTCGTACAATGAAACCTTTGTTGATCTTCTGATATGTAATAGTAACACATTCAGTTTATATAAAATATTCATATATGTACCATAATACATTTTGATAAGACCCCTCACAGGGTTGGTCTCAAGTGTTCGTTATGCTGTTTCATTCTTCTTCTTCTTCCCAGTGTCATGTCAGGTCCCCCAACGTTGAATATCACCTGAGAGTAGACATCTTTGTCCCCGGCAGCCCGAAAAAGATCCCCGACGCTTGTTATACCAGTCCAATCACGTATATTGCGGAGCCAGGAGATTTGCCTCCTACCAACACCTCTTCGACCCTCTATTTTGCCTTGGATGATCAGGTGCAGTAATTTGTAATTTGCTCCTCTCTAAGTACATCACCCAAATAGGACACCTTTCGGATTTTAATATTAGTCAGCAACTCTCTATTAACCTGTGCACCGCGTTAAAAATCAAATTCCACAAATCCTGTGCGCGGCACAATTTCGGCGTTTTTTAATTTCTAAGTTTAAACGCGTATTTTGTATAGAACCACTGATATTTGATTACACCACCAAGTAAACATGACATTCAAGTAATTTTCTGATAATAAATAATAGTAATTACTCTAAAGGAAACTCATTAAATAAATGAGATAAACTAAACATTACGTAAAATACACAAAGGAATGCTACAGATCAGATCACAGGCGTTTGTGCTTCCCGCGAGGAACACGTTAACTTTGACTCTTTGAAGAACCCTTGTGTTGTTGACCATATCCGACCAGGATATCCGTAGCATTCTCCGGTGTATCCACATTTCGAATGCTTCCAGTCGGTTCATACTACCAACTTTGAGGGTACATGATTTCACTCCATATGATAACGCTGTTTCATTCAGATATAATAATTAAGTATCGTCTATTCTTGGAGCGTTCTAAAGACTTCGTTGTCTATCCCTGGATGAATCTTCCATTCCAGTGCAGGGCAACGCAGGCTGTAAACATGTCCTCTGCGTCCCAACGCGCCGCACCGCAGCCCTGGAGTATCGCGGGGCACGCAGCGAGAGCGAGGACTCGGGTCGTGCCCCGTCAGCTCGTGCTTCGTGCCCAGGCCGCGCGTGCCCGAGAGCGCGGGAACCCATCCGCCATATGCACTAATAAATACCAGTATTTTAGGCGTATAGTCTTCTTCCTTACATAGATGCACATTTTAGTCTACATAGTTCTTTGTATATCTTATAATCTGTATTGTAATTTGTAATCCGTCAAGATGATATTCCTAAAAAGTATTTTAGTATTAATTTATATGATGTATGGCAGTGCAACGAGGATGTGAAACTAAACTGAAAAGCGCGGAATAAATGCGTACACTTAGACGAATACGTGGGGGGATAATGTATGACAAAATACAGAATGAAATGATTAGAGACGAATGTGAATATAATGGTGTTTGTGTTGAGTAAGATAAAGAACAGCACTCTGAGATGACTGAGGCATGTGGAAGGAATGAACGAAGAAATACTGACAAATAAAATCTACAGTGCTAACGTGAGTGAACACGTCGTAAGGGAAGACCAAGGAAGTTAAGATGGATCAAGTGATTTATCTTTAGAAATAATGGAACGTAGAAAGTCAGAGACATTGTAGGAGTTCTATGAGAAGGTGCATAGTGATGAAACAGAGCACTTTGCGATGGTTTGGACATCTAGAACAAATAAACTAAACTTCCTTCTTCACAAAACAAGTATACAGCGCAAATGTGAGTGGAGCATGTGTTAATGAAGGTCCTAGGAAAAGTATGTTTGGATTAAGTGTGTGATATTTTGAAAGAAGGAAATTAATAAAAATGAGGTTTACTGTAGATGTAAAAAGGGGCAAAAGATGTGTATCGCGATAGGAAAGTCTGGAGCTCTCTGTTCTCTGGCTACCCCAGCAGGAAACGGCGTGATGGTATGTATTTATTTATTTAACAAATGACAAGAAATATACATAATTTGTGAAAAAACTACAGGTTATTTAATTTGGACACACAATTTTAATGGATTTGTTGCCTTTCATTTGTCGTGTCCCCAATAAACTAGGCTTTTGCCTGTATCTCACTGAGGAAAAATGTACAGTACCTTAATGTACAGTATCTTAAGAAAGAGACTGGCGGCCATAATCGGCTAATTTCGGCTTTTTAGAGTGTCGTCTCTGTCTCTAGAACGCTTGATAACGACTGACAAATCGCGACGGAACACGTGTATGAATGACAGAGACGATGCTCTACAAAGCCTAAGTTAGCCGATTATGGTCGACAGTCTCTTTTTTAAGTCCGGTGTGTATTCATTACCGCCGGGTATTGTATGTATTATTGATTTCTTTACTTCTGACAAGAATTAATTCACATCAAATTAACTCCTCGTGTATTTTTCTTCTTAAATTAATGATACTACAGGCACACTCACATAACACTCAAAACAGGGTGAATTTTCTTAGTAAAAAGTATTTGTATTATTGAAAAAATATAAATTCCAGGATAGTATAAGAACAAAAAAGATGCATCTAGGAGCTCTCGTCTATGGTCCAGATGGCAATCTCCCAGCGCTGCAGCCGCAATATGTAGGTACAGAGTACCGAGCCATCAATAATTGGAACTTCGTCTCGTTCCTTCGCTTCCTGGTCTCCTGTTCTTGGTCGTGACTGCGGATTCCGCTCTAATCAGCCTGGCCTAAACTTCTACACCGGGAAGACACTTCCTCCTTAATTCTTAGTGGTGGTGATAGCTGTAAATTCACCCGTACATCGATACTATTATTCCATGCAGTTATATCGTCATGGAAAACGGAAATAAAATTATTTATTTATTGACAGAACAATGTATCTTATGCGGATATTTAAAAAAAAATGAACTCAGTGTTTTATTCATTGTAAAATATAAAATGTTTGTCAAAGATTTATTTTTAACCTGAGAAAGCATGATTATATTGTATCACTTCATACCAGAAGGCGCTGAACTGGTTGAACGTGAGAAACAGACGCCAAATTCTCATACTATCTCTATTGTATAATATCTTTAACTGTCTCACTGCCCCCTCTTATTTCGTCGAAAATTTTTACCATCTTTCCTATCATAAGAATTTATTAAATAATATCTGAATCACGAAGGATTTCGATGAAGTTTTAAAAGTTTGCGTTGTTCTCAAAAATAGATGGTTTATTGGACTTCCCTGCTAATCGATCTTTCTTTACGTCGTCCTTTACTGTACATGCTGTGAGACTCTGGAACCAGTAACAAACCAATGTTTGATTCACTCCATCCTTGGAATGCTTTAAGAAATGACTGAAAAAACTTTTAATTTGTAGTGAGTAATATAATGTATTTCATTCCTGATTTTTTTTCCTCTCCACCTTCCTTCAGTTTCCTTTGATTGATGATATCTCATATTTACTTTTTTATGTATAATATTATATATGTTCATAACTTTCATAAAGATGAATAATATTTTTTTTTATGTATAATATATGTTCATAACTTTCATAAAGATGAATAATAATTTTTTTATGTATAATATGTGTTCATAACTTTCATAAAGATGAATAATATTTTTTTTTTATGTATAATATATGTTCATAACTTTCATAAAGATGAATAATAATTTTTTTTATGTATAATATATGTTCATAACTTTCATAAAGATGAATAATAATTTTTTTTATGTATAATATATGTTCATAACTTTCATAAAGATGAATAATCATTTTTTTATGTATAATATATGTTCATAACTTTCATAAAGATGAATAATATTTTTTTTATGTATAATATATGTTCATAACTTTCATAAAGATGAATAATAATTTTTTTTATGTATAATATATGTTCATAACTTTCATAAAGATGAATAATCATTTTTTTTATGTATAATATATGTTCATAACTTTCATAAAGATGAATAATCATTTTTTTTATGTATAATATATGTTCATAACTTTCATAAAGATGAATAATCATTTGAAATTTATTTGCGACCGTGTAACTTGCTTTATTTAATTTGGTCTGGTTGGTTGGAAGAGATTACCACCTGGAAATATGCCCACTAGATTGTTTTAACAATGAAGTATTTAATAAACAAGTAAATAAATAAAGATAATTATTTAAAATGTAAAAATGCACAATCACAGTAAAACGATTTAAACAACCTGTATGTAGTCAGTATTCATTTCAAATTTCTCGAAAACAAAAAAGTATCCAAATTCAGTTTCATAAATAAACAGAGATCCAATAAAATACCTGAAATTTATGAAAATACCTGAAAGTTATGAAAATACAGCACAGTGAATTTAAGGGTTAAAATAATGAAAAGATATTGCTTTTTCGAATGCATATTTTTTCTCTAGCATCATAAATGCTTCTTTAGCTTGGCTATTGGTATCACTGGTAATAAATGTGTTGATTCCTTGGCAAAGGAAGCTTGTTCTACCGCTTGTCTCCTATCTGGTTTTTCACAGTCAGTAATTGATCTTTTAAATAAAATCAAACTCCAAGTGATGGATAGCTTGTTCGGAGTTTCGGTCCGATGGTAGGACACCTTACTCCTTCATCGGATAAGTTCTGACTGTTAAGATATTTATTGGAAATTTTTGGATCTTTTTGGGAATCGGGAAAGGATAGGTTTGTGGTAATTGTTTTGATTTTATGAATGATTATGAGAAATTATAAACGATTAAATACATATATAAATATGATGATATTAAATACAAATATACATAAATTTGTGTCGTCACACACTGTTTTATATTGAATGGGTGAAAAAAAAAATGAATTGTGAATAAATTATAAGAATGAATATAGTATATGTAGATAAGTAAATGAGTGGGGAAATGTGTGTGATTTTTATAAATATATTAAGGTGTAGAAAATGTTTATTGAAGGTGAGAAATGCGGTTGCCTATGGGGGTAAACTGTCTGCCGGAGGAATTATCGATGATGGGGTGTTCAGAGTGACAATCGGGGGGTCATTTGGGGGGATGATTAGAGTTAAAGAGGGGGGGGGGTCGGGGGGATGTTTCGCACAGACGAGTGTGTCTGTAACTGGTGTTTGCGTTGTAGTTATCTAAGGCATTTATGACTGGGTTGGGATGATATAGAGCTGTAGAACCTTTCGGCCAGAGCGCGCATATGTTCGGGGATAGTATGTAGTTTGGTATCTGCGTGGAGTCTTGAATTACGGACGATGTAGGGTGCTTTTAAAATTATGCGGAGGGCTTTGTTTTGCATGATACTTGGCACCGATGGGCGTTGGATCATGACATAATTTGTGTTAATAAGGGCTCAAGATATTCAAATCAATCGAATAATTTATCCCTTTGAAACCATATTTTATTGAACAATTTATAATGAACAAGATGGAAATGTCTATCATGTGTCACGAGTCATTGTATAGTGGCTAATCACCTTTACACAATGGATATTGTGGAGAATCCCAGCTGCGAGTGTGGTCTGGATGATGAAATCATATACCATGTATTTTTTGGTTGCTGTTTGCGAGACAGATTTGATTGATTTAAAGCCATATTTTTACCGTGTTCAATGAACGTTGCCTTTCTTTCCTTCTTCGTGGAACTTTACCACTTATAGATCGATTGTTAATTTCTTTAACCCCTCCCTTACGGTGCTAAAATTGAAACGCGCGCTCCGGCGTTGGGTAGTGAGTACGCGATAAAAAATTAGCGATTTTAAATCGGAAAAATAAGAACATTCATAGATAATCCCCTTAATTAATTATAATTAAAGTTAAAAATTATAATAATTGAGATTTATTTGCTGAAAACATTGAAAAACCATCTGGCAACGCTCACGGAACGGACGTAGGTCTAGTCTGGTTGCAAGCCCAAAAGCTACTGCGGCGCGGAGCGGTAGTGGCTTACTCCCGGCGTGGCTTACGCTTGCGACGATTGAGACAATTGAGCTCCTCGCAATTCAGTGAAGTATGCAAGAGTGAGATGCGAATATAGTGTCGCGCTTCCCGCATACTCTTCACCTATCGTCAAGACCCAAGATCGAGGCACTCACAGCGTTTAAATGCGAATTTGTTTCCGATCTTCAGAAAATACTTACGATGTAGTCGATAAATTCTGATTATTATTAATATTATTTTTTAAATCAATGCGTAAATATATTATGGAGGAATACCTAAAATCTTAACCTTGTATTTATTATATTAATAGAGATATTGATGGTTATTAGAAGCAACGTGTAGAAGATACCCAACACAGGGAAGGAAAGGTTAAACTTGATCAGTTGAACATTCAAATTGTCATTTTTATAAATAATTTTGTTGTATGTACACCATATTTATATAATTGCAAAATGACTTTAATTTGGTGGCACAAATCATTCTAGTTTTTAGGTGGATTGCATTTTATATGAAAAAAGAACTTTTTTTAAATTGTGCATTCGAATTTAAATTTTCATTAGTGATGTGACAAATCGAATATTGTCAAAACGAACAAAAACTTGAATATTTATAATATTATAAAGTATGACTATTTCGATCTATAGAACAATACTTGGTGGATTTATCACCACGTGGCAATCATATTCAACGAACTAGGCATATTTTACAATAACCTTACGTAAAAAGCAAACTGAGACAATTTTGGAAGGCACTCATTTTACCAACAAGGCCACAAAATTGAGAGTAGGGAAAAAAAACTATTTAACTGAGATCTTTTTTTATTAATCTTTAAATTTTGTGAAGTTTATAATGGATCTTTACTTTATTTCTCTTGACTTTTTGAAGATTCAGGCTGGAATTAAAAAAATCACTTGAAGACTTCTCCACGAATGTTTGTTTGATCTCACAACCATTATAGCTGATCAATACAGGTCAAGTATTGTTGGTACAAGTTTTCAGTTTATTTTCTACATGTTCTGCTTGGTGTTCGTTCCTATGGATCTTATGTTTTGGTATACGATACCATCTCCAAGTTATTGCAACAAAGCTAGATGGATTGGTGGTGCATGATAACATGTTATGGTAATTCTTAAATATAAAAGAGTTGAATAGTTCCCATTACTTAAGTAAGGTACAAATAAGCATAGTTATGTACATCGCTGTCTTGTGGTTTAAATAATCCTAGTTTGCGTTATAAAAGTACAATATAAAAGAGTTGAATAGTTCCCATTACTTAAGTAAGGTACAAATAAGCATAGTTATGTACATCGTTGTCTTGTGATTTAAATAATCCTAGTTTGCAGTAGATTGGAGTGCGACAAGAACAATCCAGAAATCTGTGATATTTGAGCAACTCAAAAGAGATTTCTGTGATCTCTTTATTTAAATAATCTTCATAGCTCCTAGTTTGCAGTATATTGAAGTGCGGCAAGAAAAATCCAGTGCTCTGTGATAGTTGAGCGACTCAAAAGAGATTTATGTGACCCCTTTATTTAAATAATCTTCATAACTCCTAGTTGGCAGTAGATTGGAGTGCGGCAAGAGCAATCCAGAACTATGTGAGAGTTGAGCGACTCAAAAGAAATTTATGTGACCCGTTTATTTAAATAATCTTCATAACTCCTAGTTTGCAGTAGATTGGAGTACGGCAAGAATTTTGTGATAGTTGAGCGACTAAAAAGAGATTTCTGTGACACCTTTATTTAAATAATGTTCATAGCTCCTAGTTTGCAGTAGATTGGAGTGCGGCAAGAGCAATCCAGAATTCTGTGATATTTGAGCGACTAAAAAGAGATTTATGTGACCCTTTATTTAAATAATCTTCATAACTCCTAGTTTGCACTAGATTAGAGTGCGGCAAGAGCAATCCAGAATTCTGTGATATTTGAGCGACTAAAAAGAGATTTCTGTGACACCTTTATTCCTGGGAATATGGATTTCACCCATGGTTTTCCATAACAACTTTCTAATGGGTATATTTGAAAGTTATTCATTTAACGTTAAAAAATATATCTGCACCAATTTGTACATATATAAATGTCTAATAAAAAAAATTGCGAACCACTTTGGGCTGTAACAGTTTCGTTTAACGTACCTGAAAATTATTTACGCCAACGTAAATTATGTAAGATAATTTTTGTTCTCACATTAACGATTTGGGCACACCCGCACGCGGAATGATCTTGTTATACAATTTTTCCTATACTTAAGCTTCCATATCTTGATGACTAAATTATGAATTGAGCTCATTTATAAACGAACTTTCTTACATTAAAACTTTCATATCTCGATGAATAAATTATGGATTGAGCTCATTTTTAAACTTTGTAGGCATAATTAACCTTGTTGAATGAATTTTCCTATATTAAAACTTCTATACCTTGATGAATAACTTAAGGATTGATCTCATTTTTAAACTTTGAAGTCGCAATTGAGCCACTTTATATGAATATATGAGTAAATATTGTTAATATTTTTTGATTACTTTAAATTCAGAAATATATGACCAAGTAAATTATATTTTGAAAGAAGGATAGGTTAAGTAAGATAAATCGTAGGGTTTAAATTGTAATAGTACATGAAAAGGTGTATGGATGCGGAAAAGTGAAATATATATTGAGATAGAAATGTCTGACACTTTCTCCTCTCTCTGCCTAACCCATCAGGACACCGGCATAATACGTATGCAATAGCACACTGCATTGAGTAAGAAATTGTATTTTATTGTATTAAATTATATAGAAAAATTCGATAATTCCCATCTCCATTTTGCGGTACAGGATTGCATTGTGATATTCAGCGCTGTACTCGCATTTTCTGTGATATTGATACGAATGGAAACCGTAACAGCGCCATGTCCTGTGACAAATTAATGATAGCCTTCGCTTGCAGGCTGTATGGAGCTAGTTGCGGGTGACCAAATGTTGAAATATTTGTCCTAAACTGTTAAAAATAGGGTAACCAAATAATTTTGCATTTTTTTAAATTACTTCATGTAGTCATAGATTGTTCGGAAAAGTAATTTCGAATTTTAGGGTCAAATCCAAACAGGAATTTGTACCAAATGCTCGTGGTTGATGGTTTTCATTAATTTCAGTTTCTTTCACTTGTTGTTGACAACTTCCGTTGTCTAGTTGATAAAATGTATGTCTTTCATCCCGGGGAATGTATGTTCGCTGCTTATTACAAGTTTAATGTAAAATATTATACTTGACTTAAGAAATTTACAGTACTGCTAATTTCATGGTATAGTATTGTGCTTTTTTGTTTACAGTATAAACTGCCCGACTTATTGCCATTAGACAATATCTTCCAATCAACCATAAGGGTGTTTAAACCAGTCTAAAGAGAAAAGTAGGCTGGACGCATTTTGTAAAATCTGGATGCCAACGGAAATCGAATTCGCAACCTCCGAGTTGAAGAACCAGCTTCTTACTAACTACACCACGGATATATGTTTAGTTCCTGAATAAAATATAACAAAAAATCTGTTGAACTTATGAAAAAAACAAATTGACCCTTTGTACATACTAAGAGTTCAGCTGCAAGACATAAATATCCCTTTGCGTTTATTGAAACGTATCTTTTTAATTTCATCCAATTCGATAGTTAATACGTTCCACCTAACACGTACAAAGAATTCGAGAGCATAACGGATTAATTAAATGCGTCTTACACTAGATGGGGTGTGCAGCGAGGATAGAGAGGAATTGATTAAATAAAGCTCTACATTATTGTAATCGCTCCGCGACCTACCGGCAAATCTTGCAGCACTGAACTGTTATTTTTTCCAGAAGTTCTAAACTATTTAAAAATTAACTGAATGTTTTTTTTTCAGTATGACTACACACGACCTTCGTGGTAAGTTTGTAAGTATTTTTGAAATTGTACACAATTTTCCATTGTCTTTAATTATATACGTTTTACGCTAAATGAAATAAGTAATGGTGTACAGTCTATATTGCTAACAAAAAAAGATGTAGCGTTTATATCGAATTGAATTGCATCATGTATGTTATATGCAGATTATTATATCAAATATTATTATTTTTCTGTTTCTTCATTCAATTTCCATTTCAAGAAAGATCAGTGAGACGAAAAAAATTCAACATCTACTGTTTTACCCATTTTATTTTCAAATCCCTTTACTGGCAAGTATCTACCATGACAGGTAACAATACTACATTGACAATCCGTAACCGATGTAAATATTTCGCAAGGAAAAAAATTAATAACATTTGTGCATTTAAATTACTTTCACATTTTTGCATTTAAATTACTTTCACATTTGTGCATTTAAATTACTTACTCAAATACGAATACATACATACATACGTATATATTCATGTTGAAAACTAAAACTGCTTATCTAAACATATAATACATGTCAGAAAAAAACTAGGTTTACATTTTCCTCAGTGAGATACAGGCAAAAGCCTAGTTTACTGTGGACACGACAAATGAAAGGCCACAAACCCAGTTCCATTAAAATTGTGTGTCCAAATTAAATTACTTGTTTTTTCGCATATTATGTATACTATATTTCTTGTCATTTGTAAAATTAAAAAAAAATGTTTTATCTTATATAATATACGTTCGGGCGCGTTTGTAGCTGCTTAATGTGATTTTGCTTTCTTTATGAATTTTTATAGTAGGTAGTTCTTAGATTTTTGGCTGTTTGGGTGTTCCTGAAGCTATGTACAAATTCCATTATATTTATAGTCTATTTCTTGATTGGTTTAATTCGATATTAATGTATTTATGTCATTTTAATATGTTTATTTTGTTATTGCAACAGCATTTTTTTTGTTTTTGCAACAATATTTTTTTGTTATTGCAACATAATTTTTTTGTTATTGCAACATAATTTTTTTGTTATTGCAATAGTATTTTTTTGTTATTGCAACAGTATTTTTTGTTATTGCAACAGTATTTTTTGTTATTGCAACAGTATTTTTTGTTATTGCAACAGTATTTTTTGTTATTGCAACAGTATTTTATATAATAATATTTCATGAATTGATGATCTTTATTTTTGGTTGTTCATTTTATATCTCAATCAAATCGATCTCTGTCTGCCTCCGAGTGTTAAAGATATAGGCGGTGTTTGCAACTTTAGGAATCACTTAAAGACAACTCTTTTTGAGAAGTCTTCAATTTTCAAAAATTTATATGAATACTATACACCTACACTACACTCCATCTAAAGCTGAAAACGATATTACAAATCGACAAAGGTTTATTTTTAGTTCATCTTCACTTAGCAAGTTTTCTGTGATTTTCTTACAAACATATTTTTCTTAAGAAAAATACAAATCTAATGATCGCAGCCTCCCTTCATATTCTTACAACTTTTTTTTTAATATGACTACTTTGAATCTGTCGTCATCCGAGCTAGAGCGCATTTTTGGAGAATCTGCTCTATGAACGGCGCTGTATCCTTCTATTATTAAGATAACGAAGATTTTTTAAGAGTACTATAGTTATTGGAGGTAAAAGCTGTAATATTTTCTCAGAAAGTGTATGCCAATAGTTTAAGACTCCTGATAATAAGTTTCAGCATGAAACCGTTGCATAGGGTTGAACATTTGTATATATCTGTTGCAAGTAATCGGATTAAAGGTTATTCTGTAAGGTTTAAGAAATATTTCTTAAAAACAGGCATTTATGTAAAAAGCAACTTATCAAATCTCTTTCCTTAACTTTTTACTACACAAAGAAATAGTATGTCTTTTTACTCATTCACCAGTTCATTATCGATTTACCATTGAAACTTGAGATGGCTCCAAGTACCCTCGGAAGCCTTACAATCGCCTTCGACTTAGCATCCCTGAAGGCTTTGTGAAATAATGTGAATTCAATAAATCGAGCTCTTTCTGTCCTTTTCTCTATATTGGAAGTTGTCGCAGGAAAAGAGAGGCAGAAGATTTTTCAGCTTAGTGTCCTGAAAGAGCTTCTTGAAGTAGAATTGAGAGGTATCTATCTATAATCTAATATCTGGATCGATCACTAATAGATGTGAGGAGCTGAATTAAATTTCTTACAAGATCACCAGCACTAGGAGAAGTAATTCTCTTATGGCAGACCTTTCTTAATTTATACTTTTGCTCGGAAACTCTAAATTGTGTTTGCCAAATGTAGGTGAGTAAGGAAATATTTGATCTACTATTGGGGTTGTACTATCCCAGATGATGAAAGACGTATGAAGGCTATTGAAACAATGAAACTTTGAAACAATGAAACAATGAAAAAATTTCAATATCGTCACCATCATTGTCAATCAGGGTCGATCCACTGCTAGATTAAGGTCTCCCCACATTGACTCCAAATAATTTGGATCCTTGCTCGTTGATGCCATGCGATGCTGCCATCCTTCCTGATTCTATATATCCAGGATACCTTTGGTTTTTTTCTGAGTCTCTTTATAAATGATGAACAGCTTTGCTCCCCCAAAACCAATAATTTTAGATGGAAAGCTGCTGGAACTTGTCCAGGAATATGTGTATTTGGGCTAACTTATTTCCTTTGTAGGTGGCATATCGGAGGAAATAACATGGAGGACAAAGCTGGCATGGAGCTTATTTGGACATTTGAACAACATTTCCAAAAGTAATTTCACAATATTTTTGAAGCGAAAGGTCTACGACCAGTGTGTATTATCCCAGTAATGACGTATGGATGCAAGAGATGGACGCTCACAGTAAAGAACACACAAAAGCTCCAGACTGCACAAAGAGGCATGGAAAGATGCACGTTGGGATATACTATCATAAAAGATACCGTAAACAAAATACCTGGATTTGCAATATAACAAAGGTAGAAGACGTTATAAAGGTGTGCAAAAAAATTAAGTGGCAATGGGCAGGACGCGTAGCCAGAATTTCAGACTCCCGACGAACATCCGAAATAATCCAATGGTACCCAAGAGCCATAAGGGGCCCAGAAGACCGAAGGTACGCGAGATATATGAAATCAGGAAGCATGGCAGTATCACATGGCATCAGCGAGCAAAAAACGGAACTATTTGGGGTCAACTTGGGGAGATCTTCATCCAGCAGTGGATCGACCCTGGTTGACAATGATGATGATGATGAGGACGATGCACATATAAGAAAATCTATTTTATTTAAGAATGATTAAGCACAATTTGGTTTGGAGTCTTGATAACCGTGGAGATACGACGATGAAATTAAAGAGAAAATTAAGATCTTGGGAAACCCCGAGCAAAGAGTAATAAACTGTTACGGCTCATGGTGATCTTTTCAACGATTGATTAGAACTGCTGATGATAGAGTTTATGGGATCTATTGTGGAAATGGAGTATTCCAAGAAGAGTCATTGACCAACACTTAAGTATTTGTCACATTATGTTATAATACTGCTTTTTTTTTTAAATGAAGTCCCCACGTAAAGGGTATTTTTAAGTGGAGCGGTTTTTTTAATTCAATTTTTTTAAATTCTTGAATAATACACACAATTTTCTTTGATTTCCAAAAAAAACTTTTTATTAGTCTTTATAGTATAATTACATTTAAACACAAAAAAAATATCCGCCAAATGTCCACCTCTTGCAGCTCCACAGATGTTCACTCTTTTGTCAAAATTTTCGATGACATTTTGGCATAATTGCGGTTCTAACTCACCAATAACGCGAATAATTTCATCCTTCAGCTTAGGAGTTGATTGGGGGTCATTCTTATGACCTGGTTTTTCACGTAACCCCTGAGAAAATAGTCCAACGGTGTCAGATCATATGATCTTGGTGGCCAATTAACATCACCGTTTCCACATATTACAATACATAAAATAATTCAACAATTTGAACGCGTTGTTGTATTTTATACGACTCCATTTTCATAAATGTCATACATTACACTTCTCAAATGTCACAAGACCCAGGCAAGTTCACGACGCCATCTGTGTTTTATCCAAGAATTAAAAAAACCGCTCAATTTGATAGACTTATTATTACGGGTAAAACACTCAGATATAGAATAAGAAATACAAAAAAAGAAGAATGTGTGAAACGGATGACACCGTAAGTTGGGAATACCAGACAAGACGCTAATGGCAAGATCACGTTAAAAGAATGGATGATACCTGGATTTCTAGTAAAGTTTCTCATAGCCATAGTTCCTCATAGGGAGCAGATCACCAGACATACCCTCCAAGAGATGGACGAATAGCTTTTGGTCCACATCCTTTGAATAATGCAGAAAAAACTGACCAAGAAACTACTGCAAGATGAAGATGATTTGATTGAAATTGATACTCAAATATAAGAAAGAAAAAATGGCTAGTTTTTTAATGGAAAAATATATTATTGATCTTTATTTATTCGAACTAAAGGTATAGTTAGCTTCGATTGGAATTTTAAACATTATCTTATTTATAAATATTAATGACATATTGTAAATCATGCTTCTTTCGTTTTTAATCAAATAACTTTCCGAGTGCCTTTCAACGTATACGAAGATAAATGTTCCATAATCCTGGGCTATATACGAGTGTATATTATTAATTAATTGCCACCTGGCAAGAATCCCACCAGATTGTTAAACAATGAAAAATTAAATATGTTAAATAAACACATATGTAGTACGGTCTTAAGGTTAAGGCTATTAAAAAGAATATTAAGAATATTAAAAAAAATTGATAGAATGAAGCATTTTTAATTCAAGTTTTTAATAAAGTCACCCTGTAGTTCAAGATAGGTGAATTCATAGAACGATGAATTAATTTTTCAGTATCAGTAAACATAATGTTTTGAAATTATGTTATCAAAATAGTGAAATACTGCAGAAATTACTTATTCATCCCATTTAATTATTTTCCATTAAAATCAGATTTTAGTTTAAAAAAATAATCACAGGGATCTAGTCAGGACCAGAAACCTGGAAACCAGAGTGTTGAATGCCAGTCTTTTATAGCAACAGAAGTGTGCACTGACGCATTATCGTGGAATAATCTCACGCCTCGTGACAGGTTTCATCAACGTTTTGTTTTTTGCTATCCTTTAATTTGTGCATTAATGATATACAATATTAGTCAATAAACGAAGTTTTTTTCTCTTTGTATTTAATTAATTCCCTGATAATCCCATTTTTTTTGCCTTGAGTTACCTTGGTTTTTTTGGGCCGTGGTGATCCTGTATGGCGGCACTCCATCAAGTCCAATTTCGATAGAGAATTATGGATGAAGACCATAGTTTTATCCCTCGTGACAATCAACTCCCAGTTTCTTTTTCCTTACCATCGCAGAGCTTAAAAAATATTGTTTGCTTTTGTACAGCACTAAATAGTTTTGGCACCCATCTTGCGCTTACCTTATTCATACGACAAGACGATAGTGTAGAATTTGAAAAACTAGTTTTGAAATGTCTACACGCTGTTGCTTTTTCTTTTCATTGTAGTATTTTACAACTGTTTCTGAAGTGAGCGATTCTACTGGTCCTCCTTGACATGGACCACCTTAAGTGGATTCTCTGCTTAAATGAAAATATCTGGTTCAACCTGTCTTTCATTTTTATTTTTAGCGTCTTTCCTATTATCTCAAACAAAAATTGTTTATTGGCCTTCCCAGTTTACCACTATTACATTTTTACGTCATCCTTTACTGTGCATGCAATGAGACTCTGAGACAAGTTACAAATCAATGTTAGACTCGCTTCGTTCTTGGTATGTTTAAAGAAGCGACTGAAAAAAATTCTTAGTTTCTAGTCAGTAACATAACGTGTTTCATTCCTGATTTTTTTCCCTTGGCTCTCCACCAACCCCTTTATTTTATATCTAATTTTTACTTTTATTATGTATATACTCATTTGAATATTTCTTTGCAGCCATGTAACTTGCTTTATCTATTTTTTTCTGGTTGGTTGGAAGAGATTTTTGTTTGGCAATAAGCTCGCCAGATTGTTTCTTTCAATGAAGTGTTAATAAATAAATAAATAACGTAGAAGATTCTTCATAGACAACATCTAAACGTTGTAATTTGTTTTATCATACATTGTTCATTCCACTTTATAACCCTACTGGTTTCAAGGCTTTCATTTCATCATCAGGGGAGAACAAAGAAGACTGAAAAACCGGTAGTGATATACCATTAAAAAGTGGAATAAACGGTGTTTGATAAAACAAATTACAATGTATTTAAACCTCCACAACATTAATGAATGCCTTAACTATAAAAAAATATCTAAACGTCCTTTAATTTCTGCTGGGCTTTTTCTTCTCCTAAAAGACACTTGTTTACTTTATTTATTGTATTTATTTATTATTACGTTTTATTTATTTATTATTATGACAAGAAATATACATAATTTGCGAAAAAACAACAGGTAATTTAGTTTGGATATACATTATTTTAATGGATCTGGGTTTATCGCCTTTCATTTGTCGTATCCCTAGTAAACTAGGCTTTTGTCTGTATCTCACTGAGGATATTTAACATGAAAAATAAATCGATACTTCTTTCTGATTTTTGATTACACAAAAACAAAACCCCGTTGCACGCTCTGATTAACCTGACAAACAGTGACACTCAATTACAACTGGAAACATCATGCGGAATCAAACTCTTCACACATCATCACTCTAGAAAAGCCACACTTGTTCATCCCATAATATACCGCACACAATCATAAGAATAAAAACAAAAACAAAATAAAACCAAAAATGAACCCAAAATGAAACAAAACTAAAACCAAAAATGTTCATCCCATAATATACTGCACCCAATCATAAGAATAAAAATTAACACAAAAATATACGGAAACACAAATAAAAAACAACAAAAATCAAAACAAGAAGAAACCCACACTGAAGAGCCTACACAAATCCAAAAATCAAAACAAGAAGAAACCCGCACTCAAGAGCCCACACAAATCTTTTCCACACGTCATTATATCCTGAGAGCCCAAGTACTCAAAATCCTGTTGCAATAACAACCACGCTCCGATCGACTGTCTAAATGGTTTTCCTTCCTTTATCTTTATTGAATTCGGCACGCCACTGTACGTTATGGGAGCCAAATAAGCATATTGTCTTTGGGCAAAAGAGGTTTTAACTCTAGGGATGGTGATCATTTCATTAGTTGCCATGCGTGTCATGTGTCTCTGCTGAGTCTGCGTCTTCCTCTCGTACCAGAGAATGCACGATATTCATTATTCAACATTTCAGAATATAACGTAACAACACGACTTCTATCGTCTCTAGTTGACACACTTCTGAGAATAGATGTGTCAAATTTCAATTCTTCCATTGCTATTGAACGGTTTTTATATTTTCTTATAAAAATCAATGAATTTGTCAACTAAATCCAATAGAAATGTTAAACTAACATATCACTTGACCTTTGAATAAGTGGTCGAGTTTGTGACTGCGGAGCAGTTCCTCTCACCAGAGTTGTTTTCCAATGCAAAGAAGTGCTGGCCACGCTACGCATTGTTTACTAGCAGTCCGTATGAATTGCAAATCCTGTTTGTGCAAACGGTTTTTTGTATAAATTGAACCGTTTGGCAAATTATTCATTTTTTCCAGGTTACTACGTAGAAAACTAAAAAAATAAAATAGATTAGACGTACGATGTGCTGTATTTTTGGTTATGTATATTCGAAGCCTTTCAATAGATACATATGATCACGCCATTTTTTTGTCGGGGTAGGCAAAGAGGAGATAGTGCCAGACTTTCCTATCTCGACACACATGCTTCGACCCTTCAACGTCCATGCACTTTCTCATATAACTCTTACGATATTTTTGACTTGCTAAGTTTCCTTCTTTCAAAATATCATTCACTTTATCAAACTATACTTTCATATATTATGGGCTGAAAAAAACATCTGGTGTCCCCGTGGCTGGGTTCGCCCTATATTGGTGGGGTGTATCTTGACCGAGGGGATGCATTAGAGCCCAGACCTTTTGATAGCTTCTGTATTTAATGTATTATCTGCAATTTATGTGTTTTAGAAGTGTTATTTAAATATAATCTGTACATACTATGTTGCTATCAATAAACCTATTATTTATTTATTTATAGTTAAGGCATTAACATTGTGGAGGTTTAAAGACATTGTAATTTATTTAATCAAACACTGTTAATTCCACTTTTTGTAACGGTATATAACCCTACCGGTTTCAAGGCTTTCCCCTCATCATCAGTGGAGAACAAGTCTTGTTTTGTGCTCCCATGATGATGAGGGGAAACCCTTGAAACCGGTAGGGTTATACCGTTACAAAAAGGGGAATAAACAGTGTTTGATTAAACAAATTGCAAAACTATATTTTCCTTGATCTTGCAAGCCACGCTTTCCACTTACATTTGCACTATATATTTGTTTTGGTCTTTCTTCATTCTTTCATTCTACATAACCAAACCATCTCAGAGTGTTCTTCTTCATTTTATTCAATACATAAGCTTTAAGTTCACATTCATACCGAACCACTTCATTGCGTATTCTGCCGTACATTGCCCCCCATACACTATTCTCAATGGACGCATTTCTAAAACATTAATTCGGTTCCTATCAGTCTTTCCACGTTCACGTTTTACTCACATACATAAAATAGCCTATAATTGTATGCTGTAAATTACATTGCTATTGTTTTTCATTAACCCTTCCCTTACGGTGATAAAAATGAAACGCGTGTTCCGGTGTTGGGTAGTGAGTACGCGATCAAAAATTAGCGATTTTAAATCGGAAAAATAAGAAAATTCATAGATAATCCCCTTAATTAATTATAATTGAAGTTAAAAATTATAATAATTGAGATTTATTTGCTGAAAACATTAAAAAACCATCTGGCAACGCTCACGGAACGGGCGTAGATCTAGTCTCGTTGCCAGCTCAACAGCTACTGCGGCGCGGCAGGGTTGGTGGTTAACTCGGGCGTGGCTTACACTTGCGAGGTTGAGACAATTGCGCTCCTCGCTATTCAGTGACGTATGCAAAAGTGAGATGTGAATATAGTGTCGCGCTTCTCGCATACTTTTCACCTATCGCCAAGACCCAAGATCGAGGCACTCACAGCGTTTAAATGCGAATTTGTGTCCGATATTCAGAAAATACTTACGATGTAGTCGATAAATTCTGATTATTATTAATATTATTTTTTAAATCAATGCGTAAATATATTATGGAGGAATACCTAAAATCTTAACCTTGTATTTATTATATTTATAGAGATATTGATGGCTATTTGAAGCAACGTGTAGAAGATACCCAACACCGGGAAGGAAAGGTTAACATTGCATTACCATTAGCGTCACTTGAATGATGCACCTTACATCATAAACTTGGTAATTTACTTTTCTTAGGTAAACATATCGTATTGACATGATGTTTGTCGGATGTTAGCGAAAATTGAGATGTTAGAAGCCTTGTTACGTGTATCAACTCTGACGCCAAAAAGATATAACGTCATCTGAATTTATTCATTTGCAGTTTTATATAAATACGTTATGTAAGCAGGGGATAAATTTTAACTACAATGTGTGATAAATAACTAATAAGACATGAAAACAAAACCGGAGATTGAATGTTGCCTAATTCAAGGTTGTTGTATGATTTGTTATTTATAATTAAGGCATTAACACTGTGGAGGTTTAAAAACATTGTAATCCAACACGAAATCATGAGGTTTCGCGTTGGATTTCCAAAACATTTAAGTATCATAGTCTCATTTTTACAACAGAACTTTTATTATGTATCTAATTGGTTGGAAAAAATTGCCGTAAAGCAATATGCTCCTGAGTTTTTTGTACATAACGAATTACAGCACAACCTCGTTTGGAAGAACTTCTTCTTATTCTTCTTCCTCTTGGATTAGGTCGTATGACCTGTTTGTGTCGGTGGGCTGTCTTGGGATGATGACGTCCAGCTGTCCTTCCACCTTTTCGGCGGCCTTCCTGGTAATCTCCTGCTGTTAGGGTTTTCACCCTTTGCGATTTTTGCCAGTCTTATATCCTCCATGCGGTCCACATGATCTCTTCAGAAGCGCCTTCTGCTTTTTCCCCACCTCACTAGGTCTTCAACACCAAAAATATACCTTATCGTCTCATTTCTGATGTTTGGAAGAACCAAATATTAAATTTAATATGTTTATTTCTCAACATAACGTTGATATTTTTTTAAACTACTTTAATAAGTAAGATATACAATAAAAGACACACCATGTTATAAAAATCGATGTAAAGATAGAAACATCAGTTAATGCACTACTAGTATGGTTGCCACGGTGCCCTAGTCCCCAAGTGGTTTCACACTTCCGTACACAGTGAAATGATAATTCTCTGCACCCCCTCCTCGCCTATCTGACTGTGCTATTCCTACTCCCTTCCAACCAGAAGGGGGCGCCTTCCTCCAGGGCTGTCAACTCAAGCACGTGAGGGGCGGCGGCGCTAGACGGCCACTTATAGTAAAATGTCAAATAACGCCCTGTCAGACGCACTCCGAACAGGGTTGGCACTAATGTTACTACTAAGATTCAATCGCCATCAATCTAGTTTACGTATAAACTAGCAAGATCAAATAAAATGAGTTGTATATTGGGAGGGTATTGAACATAATGATCATTTGACAAATTATAAGGTTGATATAAGTGAGATATCTAGTAGTTACGACGATATTCGTCGTTTTGCAGGTAAAACACTTGTTCCATGTTCGTTAGTGCGTATTTTAAAAAAACCAGTTTCCAATCTAGGACGTGGGCTGATAAAACATCTGATGTCTTCGCGGCCGAGCTCGCCCTTTATTGGTAGGAGTGTATCTTGATTGGGGGGATGTTATGAGATGAGCCCAGACCTTTTAATAGCTTCTCTTTTAAATTTATTTTCTTCGACATTAGATTGAAATATATATATGCAATTTCAGGATATACGCATATACGTTCATACAATGTTGCTATGACCTATATTTATTATGATTATTTTAAGATTTTTTGGTTGGTTGGAAGAGATTATTACAAGATTATTAACACACCAGGTTTTACTATATATTGGGTGTTAACATAAGTTGTGTCCGTTTTTTTTCCAAATTTAAAAATGAGCACCAAAAGTAAAACAAAATGGTAAAGGTTATACGTCGTTCGAAAGAAAATTTTCTTCTCTACAAGATATTGGGTTTTCTTTTATTTTACATGTATTATTTTATTTGATCACAAGCCTTCAAAATGGAATGTCAAGTAGACGAAAGGGAGCATTTTCGACACCTCCTTCTGTTCGCGTTCAATCGAGGGAATAAAGCTGCTAAAGCTGCTCGCGATATTTGCGAAGTGTACGGTGAAGATACTATGAATGAAAGGACAGCTTGTCGATGGTTTTTGCGTTTCAAAGACAGTAATTTCGACTTGAAAGACATGGAGCGTTCCGGACGACCAGTGGACTTCGATGACGACCGCTCAAACCATATTATTCATGAAGATCCCCTTCAAATCAACGTTCGACAATTGATTTTTGTTGTTTTTACTCAAAAAAAAGCGGAACCCAAGCGCCGAGCTTTTGAACTTATCCCATTGATTTATGTTAAGATGGCGGTATACAGTCATGTGACTACAATTCATCTGCTCAGCCAATTCTACGGTGGTACAACTTATGTTAACACCTAATAAAAAGAAAGTGTAATTCAATACAAATATAAAATCTAATGAAAGGGGGTTGACAATGAATGTATATGAAAGAAAAATAATGTGTAAAAGAACAAACAAGGGTTACTTCTCGATACAAAGAATGTGTAAAAGAACAAGCAAGGGTTACTTCTCGATATAAAGAATGTGTAAAAGAACAAACAAGGGTTACTTCTCGATATAACGAATGATATTGTTGAGCGAGTTCAATAATATAAATATCTGAGAGGTTCGCTGAATAATTAATGGAACCGTTTTGAAGAGATCAGGATAAGAGTGGAGATGGCACAGAGTTGTTTATTGAAAACATAAGGTTTCATCTGCATCAAGCGTTTTCTTGGCATATGTTAACTATGCAAATTATGTGTTGATACAAATTCTCTTTTTTTTTTCTACTCGTATTTGAAGCACTTATTCAGGCTTTCACAAAAAAGCTTTTGAAATGTTGTTCTACTGAAAAATGTTAAGAGTCTCATGAATTGTTTGATCATCTTGAAACGGTTGAATAAAGATAGAGAAATATTGCACACGTCCTAAAGGGGAAAGTTCAAGTACATTGTATATATTATAAGAGATAAATATGAGATCCGTCGACTGTTACAGCAGAAGAAGATTCAGGTCAGAGAAGTGCAGGAAGAAGATTCAGGGCAGAGAAGTGCGGCAAGCAGATTTAGGACAGAGAAGTGCGAGAAAAAGATTCAGTGCGGTAAGAAGACGCATCTATCTCCTATTTGAATAACTTACGAGAGTTATTTCATTATGGTATGATACCTTTGTTCATAATTGCTACCTCACAGCTTAAGATAGCTTCAGTAGTCACCTACCTCCTAAAAGAAGAGGACCTTTATATAGGGTGGCGCAACAGGAACAACAATTTTAAATTTAAATTAAGTACTAAAATCGTGTACTCCTGTATGATTAATTTATAGGTTATTTAAATGACGTACGTCTATTATAAATATTTATGTTTGAGAGATAAAAAATGGCAAATTTATATAAAACTCTGGCGCACTGTCCTTTTTGACTATTTCGACAGGGAAACGGTGTGATGGTATGTTTGAAATATAAAAAAAAAATACTGTATTTAATAGTAAACAATTCAATACTTGCCCTTTTCACGTTTGGTTCAATATTTTATAACAGGTAGAAAGTGGGCAGAAACATTGTGTTGTTCATTTTGGTTCAAATGTTAAGGGTTGTTCAATTCAGACTGCAATCTGAAAGGAGTGACCAGCCCTACTATTTGTTCAGCTGGAGTAGTATGAGATAAGTGGCGAGCGCACGCTATGGCTGATGCAGGAGGGTGGTATGTGGTAGGACAGTCGGGAGGTAGGAAACAGGTCCGATACCCCTTGTGATTTAGGTGTGCGACGAACGAGGGTAGTCAACCAAAGGGTGATAGCAAAATGGTCCATAGTTATTCTCCTTAACAGTCGTATTCATCCTTATTTATTTATCAGATTGACACTTTATTATGTTGTCGGAATATGACGAGGTTTCTCGCTATCTTAGAGTAATGTATCAGTATAAAAAAAGTCAGTGTTAAAAATAACTTCACTCGAATGTCATGGAAAGCGCAGCGGGATGTCATGGGGAGCACAACCACACGTGTGAGGATTGTCAACTCTTGTACTTTGCTTGTCAGCAGCGGAATATGCAACTCGAGTATGGAGTTGCATATTCCGCTGCTGTTAGACAGGTTAAAAGCAACGCCAGTGTATAAAGTACACCAATTGATTGTGGTGTCGCCCTACAGGCAGTTTGAAGAAGTGTTCTTCAGATTCTGGTCAGTTGCAACACTTGCAACTGACAAAGAAAGAAAAAAAACACTACATAACTCAAGACACCCCTTATATAGCTAGTCACCAGCTAGCAATATCAAGATCGAAATCCAGGAATAGTTTTATGAAACTAATATGAAAACTGACGATTCTTTTGGATAAAGAGTATTTTCTAAAATGGAAAGAAACACACCTGACGACTGGATGGAACTCTTGAAAAAAACGGTACCTGGATACGAACTGTATTGACCTACTTGGATAGCATTGAACAGACTCCGAGTAAGAGTGACTAGATGCAAGATCAACAAGATAAAGATTGCGTTTGTTGAACGAAAGTAGCATTGAATGTGATTGTGGTGATACATTGTATATAGGACTCACAACACTAGCTAGTTTTTTGGAACATTGGAACTACGTGCTCTGGGCAGGATCTGATTGATGCGAATGATAGACGTCTCTGTGGTCTCCTACTGGTAACATGGGGCATAATTGATGATCTGGTCATGAAAATGAAATGAACTTTATTAAACAAGGTATTGCTCCACGGGTATTACACAAGGTTTTGTAACAGCTGTGGAGCAATATGTGTATTACATAAGGTATTGCAATAGCAATATGTATTATACAAGGTAATTGCTCCACGGGTATTACACAAGCCGTGGAGCAATACGTGTATTACCAAGGTATTGCTCCACGGGTATTACACAACGTTTTGTTATAGCCGTGGAGCAATATATGTATTGTAATAGCCATGGAGCAATACATGTATTAGCAAGGTATTGCTCCACGGGTATAACACAAAGTTGAGTAATAGCCGTGGAGCAATATGTTATATGTATTACTTAAGGTATTGTAATAGCCGTGGATCAATACATGTGTTACCAAGGCATAGCTCCACGGGTATTACACAATGATTTGTAATAGCTGTGGAGGAATATATGTATTACTCAAGGTATTGTAATCCATGGATATCCATGGAGCAATTATTATATTACACAAAGTATTGTTTAGTTCATGTCTTTATATTAAAGTTCATGTCTTTATATTATAGATCATGTCTTTAATAGCGTGACCTGAGAAATATATGCTGTCGTATGGTGAAATGCATTAGATCGTCTTCCTAATGGTGGGGATGTGTCTCGCCTGGAAGGGTATTGTAAGATGAGCCCGAACCTTTTGGTGGCTTCTCTCTTGAATGTATTTTCTTTTCCTTTGCCTTAGAATGTGTGTATGATTGCGAAATGTATGTGTATACATGCATGAATGAGTATATTGTATTTTGCATACTTTTTTTCACTTAACATATTATTTTTGTATTAACTGAATAAATTGTATCGCCTGCTTATTTATTGTCATTCAAATATATGGTATATCTCAGGACATTGTCCTGAGATACACCATATATTTCTTGTTCGTCTTCTGTTAGGATTTCTATCCATGATTACATTATAAATTTGTTGAGTGTGTCTTTCATTACTCATCCGTTTAACTTGCCCAATCCACCTCAACGTATTTTTTTACCTTACTTAACACATCAGTTTTTACCTTACAAAACGAAACATTTTTTACCTTACTTAACACACCAGTTTTTACCTAACTAAAGAAAACATTTTTTACCTTACTTAACACATCAGTTTTTAGCTTACTAAAGAAAACAGTTTTAACCTTACTTAACACATCAGTTTTTACCTTACCAAACGAAACAGTTTTTACCTTACTAAACACATCAGGTAAAAACTGTTTCGTTTCATACCTTATGAAACGAAACAGTTTTTACCTTACATAACACATCAGTTTTAACCTTACTAAACAAAACAGTTTTAACCTTACTTAACACATCAGTTTTTACCTTATTAAACGAAACAGTTTTTATCTTACTTAACACATTAGTTTTTACCTTACTAAACGAAACAGTTTTTACCTTACTTAACACATTAGTTTTTACCTTACTAATCGAAACAGTTTTTAACTTGCTTAACACATCAGTTTTACCTTACTAAACGAAACAGTTTTTATCTTACTTAACACATTAGTTTTTACCTAACTAAACGAAACAGTTTTTACCTTACTTAATACTTAATTTTTTTCCTTACTAAACGAAACAGTTTTTATTTTACTTAACATATAAGTATTTACCTTACTTAACGTAATAGTTTTTACCTTACTTAACGCAACCGTTTATACCTTAACGCAACCGTTTATACCTTAACACATTAGTTTTTATCTTACTTAACGAATCAGTTTTTACCTTACTTAACGCAACAGTTTTTACCTTACTTAACGAATCAGCTTTTACTTTACTTAACGCAACAGTTTTAACCTTACGTTACGAATCAGTTTTTACCTTACGTAATGCTGACACCTAATAATTACATTACTTAGTTTGTCATATATCGATACACTATATATTTTTGTAAGTGCACGCATTTATGTTATTTGGCTTCTTTCATAAATTTTCCTCGTCTACGTTTTATTTCTACACATCTATATTAATACTTAAACACTGATGTACCAATACGCTGTTGCGAAGCAATTTCTTTTCTGGTATATGAAGACAGATTCAGGCGAGATCATTAGGTGTTAACATAAGTTGTGTCCGTTTTTCTCCAAATTTAAAAATGAGCACCAAAAGTAAAGCAAAATGGTAAAGGTTATACGTCATTCGAAAGTAAATTTTCTGCTATACAAGATATTGTGTTTGCTTTTACGTTGCATATATTATTTTATTTGATTACAAGCCTTCAAAATGGAATGTCAAGTAGACGAAAGTGAGCATTTTCGACACCTCCGCGTTCAATCTAGGGAATAAAGCTGCCAAAGTTGCTCGCGATATTTGCTAAGTGGACGGTGAAGATGCTATAAATGAAATGACAGCTCGTCGATGGTTTTTTTTTCAATAATGACGTCGAATTGCGGACATGGTTGGATGAATTCCTCGAGTCAAGACCGGATGGTTTTTATCGCACAGGCATTGAAAAACTTGTAGAACGTTGGCAGAAGTTGTAAGTAATGAAGGAGAATACCTTATTGACTAATTTGTTGTAAAATAATAAAGGAGAATACATTATTGACTAAGTCGTTGTAATTTTTTTTGGTTGTGTCCTCTTGTTCTCTTAATTTGGAAAAAAACGGACACAACTTATGTTAACACCCAATATATTTTCTTTATAAGTGGATTGTTTTTAAATTTCTAGTTCCGGCCCTGTTAGGGTCAATAGGCAAGAGGTGGGAGGTGAAGGTTGGGTGGAGGGGGGCTAATCCCAGTGGAAATCTGTGACAGTTGACACTCACCACCTCCAGGAAAGGTCGACCAGTGCGGTATTTTTTTTGTCGTAAATTATAAAGAGAATAATCATAAATACTAAGAACTTTCTGCTTATCATTGTTCATTGAGAAAAAGTTCTGAGCTTTATTTTACGGACACCATTATAAGCGCAAGTATGTAGAAGGCAATAAAAAAATACTGAATGAATCGATACCGATAGTCTTAAGAAAATACTGAATGAATCGATACTGATATTCTTAAGAAAACACTGAATGAATCGATACTGATATTCTTAAGAAAAAACTGAATGAACCTATACCGATAGTCTTAAGAAAATACTGAATAAAGCGATACCGATAGCCTTTAAAAAATACTGAAACATCGATAACGATAGTCTTAAGAAAACACTGAATGAATCGATACTGATGATAGTCTTAACCAAAATACTGAATGAATCGATACCGATAGTCTTAAGAAAATACTGAATGAATCGTTACCGATAGTCTTAAGAAAATATTGAATGAATCGATACCGATATTCTTAAGAAAATACTGAATGAATCGATACCGATAGTCTTAAGAAAATACTGAATGAATCGATACCGATATTCTTAAGAAAATACTGAATGAATCGATACTTATAGTTTTAACAAAACACTGAATGAATCGATACAGATAGTCTGAAGAAAATACTGAATTAACCGATACCGATAGTCTTAAGAAAATACTGAATGAATCGATACCGATAGTCTTAAGAAAACACTGCATGAATCGATACCGATAGTCTGAAGAAAATGCTGACTGAATCGATACCGATAGTCTTAATAGAACACAATTAAAATCCAGTGATATGAATTCAACTCCAGGAAACTTTATTCAGATTTAATTTTATTAAATTGTATAACACTTTCGTTGTACCAACCTGGCGGGTTAATTGCAACGTGGAAATCTCTTCAACTAATCAACTTCAAATGTTATCAACATGTAAGGTGTTAAAAAAGGAACAATAAAATTTAAATCTTTCTTAAAATATATTGGGTTACAATGAGAACCGAATGCATAATCCACAGGTCGGAAGACAGGCATCATACCATCTAGGTTACAGAGGTCGTAACTTCGATACAATTTTTATTCAAAATTTATTGTTTTGATGACGCTTAGTAGCAGTTTACCATATCTTTTGAGAGCGCTATTGAAATCAATTTATTTCTAAATAGGGCTTTTTTATATTAGTCATTGTTTTAGTGTACTAAAATAAGTTTTCAGTTCAATTACAAACTAAACTAATTAATTACAGAAAATGACTTCTGAAACAAAAACTTGTTGTATTTAAAAAAGCTTTTTCATAAACACACACTAATATATCATCACGCGTCCCTGTCAGGATAGGTAGAAAAATAGAGCGACATTTTTCCTATCACCACGTACATCTTTCACCTACTCTACATCCTTAGATTTTCTCATACTTCTTCTACGATCTACCTTTTTAAATTTTCAATTTAAAAATATCATTTACTTGATCCAACTGCACTTTTATTAAAAAAAAATCCCATATTCATTTCTCTAATTCAGTTTCCTCTACCACGCCTTGACTCTTATTTACACTGTATATTCGTTGTGTTAGTCTTTCTTCATTCATTCGTTCTACTTGCCCAAACTATCGCAGAAAACAACACTTCATCTTATTTATTTATTTATTTAACACTTATATTGCAAACACAGTCTGGCGGGCTTATTCCCAGGCGGCAATCTGTTCCAACCAACCACACCATCCCCACGAAATCCATAAGCACATACGTGAGCATATATATGTCCACGAACCCCACAAAGATGGACAATCACCCGAACATTATTTTTCGAATGGACAGTAAAGGACGACATAAAAAAAGAGGAGCGGTGATCTGGAAAGGCCAATAGACAATCTCTGTTTGAGCGTAGCGCTAATCCATGATTGGAAAGATACTGAAAATTTTAATCTAATAATCGAAAATCATACTAAACACATCAGCATCAATTTCACATTCATCCCTAATCACATACATACAAATGAACATAAATATGAAATATAACTTTATTAAAAAAAAATGTATTTGTCGTTCATTATATTTACAATGTTAATAATTTTGTTGGATTTTCTGAATTTATTAATTTTACATGGCCATATTTTAAAGAGAGTTTTTTTAATTCTACTCGATACATCGATTTTTCGGTGTAATTAAAGTATTTTGGTATACATATAAGTATTTCTCACGAATTTTCAGTGTTAACCCTTAGTTAAAATAAATTATTGATTTTGTCTTCCAGTACCTGATCAAAATTTTCGTAAATTTATTCCTCACTTCCCCACTTCTTCCTCCACTCATTATTATACTCCAACGTCTATTAGTGTACACTCCAACGTGTAGTGTACACTCCAATGTCTATTATTGTACACTCCAACGTCTATTAGTGTACACTCCAACGTCTATTAATATTCAATATACGCATTCTTATATTTTGAACACGTTTTTTTTACTATTAATTGAGAACATCCGCGAGTGTTGCTTTATGGTTATTTGATCATAGTTTGTAAGGGGTGGAAGCATTTTAATTCTTGATCCCTTCTTAAATCTATTTAATAAAATAAAATGTTTATGACTGAATTCAAATCTAAAACAATACGACAAAAAGCAAAATTTAAGTTACTAACAAGCCTGTTTCGCTTCACTATTCGTAATGCCTTTTCAAACTGTACATTGTTAATTTACATTCTGTTATATTTTCGTTACATACAGTACAATCTAACTGGTTTATGACCAGGTGATAATCTCTTGTAATCAAATAGACTGATGTTAAAGAGGTTTTAAGTAAAAACTAGACTGGAATCCTTTAAAAAAATTACGTTAAGATACAGGCAAAAGGCTTGTTTACTGGGAACTCGACAAATGAAAGGCAACAAACCCAGATCCAATAGAATTGTGTGTCCACATTAAATTACCCGTTGTTTTTTTACAAATTAAGTATTAATCCAATTTTTTGTAATATATAAATAAATAAAAAAACGAGATTAGAACCCGAAGCTCATAGGGGTTGACGACAAGAGTGTCAATAAATACGAGTAGACTAAGGAGGCTATCATGGTACATTTTAAATAAATTAAAACTGGCTTGTCACTTACTATACAATTTTTTTTTGCAGAATCGTTTCAAATTTCAATGAAAATCGTTTAGACATAAATGGGGTTCTACAATATTAATAACCATGCAAGAAATTAAAAAAAATATTGCTACACACTTATTTTGTACTAAAAAAACCCTTTTAAGATCAATGAAGAACACACTTTGTGTCGGTCCGACTGTATGTATATGCTCAAACATACTCGTATTTGGGGTAGCGCAGGGCTAGTACATAAAATATGTATGTCGCTTCGTGACCCAGTTTCCACCCTAAATATATAGGTGGGGTGGGCCTCACTTGGGGTAGGCCATGGATGCTGGGGTAGGTTGAGTCCACAACGCGCTTAAGGAGGGGTGGAGATACGGATGGGAAAACTAATTTGGTGAAAGGAAAAAGAAAAATACAAGTACGGATAAAAATTTACATTGTTGTGGAGTTATAATTTAATTGTTATAGACATATATTATTTATAGTTAAGGTATTAACATTATTGAAGTTTAAAGACATTGTAATTTGTTTTATCAAACACTGTTTATCCCACTTTATGTAACGGTATAACCCCACCGGTTTCAAGGCTTTCCCTTCATCGTCAGGAGAGCACAAACAAGACTTGTTTGTGCTCCACTGGTTATGAAGTGAAAGCCTTGAAACCGGTAGGGTTATACCGTTACATGAAGTGGAATAAAACAAATTACAATGCTATAGACACATGTTTAAGTAATCAAGTTACCTATAATTAATTTGATATAACAATAAAATTTGCATTTAGTGCATTTAGTACATACTATGTCTTATTCAAGTAAATGAATGTAATTAAATTATTTTTTACTTACGGAATCATTTTACTTACTGGTGTCTATGATCTCATAGGGAATAGAGTAATATGTGACTATAAAAATCTGGTCTATGATCTTATGAGGAATATAATTAAAATTTACTATACACATTTTGTCATACTTATGGAGAATAGAGTAATTTGTCACTATACAAATGTGCTCCATGGTATTACGGGGAACTGAATTAAAAATGACTACAAATATTGATAAAGCTCTTATGGGTATTAGTTATTATTGTCTGCAGAAATGTGGTGTATGATTTTATGAGGAATATAGTTAAAAGTTAATATACAAATGTTGTTAAAGACTTATGAGGAATATAGTAATTGGTGACTATTCAAATGTGGTCTATGATTTTATGGAGAATTGAATTCGAAGTAACTGTACAAATATTGTTAATGCTCTCATGGGGAATAGAATAATTGGTGATTACACAAATGTTGTTTATGGTGTTATGAGTAATTGTGGTCGATACAAATGTGGTCTAAGATCTTATGGGAAATTAATGAAGTGACTGTACAAATAAAACCTGTGGTCTCGGATGTTGACATCTTCAATATTTCAGAAAATGTTTTTAAAGAAAACTTACTGAGTTTTCATGGTAATGGGAGTTAGTTATTCAGGCTTAGCATTTATTTCTCATTTGTTAACATGTATTTCTTAATTCTATATACACGAGTACGAATTTATTTTTAAGCTTTGTACATAATTGGGTTGTCTTTTAAATCTATGTCAGAGAGGACAGAGGGTCAGATTTTCCTACATTGTTACAAACTCTTCACCTATTCTATATCCATTCGCCTTCTCACACAACACTTACGATTTTTCTGACTTTTAACGTTACCTTCTTTGAAAATATCATTCACTTGATCCCACCAACCATTCCTTAGTCTTCCTCTACCATGTCTTCCCCTTACAATTGCACTATTTTGTTTTGTTAGTCTATCTTGATTCATTCGTTCTACATGCCCAAGCTATCTCAGAGTACGGATCGTTATTTTACTCAACACATCAATCGCCCTTAAGTTCATATTCATCCCTTATGACTTAATTCCGTATTTTGTCATAAAGGGTCTTTCGAATTGGGCGGTTTTTTTTTTTATTTTTTTGCTTTGATTTCAAAAAACTTTTTATTGGTTCTTGAAGTATAATGTATGACATTTAAACACAAAAAAACAATATCCGCCAAATGTCCACCTCTTGCAGCTCCACATATATCTACTCTTTTGTCAAAATTTTCGATGATATTTTGGCATATTTGCGGTTCTAACTCACCAATAATTTTGTCTTTCGGCTCAGAAATTGATTGGGGGTCATTCTTATAGACCTGACTTTTCACGTAACCCCAGAGAAAATAGTCCAACGGTGTCAGATCACATGATCTTGGTGGCCAATTCACATCACCGTTTCCGGAGATTACGATACATAAAATAATTCAACAATTTGAACGCGTTGTTGTATTATATACTACTCCATTTTTATAAATGTCATATATTTCACTTCTCAAATGTCACAAGTCCAAGCAAGTTCGCAACGCCATCTGTGTTTTATCCAAGAATAAAAAAAATACGCATTATGGTCCATGTACGAGTATTATTCTCAATGGACACATTATTCGGCTCCTTTAAGTCTATTTCCAAATCCACGTTTCACTCCTGTATGTCAAAGTTGCTACTAAAATACGGTTGTAGTCTATAAAACAAAATGGCGTTATTTTCAAAAATCGTTGGAAGAAATAACTTTTTATTTTTTGTTTCAGTAAGTATGATGATCTGAGTGACTTAGTTGAAGAAAGTTCGACTTACTTTGCGAAGCTTTGGTTCGATTTCCGATGGTGAAAAAACACAGATCAAATAAAAAGGTTTTAGACAGGCCTGTCAACATTTCATACTATAAAATGTTAACGTTCTTACGTCTTAAACGAAACTAAATAAAGGAAACTAAATAAAGGATGTGAGCTGAAACATAAACCTTGGAATAATCCCCAAATAATGAGTTGTAATTAATCAGTAATCCTTGGGGTGAACATCGCAATGCACTCAGCTCAGATGAGAGCAGTTGAGCTCAGTATTTCCGTGTCTTAGCTGAGATACAAAGCGGTACAATATCTCAATCGTTAATGAATAAATTGTAAATTGACACTGTCTACTTACCAACAAAGGATTTTTCTTGATTGTGGTTTTATTGATGTTATTTTTAATTAATTTGTAAATCGAAATCTTTGAAAATAAAAAATAGTGTGTCCGAGGACTGCTCATTGATGATAATACTATTATCGTATCACAAACAAAATTACTTTATCCATTAAAATTGACCTTGTATGTCCTTGTTTAATTAATATTTGTTTTTTTAATTGTTATTTTATGTTGTATAAAATAAGTCCTGACATTTGCATATTATCTATCATAATTCATTGTGTTTTTTTTTATAAATCCTGTGAAACCTTTGTTATAATTTTTTTGGTTTATTTTTGCTATCTTTATATAACATGGAAAGTGGTCAAGCTAGCGGACGAGAATATAAATAACTTTAAATTAAGGCTGTCTTTCTTTTAACTATCAAAAACATGTTTATTACGATGGATGATCATAACCAAATTATAAAAACATGTTTATTACGATGTATCATCATAACCAAATAATTAAAACATGTTTATTACGATGTATCATCATAACCAAATAATAAAAATATGTTTATTACGATGTATCATCATAACCAAATAATAAAAACATGTTTATTACTTTATTATTATAAAACTTTATTATTTGGCATTGTAATTATGATACATTAATATGTTAAATAATCTTACATTAATTTTATTTTTATGTGCAATCTAATTACAGCTGACGAACATTTTTTCTTTATAATACTTTAACTTATATTTATTTTTAATCTTGAAAATTTCATTATTGTTATTTAATATTTCCTAGAATCTGCCATGCCTAAACAATTAATATGTGAAATAAACTTACTTTCATTTTATTTTTATGAATATTACAATTTAAGCTGACAATATTTTTAATTTACAAAACACGTGTGTTCATTTTTCAATGTTTGAGTATAAAATATTATTTTTATTTATTTTTTACTTTTTCACTTCATTAAAAAAATAAAGTGACAAGTTTTTGTAAACGCACTGTTACTCATACTATTGCAAAATGACTCTGTTGGTTGAACGATCTATACCAGAGAATGTACAAGGTTGAAATATTTTTCTTTTGGGTCAAATAGATCACGCAAACTTCTGATGTTAACATGACACCAGTTTGATCGAAGCACTGCTCTCGTAACAAACTTGGATCATTCCACCTGAAGAAAGTCTCGAGTTAGGAGGGAGAAACATGTGTAGTGAAGAATAATGTAATTAGTAGAACGAAAAGGAATTTATTGTAAAATATTCTAATATAGAGTTTTAAAAGGTAAAATCTGAAAACTTTGATAAATTGTAATTTGTTTTATCAAACATTGTTTAGTCCACTTTTTGTAACGATATAACCCTAAATTTTTTGTAACGGTATAACCCTAAAAGTGGAATAAACGGTGTATGATAAAACAAATTACAAGGTCTTTAAACCGTCACAATGTTAATGCCTTAACTATAAATAATTATTTGATAAATTATCTATAATTCTGTCAATTATGAAAACAGTGTACAATAAGAAACAGGATTTACTATGGTACATTGGATGACAAAGGCTTCCATAGCGAGAAAGTTGTGGGGAATGTTTTGTGTGTCATAATACAGTAGAAAGATCTTGAAAGCGATATAGGAGTCTAGAGAAGATAAGATTATCAAGGCAAAGCCGACAAGGGTTATGATATTCAGCCGATACGGGCCGGTACTGCCGTACCAGTTATTAAAATTTTCGAAATTTTCCGTACCGGTTGTTAAAGGCGTTATTTAATTTTATCGTAATACCATTAGTTAAATAAATTAATAAGTAAAAGTAAATAAAACGCTAGCATATTCATCGATTTAAGAAAAAAAATGCACTGAGTAAGATTTATTGATGATTTAATTAGACTAAAATAATGAAATGTAAAACATTGTTTCAGTGTGACGACTTTCGAGATATTGTTTATTTATGGCAGATATGCTAGTACGAGTATACATTGTTTCAGTGAACGACTTTCATTTTTGATGGCAGATACACTAGTACAAGTACATAACATAAAATGTAACACATTGTTTCAGTGAACGACTTTCGAGATATTGTTGATGACAGATATACTAGTACGAGTATATAACATAAAATGTAATATACATCGTTTCAGTGAACTAATTTCATTGTTGATGGCAGATACACTAGTACAAGTATATAACATAAAATGTAACACATTGTTTCAGTGTGACGACTTTCGAGATATTGTTTATGGCAAGATATGTTAGTACGAGTATATAACATAAAATGTAATACATTGTTTCAGTGAACGACTTTCATTGTTGATGGCAGATACACTAGTACAAGTATATAACATAAAATGTAACACATTGTTTCAGTGAACGACTTTCGACATATTGTTGATGGCAGATAAACTAGTACGAGTATATAACATAAAATGTAATACCTTGTTTCAGTGAACGACTTTTGAGATATTGTTGATGGCAGATATGCTAGTACGAGTATAAAATATAAAATGTAACACATTGTTTCAGTAAACGACTTTCATTGTTGATGGCAGATACACTAGTACGAGTAGATAACATAAAATGTAACACATTGTTTCAGTGAACGACTTTCGAGATATTGGTGATGGCAGATATACTACTGCGAGTATAATATAAAATGTAATACATTATTTCAGTAAACGACTTTCGAGATATTGTTGATGGCTGAGATACTTCAGGGTGGCCCATGAAAGGCTGAGGGATGTACATCGCTGTACTGCGCACACTGCCATCGCCGACTTGGCGTAAACAAATTTCAAGCATTGTCCTATACAGGGCCCCGTTGATTATCTCTGGCTGATCTTCCTCATATTCAAAGAAATAAGGGCCGATAACTCTTTCAGTTCATAATACCACACCAAACGGTTCATTTATGGGGATGCAATTGATGCTGATGTAATTCCCTGGGATTCTAAGTACCCTAAAATCTGCAGTTTTGTTTGTTGATGTACCCCTTAAAATGAAAATGGGCCACACCACACAACACTAGGTGTTGAAATCGAATGACGTACTGCAGGCGCTGCTTAGTATCTTGGGGTTGTAAAGCTCTATAACCTGAAAAAAAAGAAAATTAACAAGTTATGACTTTTTCAAACCCTCCAGTGGCCACCCTGTAGTACAAGTAAATAACATAAAAAAGTTCCAAATAGTATTTTGATAGCAAAAATAATTTTGAATGTAATTGCTGATAATTCCATCGAATATGAAAGAGGTTTTAGTACAAAGAATAACATTATTTTGGTATAAAAAGAAATTCTTGAGTAATACAGTCAAGTTTAATTACTAATTATTTTATTGGCCAAATCTTTAGAAGAATTTGACATTATTCCACTAGTTAAATTCTGGTTGAGACAATGACATCGTCTGTCAAGTGATAAACGAATAAAACAAGAAGTTCCCATTACATCTTGCCAAAACCAAAGTACGATATAGAAATTGTTAAAGAAAATTTTTAATAGTATTATTTATATACATAATAAATCTTTTCCCTGGCTCCATCCAAACTCACTGTCTGCGAAGACTGTTGGGGTCAGCTCTCCTCGTCCTCAGGTTGTATGCTCTTCTGTCCCGGACTACGTCCCCCAGGCCGTGCCTCTGCATCAGGTTATCTTTTTGCACCACCCATGAATTCTTTGGTCTTCCTCTGGTTGTTATTCGAGGAAGATCCATGGAGATTGCCTGGTTCACAATGTGATCGGGTGCTCTGCGTTCAACGTGCCCATACCATCTCAATCGCCTCTATACATAATAAATAAATAATTAAAAGTAAATAGATGACAACAAGGTTATTTTTTGGAAGGGTCTGGCGCTCTATCTTTTCTGTCTACCTCAATAGGGAAATGGAATGTATATGTACATATTTTTGTATTTTTTGTTTGTAGTTTAGTTTTTGTGGTACGCATTTATGAAAAGTTTGCGAATCGCTGGCCTATTGTATAAATATTGCTGAATATCAATTTAATTTATCCTTTCATTATTATAATCAGTGTCTTATTACGTTCTTTAAATAGAAACGTTCTCAAAATGTTTCTTGTTATTTCTACAAGAACAATTCTTCATCAGCGACGGTGTCTGAATTTTCCTTAGTGCTTTATTTAATTGAACACGAGATCTGATAGGCGAAACCTCTCAGCGCTTCTGGTGAAGCACCGAAGCCAGAAGATAGGGTGGGATTGAGGGAGCAGACCCGTGAAGAGGGCGAGTAATGGGGGTAGATCTAAGGAGTCGTGGAGGGGGAGTGATAAGATGCCACAAGAGGGGGGTGGTGGATGCAGGCGGAGACACTGATGGATGCGCTGGCAACCGCAGCGTCTCACTATTTCTCATCTGCTCAACATGAACCCTTTCCTGAATCATAACAAAAAAGAAGTCTTGTATTAATCACAAGAAATATATCTTTGATCTTTGAACATTTTTATTTAAGTTATAAAATACTTCTTACAATTTTACTGTTTTCTAGATTATGTATTGTATATTTTACTATTTTCTAGATTATGCATTGTACATTTTACTATTTTCTAGATTATGTATTGTATATTTTTACTATTTTCTAGATTATGCATTGTACATTTTACTATTTTCTAGATTTTGTATTGTACATTTTACTATTTTTTTCATTTGTAGTTTGATGTCATTATTTTATTATTATTTGAAGAAAAACAGAATTTTAAATTAGTTTCACGCAAGAAGGCTGCACTATATGTACAGTGGCTTGTACAGGTTATCCTAATAGTCACCAAGGGATTTAAAAATTTCCTAACAATTCAGATTTTTTCCAGAACTTATATTAACATAAGAAAATTACCCATGGAAATTGTTAGAGAAAGTTCAAACCTTACCCATGGAAAATGTTTGAATTTTCATTATGTATAAAACTATTTATGAATAATTAAAAAATATAGAATTTATAAGATGCATAAATCCTTAGATGATTTTTGAGACATCCCGTACTTGAAATTTATATCGTTAAGATTATTATTTTAGACATCACTTTCAAAGTTAGAATTTTTATTCTTGGTATTTAAATTTGCTTTCTTTGTGAATACAGGTAACCCTTGTGAAACGCGATTTAAATTTAAAAAAAATTATAAATAGCCGATTTGAATTTAGCTGTCATTCTGTTAGCGACGAATTTGCTTGCACAGCGTAGATGATTCACGCACAATATACATTATTCACGATTCCACTTGTTGAAATACGTCAAGTGCTGTTCTTACACTTACTACCATCTACTAAGCCAATGCCTTCAATAAATCAGGAAACTGATGAGCCATATACCCAATTGATTCGTAAACCGATTGAAGAAATAAGCTTAGTTAGATAAAAAATCCTTTCAAATTATTGTCATTATTGTAGAAATTTATTGTCTTTCTGGCTAGTAGAGAAACACAAATTTTGTCATACAAATCTCCCCCATAAAATAAACTCCCTGGATATCGAATTGGAAATCCCAATTGGACTTCTTTTACCCTTTAAAAGTTTCCATGGTGATTATTTTTGTTCTCAAAAATAAATCGCTTTCTGGAGTCATCCATCACTCCAGAGTTTATCGCTTACCAACTACAACCATCCAGAATCCACCACTTTTCTATTTTCCCTGATATTCAGTTTCACTGACATTATTCTCGTTTTTACAAGTTTACCAGCAAACTTATTCTAAAAAGCCTCAATAATAAATGTAGACTTTTTAGCAAATAATCATATAAACATAATCTAACTTTGGTATGTGGAAGTAAAGCCTGGGCATTAAAAGGTAGCGATAAGAGCTGAATAAATGCAGTAGAAATACCTATTTGAGTAGAATATCTGGTATTACAATACAGTATTTTACTACACTTCCAATGTATACAGTATAATCAGGTAGGCTTATTGTCAAATGGCAATCTTTTCCAACTAATTAGAAAGATGTTTTTCAAGGTCTTAAATTAAAATTAGACAGAAACACTTTTTAGACAGGTGTCTTACCAACTAGGCCGCGGAGGACGTCTTTTGATATAGAAAGAGATGATCAGAGAAAGGACAACTAAGGATGGATATTATAAGTAGAATTAAGAAACTAATCTTGAGATGCCCACTTTGGGAGAATGCGTTACGAAAGATTTACGAAATCAATATACATACATACGTTTAAAATTAATGGAGAGCGACGAAGAGGCAGACTGATGTGAGAATGAAATGAAATTGTTGGACACATTTAAATAGAGGGAAAGATAAGATGTATGAGAAACTGGAGATCACGTTATGACGAGATATATTGATGTGGACGAGATGAAGGGATTTGTATGGATCGAAAGGCTGGAGATCTGTCCTCTCTGCCTTCTTCAAAAGGGACATGGCATGATAGTACGTATGTATTTAATTTGATCGTCAGTTTTATCGTATAGGTATATCATGTATAAAAGATCGAACCCACTTAATATATTTAAACGGTTTATTGCAATTTAATTACATCACTTCGATGAAAATCTTTATAAAATATTGGAATTGGAAATTCGTGCATGGTAAAGAATAATATTCAGCCTCATTAATCGAATAGTTGGTTAAAAATAACTCAAAAAAGCACATTACTTGCAGTACGTCGTCGTACGTATGGACAATATTACCAAATAGAGAAAGGTTATAAAAATTTGGCCAACGAACTGAACAGAAATTGAAACGGAAATTCAAGGGATATACAGAATACATATACGTTAATCCTGTGTACGGAAATTATTACGATATTAAAATACAATCAGTGATAGCTACGTTTAGATATTATATAAGAACAACAATGAATCAGGCCATCAAAGCAACTGGCAGGGAAGGTGGACCTACATTAAGAGGTTTTTAGAAGAACTATAACATATGGAACGCAAAAAATACTATTGTGGAGACCCGTGGGCTGAAAAAAAAGAGTCAACAATGAAAGGTTCCTGAAAACAATTATGTCCACAAATGATGATTTTATAAATTTTGAAGAAACTCCGGAAACACAAATGAAATAGTTAGCTTAATGAATGAACTGAATTTGGACGTCAATAACAAATTTGTTAATGAGTTTATTGAATCTCACATAGAACCCCTGAATATTTAATTGAGCAACAAGACTTCAATGAAATACACAATGAAACTAAGGAAGAAGAAGATGATAAACTCGTCAAGGCTTTGTGACAGTCAAAAATATGAATGAATCCTTCATGCATCTTGATTTTTTTTTAATAAATCAAAAAAGAATGTGATCCCAATGGAGAACGTATACCTCAAGTACGTAGGAACTCTTTATCAAGAAAATAAAAAAAAAGTGGTATTCAACTAACTCTTGAAAATTTTATAAAAAAAACACCTGATAGCACATAAACACGCCTCGTTTATTTAATTATGTATATTGATATTTTAAATAAATGAATATTTTAAATGTATAATTGAAACATAAATTAAAAAAAATACAATTTTTCATGATTTTTTACATCCCTCTACTTTCGAACATTCAATATTCGCACACATTTTCAACAACCAATTATGTCAAAAAGTCAAAGACTGCCTATATATGTACAAAATCACAATAGAATTATTATTTGTTCAACGTGTTTTCGTGCTTTTCGTCCCAAAACCTCTAATTTTGCGAATTTTCATTACATTCATTGCGTCAATATTTACAAGTTTGAATGAATTTACACTTTTTTCAATAAAACACACATTTTCGTACACAATAGCTAGAAAAATAAATGAATCAATAAAAAATGGTATAAGTACAGCTTTTCATTCTTTATGATTCTTTATGATACGTTCAAATCTGCTAAATATATGAGGACATTAACACGAAATATACGTAAAATTCAAACTTTTCACTCGAAAAAAAAAGCCACTGACGACGATGTTGTGCAAATATATCTATAGAAAATCACAACAGAATTATTATTTCTTCAACGACTTTTCGTGTTTTTCATCCCAAACCCCTTATATTGCAAACTTTTAGTATTTTATGACAATATTTTGTAGTTTGAATGAATTTTACTACTTTAGACTTACAAAAAAACAATTTTTCGTACAACAATGCTAGAATTATAATAAATCAAGACAAAAAACAAGTAGAAACCCATTGAATTTATTTGTGATATAAAACGTCAAAATCTGCGCAATGTGCATGATAATTTCTTAGTAAATATACTAAAACTTCACACTTTTCACTCGAAAAACTGCCATTGACGACAAAATTGTACAAACATATGTAGAAAATCATTACAGAATTATTATTTGTTCAACGAGTTTTCCTGTTTATCATCCCGAACCACAAATTTTCCGAAATTTCAATATTTTGCGTCAATATATTCAGTTTAAATGAAATTTATTCCTTTTGACGTACAAAAAACAAATTTTTCGTACAAAAATGCTAGAATTATAACGAATCAAGACAAAAAGTAGTAGAAATGCATTGAATTTAATTGTGATATATAACGTCAAAACCTGCTAAATAAGTATGAACATTTTTAAGTAATATACTAAAACTCACACTTTTCACTCAAAAATCTGCCATTGATGACCAAGTTGCACAAATACATGTAGAAAATCACCACAGAATTATTATTTGTTCAACGAGTTTTCCTGTTTTTCATCCCAAACCTCTAATTTTGCGAAATTTCAATTCTTTGCTCCATTATTTTCCAGTTTGAATGAATTTGATTAATTTTGACTTGCAAAAAACCAGTTTTCCCGTCAAAATTGCTACAATCATAATGAATCAGGACAAAAAAATAGTAGAAATGCATTGACTTTGATTGTGATGTAAAACGTCAAAACCTGCTAAATGTGCATGATAATTTCTTAGTAATATACTAAAACTTCACTCTTTTTACTCGAAAAACTGCCATTGACGACCAAGTTGTACAAATATATGTAGAAAATCACCACATAATTATTATTTGTTCAACGAGTTTTTCTGTTTTTCATCCCAAACAACAAATTTTGCGAAATTTCAATATTTAGCGTAAATATTTTTCAGTTTGAATGAATTTTATTACTGTTGAAGTACAAAAAACCAGTTTTTCGTACAAAAATGCTAGAATTATAATGAATCAAGACAAAAAAGTAATAGAAATGCATTGACTTTAATTGTGATATATAACGTCAAAAGTTGCTAAATGTGTATGAACAGTTCTTAGTAAATACACTTAAACTACACATTTTTCACTCAGAAATCTGCCATTGACGACCAAGTTGTACAAATAAATGTAGAAAATCACCACAGAATTATTATTTGATCAACGAGTTTTCTTGCTTTTCATCCCAAACCTCTAATTTTGCGCATTTTTCAATATTTTGCGTCATTATTTTCCAGTTTGAATAAATTTTATCACTTTTGACGTACAAAAAACCAATTTTTGGTTCAAAAGTGCTTGAATTATAATGAATCAAGACAAAAAAATAGTAGAAACGCACTGACTTTAATTTTGAAATAAAACGTCAAAACTGTGCATGAGATAATTTCTTATTAATATACAAAAAAACCTCACACTTTTCACTCGAAATTCTGCCATTGACGACCAAATTGTACAAATATATGTAGAAAATCACCACATAATTATTATTTGTTCAACGAGTTTTTCTGTTTTTCATCCCGAACCTCTAATTTTTCGAAATTTCAATATTTTTCGTCATCATTTTCCAGTTTGCATGAATTTTATTACTTTTGAAGTACAAAAAACCAATTTGCCGTACAAAACTGCTAGCATTATAATGAATCAAGACAAAAAAGTAGTAGAAATGCATCGACATTAATTGTGATATAAATCGTCAAAACCTGCTCAATGTGCATGATAATTTCTTAGTAATATACTAAAACTTCACACTTTTCACTCCAAAATCTGCCATTGACGAACAAGTTGTACAAATATATATAAAAACTACCACATAACTATTATTTGTTCAACGAGTTTTCCTGTTTTTCATCCCAAACCACAAATTTGGCGAAATTTTAATATTTAGCATCATTATATTCCAGTTTGAATGAATTTTATTTACTTTTGTACAAAAAACCGATTTTTTGTACAAAAGTGCTAGAATTATAATGAATCAAGACAAAAAAGTAGTATAAACGCAGTGACTTTAGTTGTGATATAAAACGTCAAAACTGTGCATGATAATTTCTTATAAATATACTTAAACTTCACACTTTTCACTCCAAAATCTGCCATTGACGAACAAGTTGTACAAATATATATAAAAACTACCATATAACTATTATTTGTTCAACGAGTTTTCCTGTTTTTCATCCCAAACCACAAATTTGGCGAAATTTTAATATTTAGCGTCATTATATTCCAGTTTGAATGAATTTTATTTACTTTTGTACAAAAAACCGATTTTTTGTACAAAAGTGCTAGAATTATAATGAATCAAGACAAATGAGTAGTAGACATGCATCGACATTAATTGTGATATAAAACGTCAAAACTGTGCATGATAATTTCTTATAAATATACTTAAACTTCACACTTTTCACTCGAAAATCTGCCATTGACGACCAAGTTGTACAAATATATGTAAAAATCACTACATAATTATTATTTGTTCAACGAGTTTTCCTGTTTTTCATCCCAAACCTCTAGTTTTGCGAAATTTCAATATTTTGCTTCATTATTTTCCAGTTTGAATGAATAAAACTTTTGACGTATAAAAAACGAATTTTTCGTACACAAATGCTAGAATTATAATGAATCAAGACAAAAAAATTGTTAAAATGCATTGAGTTTAATTGTGATATATAACGTCAAAACTTGATAAATGTGTATGAACAGTTCTTAGTAAATATACTAAAACTTCACACTTTTCAATCGAAAATCTGCCATTGACGAGGAAGTTGTACAAATATATGTAGAAAATCACCACAGAATTATTATTTGTTCAACGAGTTTTTTTTGTTTTTCATCACAAACCTGTAATTTTGCGAAAATACAATATTTTGCGTCATTATTTTCCAGTTTATATGAATTTGATTAATTTTGACTTTCAAAAAACCAGTTTTTTCGTACGAAGTGCTAGAATTATAATGAATCAAGACAAAAAAGTAGTAGAAATGCATCGACATTAATTGTGATATAAATCGTCAAAACCTGCTCAATGTGCATGATAATTTCTTAGTAATATACTAAAACTTCACACTTTTCACTCCAAAATCTGCCATTGACGACCAAGTTGTACACAAATATATGTAAAAATCACCACTTAATTATTATTTGTTCAACAAGTTTTCCTGTTTTTCATCCCAAACCACAAATTTTGCGAAATTTAATATTTAGCGTCATTATATTCCAGTTTGAATGAGTTTTATTACTTTTGACGTATAAAAATGGAATTTTTCGTACAAAAATGGTACAATTATAATGAATCAAGACAAAAAAATAGTAGAAATGCATTGACTTTGATTGTGATGTAAAACGTCAAAACCTGCTAAATGTGCATGATAATTTCTTAGTAATATACTAAAACTTCACTCTTTTCACTCCAAAATCTGCCATTGATGACCAAATTGTACAAATATATGTAGAAAATCCCCACAGAATTATTATTTGTTCAACGAGTTTTTCGCTTTTTCATCCCGAACCTCTAATTTTGCGAAATTTCAATATTTTTCGTCATAATTTTCGAGTTTGAATGAATTTTATTACTTTTGACGTATAAAAAAGGAATTTTTCGTACAAAAATGTTACAATTATAATGAATCAAGACAAAAAATAGTAGAAATGCATTGACTTTGATTGTGATGTAAAACGTCAAAACCTGCTAAATGTGCATGATACTTTCTTAGTAATATACTAAAACTTCACACTTTTTACTCGAAAAACTGCCATTGACTACCAAGTTGTACAAATATATGTAGAAAATCACCACATAATAATTATTTGTTCTACGAGTTTTCCTGTTTTTCATCCCAAACCACAAATTTTGCGAAATTTTAATATTTAGCGTCAATATTTTCCAGTTTGAATGAATTTGATTAATTTTGACTTTCAAAAAAACAGTTTTTTTGTACAATGTGCTGGAATTATAAATGAATCAAGGCAAAAAAGTAGTCGTAGGAACGCATTGACTTAAACCTTTTTACGGCGATGGCTCGAGTATCTTTGGTGTGTCACACAGGCGGCGGTGTTTTACGTCTATAAATTTATATTGTATCTACATAAAAATATGACTCACCATTATCCCGAAGCTGAGTACTGTGGAACTGTGCGCCGATGCATTTTTTAGCTGACACTATACACACGTAATATTAGAAAATATTCTTATAACACTAATATACAAATAAAAGTATGTTTTTGGATTTTGACGAAAAGATTTATAACGATAAGTACACTGCAATAATAATATTTCTACTATGGAAAGTGTTTGCTGGCGTGAAATGGTCCAAAACATGTTACACACAGACTCACATTGCACTCCCCACACATATATCTAGATCTTTTCCTTAATTTATATTTATGAGCGCATTCATAGCATCGACGAGAAGGTTCCGCACAGTTTTCAGTTCCTGGAATTTCTTTAGGACTGTGTGCGACTTATTATTGAACCCGATTAACCAAGATGTAGTGGATTGCTAGTGGACGGAGATGAATGGGACAATTTTGATACTAGTTTATATTTTTCAAATATTTGTCATAAGACATTGTCACAATTTCATTTAGCAGTTATAAAACTGCTAAATGAAATTCCGCTAAACCTATTGTTTTTCTGGTTGTATGCTTGTAAATAACATATGAATTTAGCATGTATAGATCACCAAAATGAAAAGCCAGCTTTCTGTACCATTTCGAAGGCAATTTAAACTACTAAGCATCATATCGGTTTTGTCCACACACTACCCATATTTTTATTGTAATCCACAATGCACTCAGGTTTTTTTTACCTGTTCGCCAGTTTTATAATTTAATTTCTCTGTTGAAATAAATCTGTCACTATGAATTGTTGTCAGCAAATGAATTTCTCTCTTATCGTGCCATTTTATAGCCAACAAGGGTCCACAATGTTGAGAATCAATGTCTCCTTTCTTGGTTTATTTGAAGTTGGGCATACCTTTACGAGATTTTCGAACGGTTCCACATGCATTTGTTTTATTGTCATGTAAAAACTTAAATAATTGTGGGCTTGTGTACCAGTTATCACACCACAAGTTGTGTCCTTTTCCAAGATAGTCATTGAGAAGCGTTTTGATAACTGCACCCGATATACCCAACGATTTATCATAAATTATTTCTGTTCCATCACCGCAATACACAATTAGATCTAACACACAACCGGTTTCAACATCACATAAAACAAATATTTTAATGCCGAATCTGTGACGTTTGGAAGGGATGTATTGTTTTATCATAAGACGACCTTTGAAAACAACTATGCTCTCATCGATACACAAGTTTTTGTGAGGCAGCATGACACTTGTAAAAACTTTGCGAGTATGATCAAGCAATAATCTTATTTTACGCAATTTGTCACCACTATTTGTTATATTGTTATTAGAAAAATGTAACATATTTAAAATCAGTTCATACCGGTCCCTTGACATAGTCTTGCCAAAAATTGGGCTATTTAAAAGTGGGTCTGTGGACCAATGTTCCCGTATGGTTAAATGCTTATTTCGTGTCATCAACATTATGACACCAAAGAATACATATAATTCTGGTACATTTGTATCCACCCAGCGTTGAATTCGTGATTTAGCGGAATATTCCTTACTCAATTTTTAAAAATTATAAAATTGGTTAGTCTGTTGTACCACATTTTCAATTATATTTTTATTTAAAAAATATTCGAAAATATCGAGTTCGGATGATTCTGGTGTAAGTTGGCACGAGGGCAAGATGCCAGATGAAAATTCATCAAACTCGTGAATTATTGGCGCAAATGGACCTCGGCTCCATGAAGAAAATACATTTTCTAATAGTTCGTTTGGTTCCAAATTGCCGCTGGTTGTTGCTCCAATATCTGGAATAATTGTATCATCCATTCTCTGCTCTTCTTCTAATGGATCAACATCGTCTTCTTCATCGGTTAATTCAAAATCTGAATCAAGTTCTACTACCGTGATATCTTCAATTTCCTCTCCAGTCAAGTTCCTTTTAGCCATATTGATAATATAAGCGGTGTTGAATTTTTAAAGTTATTTTAATTTTTTTATGAATTGTTTTAATGGCGTATAACACACGTAACATAAAAAATAACGACGATTTGAAAAGTTGTAAAAGTAAGTGAATGTTAAAATCTCTTAAAAAACAGTTTGTGTAATGGTATCCAAATCAAAGCTAATAAATAAAGTGCGGCAATATAAGAAGCAATAATCGAAGAAAACAATAACCATAAACAATGAAAAAGGCAATTAATTCAATACGCAATACGCGTATACAAAGATAAAAATATCGACGCACAATACATCACAATGATCGGGAGAAATCGTCATTAGAAACATGACCTTCGGCACACCCGAACGAGTAGCGCAAAAATTTAAAATGCTTTAAATATCGACGGCCTGGAATCGGTCTGTTTAAATCCTTCTTATGGATCAAGTACTTGAAGTATTGATGATTTTAAAAAAGTTGTCATTAGAGGACACGTTTTGTCTTATATTCAGGTTAAAAATTTTAAAAAAGATTTAATCTTGACCGACATATCGACACGCAAAGTTAGCGGCCACTTAAATGGCCGCTCGCCAGAACGACACGTATTATGTATGGGCCAGTTAAGTGGTCCCTCGCCGTGATTGGGTTAATTGTGATATAAAACGTCAAAACTGTGCATGATTATTTCTTATCATTATACTAAAACTTCACACTTTTCACTCAAAAATCTGCTATTGACGACCAAGTTGTACAAATATATGTAGAGAAAATCACCACAGAATTATTATTTGTTCAACGAGTTTTCTTGCTTTTTCATCCCAAACCTTAAATTTTGCGAAATTTAAATATTTTGCGTCATTATTTTCCTGTTTAAATGAATTTTATTACTTTTGACGTACAAAAAACCAGTTTTTTCGTACGAAGTGCTAGAATTATAATGAATCAACACAAAAAAATAGAAGAAATACATTGACTTTGATTGTGATGTAAATCGTCAAAACCTGATAAATGCGCATGATAATTTCTTAGAAATATACTAAAACTTTACACTTTTCACTCGAAATACTGCCATTGACAACCAAATTGTATAAATATACGTAGAAAATCAAATTTTGTTACTTTTGACGTACAAAAAATCAATTTTTCGTACAAAAATGCTTAAATTATAATGAATCAAGACAAAAAAATAGTAGAAATGCATTGACTTAAATTGTGATATATAACATCAAAACCATCTAAATGTGTATGAACAGTTTTTAGTAAATATATTAAAACTTCACACTTTTCACTCGAAAATCTGCCAGTGACTAGCAAGTTGTACAAATATGTGTAGAAAATCACCACAGAATTATTATTTGTTCAACGATTTTTCCTGTTTTTCATCCCAAACCTTTAATTTTGCGAAATTTCAATATTTTGCTTCATTATTTTACAGTTTAAATGAATTTTATTACTTTTGACGTATTAAAAACGAATTTTTCGTACAAAAATTCTAGAATTAAAATGAATCAAGGCAAAAAAAGTAGTAGTAGAAACGCATTGACTTTAATTGCGATATATAACGTCAAAACCTGCTAAATATATATGAACATTTCTTTGTAAATATATAAAAACTTCACACTTTTCACTCGAAAAACTGCCATTGACGACCAAGTTGTACCAATATATGTAGAAAATCCCCACAGAATTATTATTTGTTCAACGAGTTTACCTGTTTTTCATCCCGTACCTCTGATTATGAGAAATTTCAATATTTTGCGTCATTATTTTCCAGTTTGAATGAATTTTATTACTTTTGACGTACAAAAAACCAATTTTTCGTACAAAAGTGCTTAAATTATAATGAATCAAGACAAAAAAGTAGTAAAAATGCATCGACTATAATTGTGATATAAAACGTCAAACCTGCACAATGTGCATGATAATTTTTTAGTAAATATACTAAAACTTCACACTTTTCACTCGAAAAACGGCCATTGACGACCAAGTTGTACAAATATGTGTAGAAAATCACCACAGAATTATTATTTGTTCAATGAGTTTTCCTGTTTTTCATCACAAACCTGTAATTTTGCGAAATTTCAATATTTTGCGTAATTATTTTCAAGTTTGATTCAAATTTGCGTCATTATTTTCAAGTTCAGTTCAAAAAACCAGTTTTTTCGTACAAAGTACTAGAATTTTATATGAATCAAGGCAAAAAAGTAGTAGTAGAAACGCATTGACTTTAACTGTGATATAAAACGTCAAAGTTGTGCATGATTATTTCTTATTAATATACTAAAACTTCACACTTTTCACTCAAAAATCTGCCATTGACGACCAAGTTGTATAAATATATGTAGAAAATCACCACAGAATTATTATTAGTTCAATGAGTTTTCCTGTTTTTCATCACAAACCTGTAATTTTGCGAAATTTCAATATATTGCGTCATTATTTTCAAGTTTGAATGAATTTGATTAATTTTGACTTTCAAAAAACCAGTTTTTTCGTACAAAGTCCTAGAATTATAAATGAATCAAGGCAAAAAAGTACTAGTAGAAACGCATTGACTTTAATTGTGATATATAACGTCCAACCCTGCAAAATGATGTTTATGAACAGGTCTTAGTTAATACACTAAATTAGTAAATTCTTAGTAAATACACTAATCAAAACCGTCCATGATATTTTTTTATTAATATACTAAAATTTATTTTCCAGTTATTACTTTTGACGTACAAAAAACCAATTTTCGGTTCAAAAATGCTAGAATTATAATGAATCAAGACAAAAAAAATAGTAGAAATGCATTGAGTTTGATTGTGATGTAAAACGTCAAAACCTGCTAATTGTGCATCATAATTTCTTAGTAATATACTAAAACTTCACATTTTTCACTCAAAAATCTGCCATTGACGACCAAGTTGTACAAATACATGTAGAAAATCAGCACAGAATTATTATTTGTTCAACGAGTTTTCTTGCTTTTCATCTTAAACCTCTAATTTTGCGAAATTTCAATATTTTGCTTCATTATTTTCCAGTTTGAATTAATTTTATTACTTTTGACGTACAAAATACCAATTTTTGGTACAAAAATGTTTGAATTATAATTAATCAAGACAAAAAAGTTGTATAAACGCAGTGACTTTAGTTGTGATATAAAACGTCAAAACTGTGCATGATTATTTCTTATTAATATACTAAAACTTCACACTTTTCACTCGAAAATCTGCCATTGACGACCCAGTTGTACATATATGTGTATAAAATTACCACAGAATTATTAATTGTTCAACGAGTTTTCTTGCTTTTGCATCCCAAACCTCTAATTTTGCGAAATTTCAATATTTTGCTTCATTATTTTCCAGTTTGAATTTTTTCATTAATTTTGAGGTACAAAATACTTTTGACGTACAATTTTTGGTACAAAAATGTTTGAATTATAATTAATCAAGACAAAAAAGTTGTATAAACGCAGTGACTTTAGTTGTGATATAAAACGTCAAAACTGTGCATGATTATTTCTTATTAATATACTAAAACTTCACACTTTTCACTCGAAAATCTGCCATTGACGACCCAGTTGTACATATATGTGTATAAAATTACCACAGAATTATTAATTGTTCAACGAGTTTTCTTGCTTTTGCATCCCAAACCTCTAATTTTGCGAAATTTCAATATTTTGCTTCAATATTTTCCAGTTTGAATGAATTTTGGTAATTTTGACGTACAAAATACTTTTGACGTACAATTTTTGGTATAAAATGTTTGAATTATAATTAATCAAGACAAAAAAGTAGTATAAACGCAGTGACTTTAGGTGAGATATAAAACGTCAAAACTGTGCATGATTATTTCTTATTAATATACTAAAACTTCACACTTTTTACTCGAAAACCTGCCATTGACGACCCAGTTGTACATATATATGTATAAAATTACCACAGAATTATTAATTGTTCAACGAGTTTTCTTGCTTTTGCATCCCAAACCTCTAATTTTGCGAAATTTTAATATTTTGCTTCATTATTTTCCAGTTTGAATGAATTTTATTACTTTTGACGTATAAAAAACCAATTTTTCGTTCAAAAGTGCTTGAATTATAATGAATCAAGACAAAAAAGCAGTAAAAATGCATCGACATTAATTGTGATATAAAACGTCAAAACCCCTAAAATGTGCATGATAATTTCTTAGTAAATATACTAAAACTTCACACTTTTCACTCGAAAAACGGCCATTGACGACCAAGTTGTACAAGTATATGTAGAAAATACCCACAGAATTATTATTTGTTCAACGAGTTTCCTGCTTTTCATCCGAAACGTCTATTTTTGCGAAATTTCAATATTTTGCGTCATTATTTTCAAGTTTGAATGAATTTGATTAATTTCGACTTTCAAAAAACCAGTTTTTTCGTACAAAGTACTGTAACGATGGTCGTTATCAGTATAGCATGTGTCCTATTAGGACGTGGTGATGATTTTGATATCGACATCGTTATCTTCGTTTTAGTCGATTCTGCATTCCTTCTCGTTCAGGGTCATCGATATAGCGGATTGCTTATTTTGATAGGTCGTGATGATCTTGATTTGTAGTCAATGAATATAGACTCAGGAATGCGGATATAAATCGATAAGTGGACAGCGGGTAAATAAATAATACAAGTCTTGACAGCTGAATGAATGACAATACTAATCTGTTTATTTCTCGGCGTCCGAGTAATTTATACCAATGAGTAAATACATTCGCGATATATCTACCTTGCTCTAGCGCATGAACTGGCGGTAGGTTAATTATTTATATTTGGAGATGGCTAGCCAATTTGCAGACGCTGTAAATAGTAAATATTGTCGTTGTTCATAGTGTGTAACAATCATTGAATTCTTCATCGGTCATTGACCCTGTATGTTTACTATCTGACAATAATTAATTTAAATAATTGTGTTTAACAATTATTTATTTATTTATTCATTTAGGTAGGTATTCCTACATAGCTCCCTTCCTAGTGAACGCAGAGGGCGCGTGCCTTGCGTGAACGTTAGGTTCCGGTGCATCTGACGTCGGACTGGTTATCCATTTCCCGTGTCGAAGTAGGTACGTGGATAACATCAGCGCGTGGCGTTTTTTCCCAGATCTGTCGGTCAGATGGGCGATGCGGAAACGGGGGGTAGGCTTGGTCGTCTCTCACTAAATTTGGATTGTCTGCGGTGCTTGGTTGGTCTTGCGTTGATCGTCGATGATTGCTTGTGTGATCAAGTTGCAGATGGCGTCCGATGAGGAAGGTTGATCTGCGGTGGCTTGATGATGATGGTGATGGTGGAGATCAAGTTGCAGATGGCATCCGATGAGGATGGTTGATCTGCGGTTGCTTGATGATGATGATGAATTTGTAGATCAAGTTGCAGATGGCATCCGATGTGGAAGGTTGATCTGCGGTGGCTTGATGATGATGATGATGGCGGAGATCAAGTTGCAGATGGCGTCCGCGGTGGACGGTGGATCTGCAGGTGTTGATGATGATGATGGAGTCTGCGGTGCTCGTTGCTGCAGCGTAGTTGTAGCGTGGTTGTATCGATGTTCGTGGTTGTATCGATGTTGTAGCGATGCTTGTCTGCTGCTGCATCTTGTCGGTCAGTAGTTCGTCGAGGGAGGCAATCCTGTAAATCGTGTGGCTGATCGCCAGGACTGACCTCACGTGAGCTGACGTCGGGCTCGTCCAAATCAGATGTAGTGTTGTATCTGAGTGACGGCTCTGGTGTCCTTGCTGGCGGCGTGCTTGACCAATTCGCCGGGGAGTAGAATCTTGACGGTTGTCTGAATCTCTCTGCTGGTGATGATGTTCATCTTGTTGTAGTGGGCGAGGCGGTTGGCGTTGGTGCACTCGAAAAATCTCGTTGACGAAACTGTTCATGATGCTCATCGCGTTGCTGCTGATGCCGGTGTCGAGTTGCAATTGTTTTGACATTGCTATCGAGTCGGCGGTATTCGATATAGTCGAGGTATGTATTCAGTTTTCGTGCGGGTTCAGTTTTCGTGCGGGTTCAGTTTTCGTGCGGGTTCGGTTTTCGTGCGGGTTCAGTTTTCGTGCGGGTTCAGTTTTCGTGCGGGCTCAATGTAGCGATGTTCGATATAGTCGGAGTATGCGTCCATCTTTCGTGCGGGTTTACTAATGTAGCGTTGTGGCGATGTTCGTTTTTCGTTCGGGTTCACCAATGTGGCGATGACCAATGTGGCGATGTTCAGTTTTCGTTCGGAGTCACCAATGTAACGGTGGTGTAGTTCGTCGATGTACGTGTTCGGTTTTCGTTCGGGGTCACCAATGTAACGATGGTGTAGTTCGTCGATGTACGTGTTCGGTTTTCTTTCGGGGTCACCAATGTAACGATGGTCGTTATCAGTTGAGCATGTGTCCTATTAGGACGTGCTGATGATTTTGATATCGACATCGTTATCTTCGTTTTAGTCGATTCTGCATTCCTTCTCGTTCAGGGTCATCGATATAGCGGATTGCTTATTTTGATAGGTCGTGATGATCTTGATTTGTAGTCAATGAATATAGACTCAGGAATGCGGATATAAATCGATAAGTGGACAGCGGGTAAATAAATAATAAAAGTCTTGACAGCTGAATGAATGACAATACTAATCTGTTTATTTCTCGGCGTCCGAGTAATTTATACCAATGAGTAAATACATTCGCGATATATCTACCTTGCTCTAGCGCATGAACTGGCGGTAGGTTAATTATTTATATTTGGAGATGGCTAGCCAATTTGCAGACGCTGTAAATAGTAAATATTGTCGTTGTTCATAGTGTGTAACAATCATTGAATTCTTCATCGGTCATTGACCCTGATTGTTTACTATCTGACAATAATTAATTTAAATAATTGTGTTTAACAATTATTTATTTATTTATTCATTTAGGTAGGTATTCCTACAGTACTATAATTTTATATGAATCAAGGAAAAAAAGTAAATTTTCCAGTCTGAATGAATTTTGTTAATTTTGACGTACAAAATACTTTTGACGTACAATTTTTGGTACAAAAATGTTTGAATTATAATTAATCAAGACAAAAAAGTAGTATAAACGCAGTGACTTTTGTTGTGATATAAAACGTCAAAACTGTGCATGATTATTTCTTATTAATATACTAAAACTTCACACTTTTTACTCGAAAACCTGCCATTGACGACCCAGTTGTACATATATATGTATAAAATTACCACAGAATTATTAATTATTCAACGAGTTTTCTTGCTTTTGCATCCCAAACCTCTAATTTTGCGAAATTTCAATATTTTGCTTCATTATTTTCCAGTTTGAATGAATTTTATTACTTTTGACGTAAAAAAAACCAATTTTTCGTTCAAAAGTGCTTGAATTATAATGAATCAAGACAAAAAAGCAGTAAAAATGCATCGACATTAATTGTGATATAAAACGTCAAAACCCGCAAAATGTGCATGATAATTTCTTAGTAAATATAATAAAACTTCACACTTTTCACTCGAAAAACGGCCATTGACGACCAAGTTGTACAAGTATATGTAGAAAATACCCACAGAATTATTATTTGTTCAACGAGTTTCTTGCTTTTCATCCTAAACCTCTATTTTTGCGAAACTTCAATATTTTGCGTCATTATTTTCAAGTTTGAATGAATTTGATTAATTACGACTTTCAAAAAACCAGTTTTTTCGTACAAAGTACTATAATTTTATATAAATCAAGGCAAAAAAAGTAGTAGTAGAAACGCATTGACTTTAACTGTGATATAAAACATCAAAGTTGTGCATGATTATTTCTTATTAATATACTAAAACTTCACACTTTTCACTCAAAAATCTGCCATTGACGACCAAGTTGTATAAATATATGTAGAAAATCACCACAGAATTATTATTTGTTCAACGACTTTTCCTGTTTTTCATCCCAATCCTCTAATTTTGTGAAATTTAAATATTTTGCTTCATTATTTTCCAGTTTGAATGAATTTTATTACTTTTGACGTACAAAAAACCAATTTTTCGTACAAAAGTGCTAGAATTATAATGAATCAAGACAAAAAAGTAGTAGAAAGGCATCGATATTAATTGTGATATAAAACGTCAAACCTGCAAAATGTGCATGATAATTTCTTAGTAAATATACTAAAACTTCACACTTTTCACTCGAAAAACGGCCATTGACGACGAAGTTGTACAAAATATATGTAGAAAACCACCACAGAATTATTATTTGTTCAATGAGTTTTCCTGTTTTTCATCAGAAACCTGTAATTTTGCGAAATTTTAATATTTTATTCTTTGTTCAGCGAGGTTTTCTATTTTTCATCCCAAAACTCTATTTTCAAGACTCCAAATTTCGACTTTCAAAAAACCAGTGTTTTCGTACAAAGTGCTAGAATTATAAATGAATCAAGGCAAAAAAGTAGTAGTAGAAACGAATTGACTTTAATTGTGATATAACACGTGAAACTGTGCATGATTATTTCTTATTAATATACTAAAACTTCACACTTTTCATTAAAAAATCTGCCATTGACGACCAAGTTGTATAAATATATGTTGAAAATCACCACAGAATTATTATTAGTTCAATGAGTTTTCCTGTTTTTCATCACAATCCTCTAATTTTGCGAAATTTCAATATTTGGCGTCAGTATTTTTAGTTTGAATGAGGTTTATTACTTTTGACGAACGAAAAACCAATTATTGGTTCAAAAATGCTAGAATTATAATGAATCAAGGCAAAAAAGTAGTAGAAATGCATTGACATTAATTGTGATGTATAACGTCAAAACCTGCTAAATGTGTATGAACAGTTCTTAAGTACATATACTAAAACTTCACACTTTTCACTCGAAAATCTGCCATTGATGACCAAGTTGTACAAATAAATGTAGAAAATCACCACAGAATTATTATTTGTTCAACGAGTTTTCCGGGTTTTCGTCGCAAACCTCTAATTTTGTGAAATTTAAATATTTTGCTTCATTATTTTCCAGTGTGAATGAATTTTTTAATTTTATTACTTTTGACGTACAAAAAACCAATTTTTCGTACAAAAGTGCTAGAATTATAATGAATCAAGACAAAAAAGTAGAAGAAAGGCATCGATATTAATTGTGATATAAAACGTCAAACCTGCAAAATGTGCATGATAATTTCTTAGTAAATATACTAAAACTTCACACTTTTCACTCGAAAAACGGCCATTGACGACCAAGTTGTACAAAATATATGTAGAAAACCACCACAGAATTATTATTTGTTCAATGAGTTTTCCTGTTTTTCATCATAAACCTGTAATTTTGCGAAATTTTAATATTTTATTATTGGTTCAACGAGGTTTTCTATTTTTCATCCCAAAACTCTATTTTCAAGACTCCAAATTTCGACTTTCAAAAAACCAGTTTTTTCGTACAAAGTGCTAGAATTATAAATGAATCAAGGCAAAAAAGTAGTAGTAGAAACGCATTGACTTTAATTGTGATATAACACGTGAAACTGTGCATGATTATTTCTTATTAATATACTAAAACTTCACACTTTTCAATCAAAAATCTGCCATTGACGACCAAGTTGTATAAATATATGTAGAAAATCACCACAGAATTATTATTAGTTCAATGAGTTTTCCTGTTTTTCATCACAAACCTGTAATTTTGCGAAATTTCAATATATTGCGTCATTATTTTCAAGTTTGAATGAATTTGATTAATTTTGACTTTCAAAAAACCAGTTTTTTCGTACAAAGTTCTATAATTTTATATGAATCAAGGCAAAAAAGTAGTAGTAGAAACGCATTGACTTTAACTGTGATATAAAACGTCAAAGTTGTGCATGATTATTTCTTATTAATATACTAAAACTTCACACTTTTCACTCGAAAAACGGCCATTGACGACCAAGTTGTACAAGTATATGTAGAAAATACCCACAGAATTATTATTTGTTCAACGAGTTTCCTGCTTTTCATCCGAAACCTCTATTTTTGCGAAATTTCAATATATTGCGTCATTATTTTCAAGTTTGAATGAATTTGAATAATTTTGACTTTCAAAAAACCAGTTTTTTCGTACAAAGTCCTAGAATTATAAATGAATCAAGGCAAAAAAGTAATAGTAGAAACGCATTGACTTTAATTGTGATATATAACGTCCAACCCTGCAAAATGATGTTTATGAACAGGTCTTAGTGAATACACTAAATTAGTAAATTCTTAGTAAATACACTAATCAAAACCGTCCATGATATTTTTTTATTAATAAACTAAAATTTATTTTCCAGTTATTACTTTTGACGTACAAAAAACCAACTGTCGGTTCATAAATGCTAGAATTATAATGAATCAAGACAAAAAAAATAGTAGAAATGCATTGAGTTTGATTGTGATGTAGAACGTCAAAACCTGCTGATTGTGCATCATAATTTCTAAGTAATATACTAAAACTTCACATTTTTCACTCAAAAATCTGCCATTGACGACCAAGTTGTACAAATACATGTAGAAAATCAGCACAGAATTATTATTTGTTCAACGAGTTTTCTTGCTTTTCATCTTAAACCTCTAATTTTGCGAAATTTCAATATTTTGCTTCATTATTTTCCCGTTTGAATTAATTTTATTACTTTTGACGTACAAAATACCAATTTTTGGTACAAAAATGTTTGAATTATAATTAATCAAGACAAAAAAGTTGTATAAACGCAGTGACTTTAGTTGTGATATAAAACGTCAAAACTGTGCATGATTATTTCTTATTAATATACTAAAACTTCACACTTTTCACTCGAAAATCTGCCATTGACGACCCAGTTGTACATATATGTGTATAAAATTACCACAGAATTATTAATTGTTCAACGAGTTTTCTTGCTTTTGCATCCCAAACCTCTAATTTTGCGAAATTTCAATATTTTGCTTCAATATTTTCCAGTTTGAATGAATTTTATTACTTTTGACGTATAAAAAACCAATTTTTCGTTCAAAAGTGCTTGAATTATAATGAATCAAGACAAAAAAGCAGTAAAAATGCATCGACATTAATTGTGATATAAAACGTCAAAACCCGCAAAATGTGCATGATAATTTCTTAGTAAATATACTAAAACTTCACACTTTTCACTCGAAAAACGGCCATTGACGACCAAGTTGTACAAGTATATGTAGAAAATACCCACAGAATTATTATTTGTTCAACGAGTTTCCTGCTTTTCATCCGAAACCTCTAATTTTGCGAAATTTCAATATTTTGCGTCATTATTTTCAAGTTTGAATGAATTTGATTAATTTCTACTTTCAAAAAACCAGTTTTTTCGTACAAAGTACTATAATTTTATATGAATCAAGGCAAAAAAGTAGTAGTAGAAACGCATTGACTTTAACTGTGATATAAAACGTCAAAGTTGTGCATGATTATTTCTTATTAATATACTAAAACTTCACACTTTTCACTCAAAAATCTGCCATTGACGACCAAGTTGTATAAATATATGTAGAAAATCACCACAGAATTATTATTAGTTCAATGAGTTTTCCTGTTTTTCATCACAAACCTGTAATTTTGCGAAATTTCAATATATTGCGTCATTATTTTCAAGTTTAAATGAATTTGATTAATTTTGACTTTAAAAAAACCAGTTTTTTCGTACAAAGTCCTAGAATTATAAATGAATCAAGGCAAAAAAGTAATAGTAGAAACGCATTGACTTTAATTGTGATATATAACGTCCAACCCTGCAAAATGATGTTTATGAACAGGTCTTAGTGAATACACTAAATTAGTAAATTCTTAGTAAATACACTAATCAAAACCGTCCATGATATTTTTTTATTACTAAAACTTCACACTTTTCACTCAAAAATCTGCCATTGACGACCAAGTTGTATAAATATATGTAGAAAATCACCACAGAATTATTATTTGTTCAACGACTTTTCCTGTTTTTCATCCCAATCCTCTAATTTTGTGAAATTTAAATATTTTGATTCATTATTTTCCAGTTTGAATGAATTTTATTACTTTTGACGTACAAAAAACCAATTTTTCGTACAAAAGTGCTAGAATTATAATGAATCAAGACAAAAAAGTAGTAGAAAGGCATCGATATTAATTGTGATATAAAACGTCAAACCTGCAAAATGTGCATGATAATTTCTTAGTAAATATACTAAAACTTCACACTTTTCACTCGAAAAACGGCCATTGACGACCAAGTTGTACAAAATATATGTAGAAAACCACCACAGAATTATTATTTGTTCAATGAGTTTTCCTGTTTTTCATCAGAAACCTGTAATTTTGCGAAATTTTAATATTTTATTCTTTGTTCAACGAGGTTTTCTATTTTTCATCCCAAAACTCTATTTTCAAGACTTCAAATTTCGACTTTCAAAAAACCAGTTTTTTCGTACAAAGTGCTAGAATTATAAATGAATCAAGGCAAAAAAGTAGTAGTAGAAACGAATTGACTTTAATTGTGATATAACACGTGAAACTGTGCATGATTATTTCTTATTAATATACTAAAACTTCACACTTTTCACTCAAAAATCTGCCATTGACGACCAAGTTGTATAAATATATGTTGAAAATCACCACAGAATTATTATTAGTTCAATGAGTTTTCCTGTTTTTCATCACAATCCTCTAATTTTGCGAAATTTCAATATTTGGCGTCAGTATTTTTAGTTTGAATGAGGTTTATTACTTTTGACGAACGAAAAACCAATTATTGGTTCAAAAATGCTAGAATTATAATGAATCAAGGCAAAAAAGTAGTAGAAATGCATTGACATTAATTGTGATGTATAACGTCAAAACCTGCTAAATGTGTATGAACAGTTCTTAAGTACATATACTAAAACTTCACACTTTTCACTCGAAAATCTGCCATTGATGACCAAGTTGTACAAATAAATGTAGAAAATCACCACAGAATTATTATTTGTTCAACGAGTTTTCCGGGTTTTCGTCGCAAACCTCTAATTTTGTGAAATTTAAATATTTTGCTTCATTATTTTCCAGTTTGAATGAATTTTTAATTTTATTACTTTTGACGTACAAAAAACCAATTTTTCGTACAAAAGTGCTAGAATTATAATGAATCAAGACAAAAAAGTAGTAGAAAGGCATCGATATTAATTGTGATATAAAACGTCAAACCTGCAAAATGTGCATGATAATTTCTTAGTAAATATACTAAAACTTCACACTTTTCACTCGAAAAACGGCCATTGACGACCAAGTTGTACAAAATATATGTAGAAAACCACCACAGAATTATTATTTGTTCAATGAGTTTTCCTGTTTTTCATCATAAACCTGTAATTTTGCGAAATTTTAATATTTTATTATTGGTTCAACGAGGTTTTCTATTTTTCATCCCAAAACTCTATTTTCAAGACTCCAAATTTCGACTTTCAAAAAACCAGTTTTTTCGTACAAAGTGCTAGAATTATAAATGAATCAAGGCAAAAAAGTAGTAGTAGAAACGCATTGACTTTAATTGTGATATAACACGTGAAACTGTGCATGATTATTTCTTATGAATATACTAAAACTTCACACTTTTCAATCAAAAATCTGCCATTGACGACCAAGTTGTATAAATATATGTAGAAAATCACCACAGAATTATTATTAGTTCAATGAGTTTTCCTGTTTTTCATCACAAACCGGTAATTTTGCGAAATTTCAATATATTGCGTCATTATTTTCAAGTTTGAATGAATTTGATTAATTTTGACTTTCAAAAAACCAGTTTTTTCGTACAAAGTTCTATAATTTTATATGAATCAAGGCAAAAAAGTAGTAGTAGAAACGCATTGACTTTAACTGTGATATAAAACGTCAAAGTTGTGCATGATTATTTCTTATTAATATACTAAAACTTCACACTTTTCACTCGAAAAACGGCCATTGACGACCAAGTTGTACAAGTATATGTAGAAAATACCCACAGAATTATTATTTGTTCAACGAGTTTCCTGCTTTTCATCCGAAACCTCTATTTTTGCGAAATTTCAATATATTGCGTCATTATTTTCAAGTTTGAATGAATTTGAATAATTTTGACTTTCAAAAAACCAGTTTTTTCGTACAAAGTCCTAGAATTATAAATGAATCAAGGCAAAAAAGTAATAGTAGAAACGCATTGACTTTAATTGTGATATATAACGTCCAACCCTGCAAAATGATGTTTATGAACAGGTCTTAGTGAATACACTAAATTAGTAAATTCTTAGTAAATACACTAATCAAAACCGTCCATGATATTTTTTTATTAATAAACTAAAATTTATTTTCCAGTTATTACTTTTGACGTACAAAAAACCAACTGTCGGTTCATAAATGCTAGAATTATAATGAATCAAGACAAAAAAAATAGTAGAAATGCATTGAGTTTGATTGTGATGTAGAACGTCAAAACCTGCTGATTGTGCATCATAATTTCTAAGTAATATACTAAAACTTCACATTTTTCACTCAAAAATCTGCCATTGACGACCAAGTTGTACAAATACATGTAGAAAATCAGCACAGAATTATTATTTGTTCAACGAGTTTTCTTGCTTTTCATCTTAAACCTCTAATTTTGCGAAATTTCAATATTTTGCTTCATTATTTTCCCGTTTGAATTAATTTTATTACTTTTGACGTACAAAATACCAATTTTTGGTACAAAAATGTTTGAATTATAATTAATCAAGACAAAAAAGTTGTATAAACGCAGTGACTTTAGTTGTGATATAAAACGTCAAAACTGTGCATGATTATTTCTTATTAATATACTAAAACTTCACACTTTTCACTCGAAAATCTGCCATTGACGACCCAGTTGTACATATATGTGTATAAAATTACCACAGAATTATTAATTGTTCAACGAGTTTTCTTGCTTTTGCATCCCAAACCTCTAATTTTGCGAAATTTCAATATTTTGCTTCAATATTTTCCAGTTTGAATGAATTTTATTACTTTTGACGTATAAAAAACCAATTTTTCGTTCAAAAGTGCTTGAATTATAATGAATCAAGACAAAAAAGCAGTAAAAATGCATCGACATTAATTGTGATATAAAACGTCAAAACCCGCAAAATGTGCATGATAATTTCTTAGTAAATATACTAAAACTTCACACTTTTCACTCGAAAAACGGCCATTGACGACCAAGTTGTACAAGTATATGTAGAAAATACCCACAGAATTATTATTTGTTCAACGAGTTTCCTGCTTTTCATCCGAAACCTCTAATTTTGCGAAATTTCAATATTTTGCGTCATTATTTTCAAGTTTGAATGAATTTGATTAATTTCTAGTTCAAAAAACCAGTTATTTCGTACAAAGTACTATAATTTTATATGAATCAAGGCAAAAAAGTAGTAGTAGAAACGCATTGACTTTAACTGTGATATAAAACGTCAAAGTTGTGCATGATTATTTCTTATTAATATACTAAAACTTCACACTTTTCACTCAAAAATCTGCCATTGACGACCAAGTTGTATAAATATATGTAGAAAATCACCACAGAATTATTATTAGTTCAATGAGTTTTCCTGTTTTTCATCACAAACCTGTAATTTTGCGAAATTTCAATATATTGCGTCATTATTTTCAAGTTTAAATGAATTTGATTAATTTTGACTTTAAAAAAACCAGTTTTTTCGTACAAAGTCCTAGAATTATAAATGAATCAAGGCAAAAAAGTAATAGTAGAAACGCATTGACTTTAATTGTGATATATAACGTCCAACCCTGCAAAATGATGTTTATGAACAGGTCTTAGTGAATACACTAAATTAGTAAATTCTTAGTAAATACACTAATCAAAACCGTCCATGATATTTTTTTATTACTTAAACTTCACACTTTTCACTCAAAAATCTGCCATTGACGACCAAGTTGTATAAATATATGTAGAAAATCACCACAGAATTATTATTTGTTCAACGACTTTTCCTGTTTTTCATCCCAATCCTCTAATTTTGTGAAATTTAAATATTTTGATTCATTATTTTCCAGTTTGAATGAATTTTATTACTTTTGACGTACAAAAAACCAATTTTTCGTACAAAAGTGCTAGAATTATAATGAATCAAGACAAAAAAGTAGTAGAAAGGCATCGATATTAATTGTGATATAAAACGTCAAACCTGCAAAATGTGCATGATAATTTCTTAGTAAATATACTAAAACTTCACACTTTTCACTCGAAAAACGGCCATTGACGACCAAGTTGTACAAAATATATGTAGAAAACCACCACAGAATTATTATTTGTTCAATGAGTTTTCCTGTTTTTCATCAGAAACCTGTAATTTTGCGAAATTTTAATATTTTATTCTTTGTTCAACGAGGTTTTCTATTTTTCATCCCAAAACCCTATTTTCAAGACTTCAAATTTCGACTTTCAAAAAACCAGTTTTTTCGTACAAAGTGCTAGAATTATAAATGAATCAAGGCAAAAAAGTAGTAGTAGAAACGAATTGACTTTAATTGTGATATAACACGTGAAACTGTGCATGATTATTTCTTATTAACATACTAAAACTTCATACTTTTCACTCAAAAATCTGCCATTGACGACCAAGTTGTATAAATATATGTAGAAAATCACCACAGAATTATTATTAGTTCAATGAGTTTTCCTGTTTTTCATCACAAACCTGTAATTTTGCGAAATTTCAATATATTGCGTCATTATTTTCAAGTTTGAATGAATTTGATTAATTTTGACTTTCAAAAAACCTGTTTTTTCGTACAAAGTCCTAGAATTATAAATGAATCAAGGCAAAAAAGTACTAGTAGAAACGCATTGACTTTAATTGTGATATATAACGTCCAACCCTGCAAAATGATGTTTATGAACAGGTCTTAGTGAATACACTAAATTAGTAAATTCTTAGTAAATACACTAATCAAAACCGTCCATGATATTTTTTTATTACTAAAACTTCACACTTTTCACTCAAAAATCTGCCATTGACGACCAAGTTGTATAAATATATGTAGAAAATCACCACAGAATTATTATTTGTTCAACGACTTTTCCTGTTTTTCATCCCAATCCTCTAATTTTGTGAAATTTAAATATTTTGATTCATTATTTTCCAGTTTGAATGAATTTTATTACTTTTGACGTACAAAAAACCAATTTTTCGTACAAAAGTGCTAGAATTATAATGAATCAAGACAAAAAAGTAGTAGAAAGGCATCGATATTAATTGTGATATAAAACGTCAAACCTGCAAAATGTGCATGATAATTTCTTAGTAAATATACTAAAACTTCACACTTTTCACTCGAAAAACGGCCATTGACGACCAAGTTGTACAAAATATATGTAGAAAACCACCACAGAATTATTATTTGTTCAATGAGTTTTCCTGTTTTTCATCAGAAACCTGTAATTTTGCGAAATTTTAATATTTTATTCTTTGTTCAACGAGGTTTTCTATTTTTCATCCCAAAACTCTATTTTCAAGACTTCAAATTTCGACTTTCAAAAAACCAGTTTTTTCGTACAAAGTGCTAGAATTATAAATGAATCAAGGCAAAAAAGTAGTAGTAGAAACGAATTGACTTTAATTGTGATATAACACGTGAAACTGTGCATGATTATTTCTTATTAACATACTAAAACTTCATACTTTTCACTCAAAAATCTGCCATTGACGACCAAGTTGTATAAATATATGTAGAAAATCACCACAGAATTATTATTAGTTCAATGAGTTTTCCTGTTTTTCATCACAAACCTGTAATTTTGCGAAATTTCAATATATTGCGTCATTATTTTCAAGTTTGAATGAATTTGATTAATTTTGACTTTCAAAAAACCTGTTTTTTCGTACAAAGTCCTAGAATTATAAATGAATCAAGGCAAAAAAGTACTAGTAGAAACGCATTGACTTTAATTGTGATATATAACGTCCAACCCTGCAAAATGATGTTTATGAACAGGTCTTAGTGAATACACTAAATTAGTAAATTCTTAGTAAATACACTAATCAAAACCGTCCATGATATTTTTTTATTAATAAACTAAAATTTATTTTCCAGTTATTACTTTTGACGTACAAAAAACCAACTGTCGGTTCATAAATGCTAGAATTATAATGAATCAAGACAAAAAAAATAGTAGAAATGCATTGAGTTTGATTGTGATGTAGAACGTCAAAACCTGCTGATTGTGCATCATAATTTCTAAGTAATATACTAAAACTTCACATTTTTCACTCAAAAATCTGCCATTGACGACCAAGTTGTACAAATACATGTAGAAAATCAGCACAGAATTATTATTTGTTCAACGAGTTTTCTTGCTTTTCATCTTAAACCTCTAATTTTGCGAAATTTCAATATTTTGCTTCATTATTTTCCCGTTTGAATTAATTTTATTACTTTTGACGTACAAAATACCAATTTTTGGTACAAAAATGTTTGAATTATAATTAATCAAGACAAAAAAGTTGTATAAACGCAGTGACTTTAGTTGTGATATAAAACGTCAAAACTGTGCATGATTATTTCTTATTAATATACTAAAACTTCACACTTTTCACTCGAAAATCTGCCATTGACGACCCAGTTGTACATATATGTGTATAAAATTACCACAGAATTATTAATTGTTCAACGAGTTTTCTTGCTTTTGCATCCCAAACCTCTAATTTTGCGAAATTTTAATATTTTGCTTCAATATTTTCCAGTTTGAATGAATTTTATTACTTTTGACGTATAAAAAACCAATTTTTCGTTCAAAAGTGCTTGAATTATAATGAATCAAGACAAAAAAGCAGTAAAAATGCATCGACATTAATTGTGATATAAAACGTCAAAACCCGCAAAATGTGCATGATAATTTCTTAGTAAATATACTAAAACTTCACACTTTTCACTCGAAAAACGGCCATTGACGAGTTGTACAAGTATATGTAGAAAATACCCACAGAATTATTATTTGTTCAACGAGTTTCCTGCTTTTCATCCGAAACCTCTAATTTTGCGAAATTTCAATATTTTTGCGTCATTATTTTCAAGTTTGAATGAATTTGATTAATTTCTAGTTCAAAAAACCAGTTATTTCGTACAAAGTACTATAATTTTATATGAATCAAGGCAAAAAAGTAGTAGTAGAAACGCATTGACTTTAACTGTGATATAAAACGTCAAAGTTGTGCATGATTATTTCTTATTAATATACTAAAACTTCACACTTTTCACTCAAAAATCTGCCATTGACGACCAAGTTGTATAAAATATATGTAGAAAATCACCACAGAATTATTATTAGTTCAATGAGTTTTCCTGTTTTTCATCACAAACCTGTAATTTTGCGAAATTTCAATATATTGCGTCATTATTTTCAAGTTTAAATGAATTTTGATTAATTTTGACTTTAAAAAAACCAGTTTTTTCGTACAAAGTCCTAGAATTATAAATGAATCAAGGCAAAAAAGTAATAGTAGAAACGCATTGACTTTAATTGTGATATATAACGTCCAACCCTGCAAAATGATGTTTATGAACAGGTCTTAGTGAATACACTAAATTAGTAAATTCTTAGTAAATACACTAATCAAAACCGTCCATGATATTTTTTTTATTACTAAAACTTCACACTTTTCACTCAAAAATCTGCCATTGACGACCAAGTTGTATAAATATATGTAGAAAATCACCACAGAATTATTATTTGTTCAACGACTTTTCCTGTTTTTCATCCCAATCCTCTAATTTTGTGAAATTTAAATATTTTGATTCATTATTTTCCAGTTTGAATGAATTTTATTACTTTTGACGTACAAAAAACCAATTTTTCGTACAAAAGTGCTAGAATTATAATGAATCAAGACAAAAAAGTAGTAGAAAGGCATCGATATTAATTGTGATATAAAACGTCAAACCTGCAAAATGTGCATGATAATTTCTTAGTAAATATACTAAAACTTCACACTTTTCACTCGAAAAACGGCCATTGACGACCAAGTTGTACAAAATATATGTAGAAAACCACCACAGAATTATTATTTGTTCAATGAGTTTTCCTGTTTTTCATCAGAAACCTGTAATTTTGCGAAATTTTAATATTTTATTCTTTGTTCAACGAGGTTTTCTATTTTTCATCCCAAAACTCTATTTTTCAAGACTTCAAATTTCGACTTTCAAAAAACCAGTTTTTTCGTACAAAGTGCTAGAATTATAAATGAATCAAGGCAAAAAAGTAGTAGTAGAAACGAATTGACTTTAATTGTGATATAACACGTGAAACTGTGCATGATTATTTCTTATTAATATACTAAAACTTCATACTTTTCACTCAAAAATCTGCCATTGACGACCAAGTTGTATAAATATATGTAGAAAATCACCACAGAATTATTATTAGTTCAATGAGTTTTCCTGTTTTTCATCACAAACCTGTAATTTTGCGAAATTTCAATATATTGCGTCATTATTTTCAAGTTTGAATGAATTTGATTAATTTTGACTTTCAAAAAACCTGTTTTTTCGTACAAAGTCCTAGAATTATAAATGAATCAAGGCAAAAAAGTACTAGTAGAAACGCATTGACTTTAATTGTGATATATAACGTCCAACCCTGCAAAATGATGTTTATGAACAGGTCTTAGTGAATACACTAAATTAGTAAATTCTTAGTAAATACACTAATCAAAACCGTCCATGATATTTTTTTATTAATAAACTAAAATTTATTTTCCAGTTATTACTTTTGACGTACAAAAAACCAACTGTCGGTTCATAAATGCTAGAATTATAATGAATCAAGACAAAAAAAATAGTAGAAATGCATTGAGTTTGATTGTGATGTAGAACGTCAAAACCTGCTGATTGTGCATCATAATTTCTAAGTAATATACTAAAACTTCACATTTTTCACTCAAAAATCTGCCATTGACGACCAAGTTGTATAAATATATGTAGAAAATCACCACAGAATTATTATTTGTTCAACGACTTTTCCTGTTTTTCATCCCAATCCTCTAATTTTGTGAAATTTAAATATTTTGATTCATTATTTTCCAGTTTGAATGAATTTTATTACTTTTGACGTACAAAAAACCAATTTTTCGTACAAAAGTGCTAGAATTATAATGAATCAAGACAAAAAAGTAGTAGAAAGGCATCGATATTAATTGTGATATAAAACGTCAAACCTGCAAAATGTGCATGATAATTTCTTAGTAAATATACTAAAACTTCACACTTTTCACTCGAAAAACGGCCATTGACGACCAAGTTGTACAAAATATATGTAGAAAACCACCACAGAATTATTATTTGTTCAATGAGTTTTCCTGTTTTTCATCAGAAACCTGTAATTTTGCGAAATTTTAATATTTTATTCTTTGTTCAACGAGGTTTTCTATTTTTCATCCCAAAACTCTATTTTCAAGACTTCAAATTTCGACTTTCAAAAAACCAGTTTTTTTCGTACAAAGTGCTAGAATTATAAATGAATCAAGGCAAAAAAGTAGTAGTAGAAACGAATTGACTTTAATTGTGATATAACACGTGAAACTGTGCATGATTATTTCTTATTAATATACTAAAACTTCATACTTTTCACTCAAAAATCTGCCATTGACGACCAAGTTGTATAAATATATGTAGAAAATCACCACAGAATTATTATTAGTTCAATGAGTTTTCCTGTTTTTCATCACAAACCTGTAATTTTGCGAAATTTCAATATATTGCGTCATTATTTTCAAGTTTGAATGAATTTGATTAATTTTGACTTTCAAAAAACCTGTTTTTTCGTACAAAGTCCTAGAATTATAAATGAATCAAGGCAAAAAAGTACTAGTAGAAACGCATTGACTTTAATTGTGATATATAACGTCCAACCCTGCAAAATGATGTTTATGAACAGGTCTTAGTGAATACACTAAATTAGTAAATTCTTAGTAAATACACTAATCAAAACCGTCCATGATATTTTTTTATTAATAAACTAAAATTTATTTTCCAGTTATTACTTTTGACGTACAAAAAACCAACTGTCGGTTCATAAATGCTAGAATTATAATGAATCAAGACAAAAAAAATAGTAGAAATGCATTGAGTTTGATTGTGATGTAGAACGTCAAAACCTGCTGATTGTGCATCATAATTTCTAAGTAATATACTAAAACTTCACATTTTTCACTCAAAAATCTGCCATTGACGACCAAGTTGTACAAATACATGTAGAAAATCAGCACAGAATTATTATTTGTTCAACGAGTTTTCTTGCTTTTCATCTTAAACCTCTAATTTTGCGAAATTTCAATATTTTGCTTCATTATTTTCCCGTTTGAATTAATTTTATTACTTTTGACGTACAAAATACCAATTTTTGGTACAAAAATGTTTGAATTATAATTAATCAAGACAAAAAAGTTGTATAAACGCAGTGACTTTAGTTGTGATATAAAACGTCAAAACTGTGCATGATTATTTCTTATTAATATACTAAAACTTCACACTTTTCACTCGAAAATCTGCCATTGACGACCCAGTTGTACATATATGTGTATAAAATTACCACAGAATTATTAATTGTTCAACGAGTTTTCTTGCTTTTGCATCCCAAACCTCTAATTTTGCGAAATTTCAATATTTTGCTTCAATATTTTCCAGTTTGAATGAATTTTATTACTTTTGACGTATAAAAAACCAATTTTTCGTTCAAAAGTGCTTGAATTATAATGAATCAAGACAAAAAAGCAGTAAAAATGCATCGACATTAATTGTGATATAAAACGTCAAAACCCGCAAAATGTGCATGATAATTTCTTAGTAAATATACTAAAACTTCACACTTTTCACTCGAAAAACGGCCATTGACGACCAAGTTGTACAAGTATATGTAGAAAATACCCACAGAATTATTATTTGTTCAACGAGTTTCCTGCTTTTCATCCGAAACCTCTAATTTTGCGAAATTTCAATATTTTGCGTCATTATTTTCAAGTTTGAATGAATTTGATTAATTTCTACTTTCAAAAAACCAGTTTTTTCGTACAAAGTACTATAATTTTATATGAATCAAGGCAAAAAAGTAGTAGTAGAAACGCATTGACTTTAACTGTGATATAAAACGTCAAAGTTGTGCATGATTATTTCTTATTAATATACTAAAACTTCACACTTTTCACTCAAAAATCTGCCATTGACGACCAAGTTGTATAAATATATGTAGAAAATCACCACAGAATTATTATTAGTTCAATGAGTTTTCCTGTTTTTCATCACAAACCTGTAATTTTGCGAAATTTCAATATATTGCGTCATTATTTTCAAGTTTAAATGAATTTGATTAATTTTGACTTTAAAAAAACCAGTTTTTTCGTACAAAGTCCTAGAATTATAAATGAATCAAGGCAAAAAAGTAATAGTAGAAACGCATTGACTTTAATTGTGATATATAACGTCCAACCCTGCAAAATGATGTTTATGAACAGGTCTTAGTGAATACACTAAATTAGTAAATTCTTAGTAAATACACTAATCAAAACCGTCCATGATATTTTTTTATTACTAAAACTTCACACTTTTCACTCAAAAATCTGCCATTGACGACCAAGTTGTATAAATATATGTAGAAAATCACCACAGAATTATTATTTGTTCAACGACTTTTCCTGTTTTTCATCCCAATCCTCTAATTTTGTGAAATTTAAATATTTTGATTCATTATTTTCCAGTTTGAATGAATTTTATTACTTTTGACGTACAAAAAACCAATTTTTCGTACAAAAGTGCTAGAATTATAATGAATCAAGACAAAAAAGTAGTAGAAAGGCATCGATATTAATTGTGATATAAAACGTCAAACCTGCAAAATGTGCATGATAATTTCTTAGTAAATATACTAAAACTTCACACTTTTCACTCGAAAAACGGCCATTGACGACCAAGTTGTACAAAATATATGTAGAAAACCACCACAGAATTATTATTTGTTCAATGAGTTTTCCTGTTTTTCATCAGAAACCTGTAATTTTGCGAAATTTTAATATTTTATTCTTTGTTCAACGAGGTTTTCTATTTTTCATCCCAAAACTCTATTTTCAAGACTTCAAATTTCGACTTTCAAAAAACAGTTTTTTCGTACAAAGTGCTAGAATTATAAATGAATCAAGGCAAAAAAGTAGTAGTAGAAACGAATTGACTTTAATTGTGATATAACACGTGAAACTGTGCATGATTATTTCTTATTAATATACTAAAATTTATTTTCCAGTTATTACTTTTGACGTACAAAAAACCAATTTTCGGTTCAAAATTGCTAGAATTATAATGAATCAAGACAAAAAAAATAGTAGAAATGCATTGAGTTTGATTGTGATGTAGAACGTCAAAACCTGCTAATTGTGCATCATAATTTCTTAGTAATATACTAAAACTTCACATTTTTCACTCAAAAATCTGCCATTGACGACCAAGTTGTACAAATACATGTAGAAAATCAGCACAGAATTATTATTTGTTCAACGAGTTTTCTTGCTTTTCATCTTAAACCTCTAATTTTGCGAAATTTCAATATTTTGCTTCATTATTTTCCAGTTTGAATGAATTTTATTAATTTTGACGTACAAAATAACAATTTTTGGTCCAAAATTTTTGAATTATAATTAATCAAGACAAAAAAGTTGTATAAACGCAGTGACTTTAGTTGTGATATAAAACGTCAAAACTGTGCATGATTATTTCTTATTAATATACTAAAACTTCACACTTTTCACTCGAAAATCTGCCATTGACGACCCAGTTGTTCATATATGTGTATAAAATTACCACAGAATTATTAATTGTTCAACGAGTTTTCTTGCTTTTGCATCCCAAACCTCAATTTTGCGAAATTTTAATATTTTGCTTCATTATTTTCCAGTTTGAATGAATTTTATTAATTTTGACGTACAAAATACTTTTGACGTACAATTTTTGGTACAAAAATGTTTGAATTATATTTAATCAAGACAAAAAAGTAGTATAAACGCAGTGACTTTAGTTGTGATATAAAACGTCAAAACTGTGCATGATTATTTCTTATAAATATACTAAAACTTCACACTTTTTACTCGAAAACCTGCCATTGACGACCCAGTTGTACATATATATGTATAAAATTACCACAGAATTATTAATTGTTCAACGAGTTTTCTTGCTTTTGCATCCCAAACCTCTAATTTTGCGAAACTTCAATATTTTGCTTCATTATTTTCCAGTTTGAATGAATTTTATTACTTTTGACGTATAAAAAACCAATTATTCGTTCAAAAGTGCTTGAATTATAATAAATCAAGACAAAAAAGCAGTAAAAATGCATCCACATTAATTGTGATATAAAACGTCAAAACCCGCAAAATGTGCATGATAATTTCTTAGTAAATATACTAAAACTTTACACTTTTCACTCGAAAAACGGCCATTGACGACCAAGATGTACAAGTATATGTAGAAAATACCCACAGAATTATTATTTGTTCAACGAGTTTCCTGCTTTTCATCCGAAACCTCTAATTTGGCGAAATTTCAATATTTTGCGTCATTATTTTCAAGTTTGAATGAATTTGATTAATTTCTACTTTCAAAAAACCAGTTTTTTTCGTACAAAGTACTATAATTTTATATGAATCAAGGCAAAAAAGTAGAAGTAGAAACGCATTGACTTTAACTGTGATATAAAACGTCAAAGTTGTGCATGATTATTTCTTATTAATATACTAAAACTTCACACTTTTCACTCAAAAATCTGCCATTGACGACCAAGTTGTATAAATATATGTAGAAAATCACCACAGAAATATTATTAGTTCAATGAGTTTTCCTGTTTTTCATCACAAACCTGTAATTTTGCGAAATTTCAATATATTGCGTCATTATTTTCAAGTTTGAATGAATTTGATTAATTTTGACTTTCAAAAAACCAGTTTTTTCGTACAAAGTCCTAGAATTATAAATGAATCAAGGCAAAAAAAGTAGTAGTAGAAACGCATTGACTTTAATTGTGATATATAACGTCCAACCCTGCAAAATGATGTTTATGAACAGGTCTTAGTTAATACACTAAATTAGTAAATTCTTAGTAAATACTCTAATCAAAACCGTCCATGATATTTTTTTATTAATATACTAAAATTTATTTTCCAGTTATTACTTTTGACGTACAAAAAACCAATTTTCGGTTCAAAAATGCTAGAATTATAATGAATCAAGACAAAAAAAATAGTAGAAATGCATTGAGTTTTATTGTGATGTAGAACGTCAAAACCTGCTAATTGTGCATCATAATTTCTTAGTAATATACTAAAACTTCACATTTTTCACTCAAAAATCTGCCATTGACGACCAAGTTGTACAAAATATATGTAGAAAACCCACCACAGAATTATTATTTGTTCAATGAGTTTTCCTGTTTTTCATCAGAAACCTGTAATTTTGCGAAATTTTAATATTTTATTCTTTGTTCAACGAGGTTTTCTATTTTTCATCCCAAAACTCTATTTTCAAGACTTCAAATTTCGACTTTCAAAAAACCAGTTTTTTCGTACAAAGTGCTAGAATTATAAATGAATCAAGGCAAAAAAGTAGTAGTAGAAACGAATTGACTTTAATTGTGATATAACACGTGAAACTGTGCATGATTATTTCTTATTAATATACTAAAACTTCACACTTTTCACTCAAAAATCTGCCATTGACGACTAAGTTGTATAAATATATGTAGAAAATCAAGACAGAATTATTATTAGTTCAATGAGTTTTCCTGTTTTTCATCACAAACCTGTAATTTTGCGAAATTTCAATATATTGCGTCATTATTTTCAAGTTTGAATGAATTTGATTAATTTTGACTTTCAAAAAACCTGTTTTTTCGTACAAAGTCCTAGAATTATAAATGAATCAAGGCAAAAAAGTACTAGTAGAAACGCATTGACTTTAATTGTGATATATAACGTCCAACCCTGCAAAATGATGTTTATGAACAGGTCTTAGTTAATACACTAAATTAGTAAATTCTTAGTAAATACACTAATCAAAACCGTCCATGATATTTTTTTATTAATATACTAAAATTTATTTTCCAGTTATTACTTTTGACGTACAAAAAACCAATTTTCGGTTCAAAAATGCTAGAATTATAATGAATCAAGACAAAAAAAATAGTAGAAATGCATTGAGTTTGATTGTGATGTAGAACGTCAAAACCTGCTAATTGTGCATCATAATTTCTTAGTAATATACTAAAACTTCACATTTTTCACTCAAAAATCTGCCATTGACGACCAAGTTGTACAAATACATGTAGAAAATCAGCACAGAATTATTATTTGTTCAACGAGTTTTCTTGCTTTTCATCTTAAACCTCTAATTTTGCGAAATTTCAATATTTTGCTTCATTATTTTCCAGTTTGAATGAATTTTATTAATTTTGACGTACAAAATACCAATTTTTGGTACAAAAATGTTTGAATTATAATTAATCAAGACAAAAAAGTTGTATAAACGCAGTGACTTTAGTTGTGATATAAAACGTCAAAACTGTGCATGATTATTTCTTATTAATATACTAAAACTTCACACTTTTCACTCGAAAATCTGCCATTGACGACCCAGTTGTACATATATGTGTATAAAATTACCACATAATTATTAATTGTTCAACGAGTTTTCTTGCTTTTGCATCCCAAACCTCAATTTTGCGAAATTTTAATATTTTGCTTCATTATTTTCCAGTTTGAATGAATTTTATTAATTTTGACGTACAAAATACTTTTGACGTACAATTTTTGGTACAAAAATGTTTGAATTATATTTAATCAAGACAAAAAAGTTGTATAAACGCAGTGACTTTAGTTGTGATATAAAACGTCAAAACTGTGCATGATTATTTCTTATTAATATACTAAAACTTCACACTTTTTACTCGAAAACCTGCCATTGACGACCCAGTTGTACATATATATGTATAAAATTACCACAGAATTATTAATTGTTCAACGAGTTTTCTTGCTTTTGCATCCCAAACCTCTAATTTTGCGAAATTTCAATATTTTGCTTCATTATTTTCCAGTTTGAATGAATTTTATTACTTTTGACGTATAAAAAACCAATTATTCGTTCAAAAGTGCTTGAATTATAATAAATCAAGACAAAAAAGCAGTAAAAATGCATCCACATTAATTGTGATATAAAACGTCAAAACCCGCAAAATGTGCATGATAATTTCTTAGTAAATATACTAAAACTTTACACTTTTCACTCGAAAAACGGCCATTGACGACCAAGATGTACAAGTATATGTAGAAAATACCCACAGAATTATTATTTGTTCATCGAGTTTCCTGCTTTTCATCCGAAACCTCTATTTTTGCGAAATTTCAATATTTTGCGTCATTATTTTCAAGTTTGAATGAATTTGATTAATTTCGACTTTCAAAAAACCAGTTTTTTCGTACAAAGTACTATAATTTTATATGAATCAAGGCAAAAAAGTAGAAGTAGAAACGCATTGACTTTAACTGTGATATAAAACGTCAAAGTTGTGCATGATTATTTCTTATTAATATACTAAAACTTCACACTTTTCACTCAAAAATCTGCCATTGACGACCAAGTTGTATAAATATATGTAGAAAATCACCACAGAATTCTTATTAGTTCAATGAGTTTTCCTGTTTTTCATCCCAATCCTCTAATTTTGCGAAATTTCAATATTTGGCGTCAGTATTTTTAGTTTGAATGAGGTTTATTACTTTTGACGTACGAAAAACCAATTTTTGGTTCAAAAATGCTAGAATTATAATGAATCAAGACAAAAAAGTAGTAGAAATGCATTGACATTAATTGTGATGTATAACGTCAAAACCTGCTAAATGTGTATGAACAGTTCTTAAGTACATATACTAAAACTTCACACTTTTCACTCGAAAATCTGCCATTGATGACCAAGTTGTACAAATAAATGTAGAAAATCACCACATAATTATTATTTGTTCAACGAGTTTTCGTCGCAAACCTCTAATTTTGTGAAATTTAAATATTTTGCTTTATTATTTTCTAGTTTGAATGAATTTTATTACTTTTGACGTACAAAAAACCAATTTTTCGTACAAAAGTGCTAGAATTATAATGAATCAGGACAAAAAAGTAGTAGAAAGGCATCGATATTAATTGTGATATAAAACGTCAAACCTGCAAAATGTGCATGATAATTTCTTAGTAAATATACTAAAACTTCACACTTTTCACTCGAAAAACGGCCATTGACGACCAAGTTGTACAAAATATATGTAGAAAACCACCACAGAATTATTATTTGTTCAATGAGTTTTCCTGTTTTTCATCACAAGCCTGTAATTTTGCGAAATTTTAATATTTTATTATTTGTTCAACGAGGTTTTCTATTTTTCATCCCAAAACTCTATTTTCAAGACTTCAAATTTCGACTTTCAAAAAACCAGTTTTTTCGTACAAAGTGCTAGAATTATAAATGAATCAAGGCAAAAAAGTAATAGTAGAAATGCATTGACTTTAATTGTGATATAACACGTGAAAACTGTGCATGATTATTTCTTATTAATATACTAAAACTTCACACTTTTCACTCAAAAATCTGCCATTGACGACCAAGTTGTATAAATATATGTAGAAAATCACCACAGAATTATTATTTGTTCAACGAGTTTTCCTGTTTTTCATTCCAAACTTCTAATTTTGCGAAATTTCAATATTTTGCGTCAATATTTCCAGTTTGAATGAATTTTATTACTTTTGGCGTACAAAAAACGTATTTTTGGTTTAAAAATGCTAGAATTATAATGAATGAAGACAAAAAAGTAGTAGAAACGCATTGACTTTAATTGTGATATAAAACGTCAAAACTGTGCATGATAATTTCTTATTAATAATATATACTTAAACGGATAAAGTAAAGAAGATATAATGATCCTTTTAAGCTCTGCATTCGACACTATCTAAGACCCGGAGGAATGGACACAGGTAGTCCGCGGAGATCGGGATAAAACAGAGAACCACGACCTTCAGTATTGAGCTCACGATGATGAAGGAGGAAAAGTATTACATTATATTTTATATCATTTTCGTTTTTTATACAATACAACGTGGTAGATAGAATCGAGGTGGGCCTTCTGTGCAGAACGTCGATGGTTCGAACATGGTACAGTGATACTCCCCTCAAATATAATGGACATTTTTCCGCCTAGTTTTCAGTCATTGGTTTTATAATACCTTAGTATTATAAAACCAATGACTCTTGTTATTTCCTATCTATTATTTTAAATTAAACATATTTTTAATAATAGATAAGAAATAACAAGAGTCATTGGTTTTGTAATACTGAGGTATTATAAAACCTATGACTCTTGTTATTTCTTATCTATTATTTTAAATTAAACATATTTTTAATACTGTAATGATCAGTTGTGTGGGTTTCGCAGAATTTGTAAGTTTTGTATATGCAATATAAGTAAGGTTCATTGCCATAAATTCATCAGCAAGCGCTTGTCCAAAAAGGCACCTGCGACACAGCATCGGAGAGTCCAGCCGGGTCGCTGCACAATTTCTGAGCGAACCCAAATCAATAGTCTCCTTTACTTTGTCCCACCGCTTGCCCACCCCCTAACCACCTACCCTGTACAGGGGTGCATGTTTCGTCCTTAAATTATTTAATAATTTATTCATTTGTATGGAACCCTTCAACTATTTAGAATTGAAGAGAATAGTTGGTCAGTCAATACAACAATGTCTTTGGTTCCATCAATTGAGATTTTAGATTTAGAACTACTGGAATGGACACGGAATACAATGTTTGTAATCGCACGTATTAGCAATATTACCGACCGTGATGAGATAATAACACTTGCACACGCTTAGCGCTTTTCAGTATTATTACCAAGCAAACTTTTTTAGCAGACTTAGACCCTTTTTCAAATATCGTTGAGAATCGAACCCAAAATTCCCGGGTGAAAATCAAATGTTTTACGTAATAGACCACGGATGTCGACAATGCAATAATTATGAATAAGAAAGAAAAGGTGCTAATGACATACATTGGATAAGCTGTTAGAAGAGATGAAAAGAGTCTGGAGAAACTGGTGGAGACTGTTGAGGTGTAGCCTGTTGAGGTGTAGAGAAGTGTTGAGGGGTAGCCAACCAGAGGACGGTTTCCATCAACGCAGTTATAACGAATCTAAGAGAAGACTGGCTTTTCATTTGGTGTTGCATTTACTATAGCTCTACTTTTAGACTGAGAAGAATGAAAGTACCCATCAGTTACAGACCATTATCATGACTATGTAGAAAAAATGTAGTATATAACCACAAAACAAATATGGAAATAAAATATCGCTGAAATTATCAAGAGCCATTTGATGACTTAATATTACGAACGATGGAGCTATTCTGGATAAAAGGAAGAGTTCATAGATGTCTACAAGCCAGGTGGACGGAGGATATTGTGATAGGAAAACGACGGGTATGTGAAGTGGTGAATAGAAAGAAAGGAAAATATGGGAGTTGTTATGTTCCTTTATGGGAGAGGCCGAGGACGATGGTGGCGAAATCACTGGTGTGGTTTTTGTTCAGTTAAATCTAATGTAATGAAAGAATGTGTAAGTAGTTGTTAATCTGGGAGAAGATTAAATTCTGTAATTAATAATCAATATATTACTTATATTAAAAAAAACGAGCAACTGGCGTGTAAAGATTCTAAGGACATTTAACGGACAGGGATATTAACAGAACGGTTTTACAAGTAATTTGAGAGAATGAATGGCCTGAGTTTGTTGCCTTTAATTTGCCGTGTCCCCCATGTACATGTTTTTTTCTGATTGTTGAGTATACAATTATACAACAGTCCGTTGCAAACTCTTATTAACCACTTGACAGTTTTGCCCGAACGTGACTCGGGCACGAAGTTTCTTTTTATACTGACGAGCCTGAGCTTCGTTCGGGCAAATCTTGTTTCGACTTGTTGGGAGTGTTTCTCCCGAGCGTCGTTTGGGCAGATCTTGATTCAACTTGTTTTCTCCGAACGGAATATATTTTCGTATAGAATTTATTCGTTCACAGTTCGTCATTGGGTTACGTCATGTGTTAAAAATCCGACAATTAAGTGGTTAACTTGATATACAACTAATAAAAGTCCATGGATGAATTGCAATATGCTCTAATAAATTTGTAAAAAGCTAATTATTAAAAATCGCTAATTCTGTGAGTATGTTATGGTGAGCTACGATTATTATTGAAATTTTGTGAAATATATTTGATTCATATTCAATATTATTTTTGGCACCATTAAGTAACAAATAGTCATTTAATGGTGCCATAAATACACTTCAAAGTTTAAAACGTTTCAATGTAACTTTCCAATAGTGATAAACATTTAAGAGAATTCTTAAATTCTCTGAAATGCTTCTATGATTTTAGTGGAACACTGGTTGGGTGGAAGACATTGCAGTCTGACAATAAGCAGGCCAGATTGTTTTCACAATGAAGTGTTCAATATATAATCAAATAAATGTAAGATGGATTTTTATGTTACTGATAAAATTACAATCGTGCAAGACATCATATGTTCTATATTAACTTTCGGAACTATTGTCACAGCTAAGACTCAGTGACGCACGGTTCAGATATATTGCAACAATTGAGTGACACAGTGTGCCGGTTCCTGGCAACACCTTTCACTGTAAGGGCCTGTCCAGATGAAGCGTCTTACACGCGATTTATGTAGCGCGTTTCGAATTATCCAAGGTAAATTGATCTAGCTTCGCGGTATTTATGAAATTTACGAACATGTATGTTTCTGTAAAATGTAAAAAAAGTGTTTCTGTAAAACATTTTGCAGAAACATACATGTTCGTAAATTTCATAAATACCGCAAAGCTAGATCAATTTACCTTGGTTAATTCGAAACGCGCTACTCGAATCGCGTGTTATACGCGTCATCTGGACAGGGTCTAAGACGAATCCTCCGAAAAAATAAACATTAACGTTTCGAAATAACGCCGAGACTGACAACCCTGTAAACGCTAATACGTTTAATCTGCCAGCCCTGACGTTCGTACACGCGCACACGGACGCGCCTTCACACAAAACGGTCACGTTTCGGCAGAAATCTACCCCCGCCTCCGCCTCCCGGCAGGTTGTTAGCTCGGCATTACGTACAATTTCCTCGGGGAGAATACTCCCTCACCCACTCGGCCCCCACCGTCCTCCCATACCACACGCCCACCTTACGCCACCTCGCCTCTACGCTCGAGGGGGGTGGAGAGGCGGTGCGACGCATTGGTGCATCTTGAAAAAGTGAAGAAAATTTCGCTCACCCAGTGAATTATTATGGTACGATGTCGGCAGAGGGTTGAAAGATGGACTGGGGAAGACGGGGGAAAGAGATGGAATTAAATTTGTCTTTTTATATGTGCCATTGGGGATGGAAAGGAAGCAGTAAATTTATTGATTGTTTTTGATTGACTGAATTCTTGGATTTGGATATAAGATTTTTTTTTGTGTTAGAATATCAGGGTTTCTAGACGGGTGCCAGACAGACTTAACTTTAGTTTTTTTTCTTCTGAATATATCGTTGTATTGTTACTTAGCAGGTGACCTACGTTAGAAAACATCGTATCGACCAATTGGATCTGGCATTTCCAAACAATACGACCAGCGTAGTTCATTGTTGTGGCTCGCGTAGGCATACAGCGTGATGTCACACGGTATTAGCGTAACCTTATAATACACTGTGCAAAAATCCTACTAATATTATATTGCATTTATTCTGTTGCTATAAAATTAGTATTCAGTTATATATATTTTTTTGAAACTACAATGGAAAAAATATTTCTCATTTTCATAAAAATCCAAGCAGAAAAAAATATAATACTTGAACAGAAAAAAATAAGAATTTGCAATGAAAATACTTTTGCGGTTTTACGTATGTATGCGAATAAACTTTCTCAATAATCCATCTGTCCATCCTGTTTTGTAGCTCATTAATGAGTATCGTGACTCCCATGATAGCCTATGACGACTCCTCTCCATCCATGCATTCCGCGGCTTGAATATCAGTTGTCAAAGACAGTCCAGTTGCGACTCATTGGGATTTTTCCTCTTTTGCGTCGTTCTTCCACGCCTCTAGTAACCAAAAATCTCACAAAATTGTCTCCTTGGCTACGAGCAATGTGCCCGAAGAATCGTAGGATTCATCATAGGCATATTGTTGACAATCCCTCGGTGATTCTCAATTCTTCGAGAATAGAGATATTAGTTTGTTTTGCTGTCAATGGAATCCGTAACTTCCTTCTCCAGCATCACATTTCAAATGCGTCTATTCTACGTCTCTCGTTTGCTCACAGTCTCAGGGCCGTAAATAAATGTTTCGAAGACATGATACTTAACTAGGCACATTTCTATCGTGATGGTGAATAAAGAATATCCATAATAGTCAACTGTATCAATATTAACTGAACCATTCGAAAGCGAGATTAAGAATGTTAACAATGAGTATGAAACAAGCGATGAAAAAAAGGTGGATGGTACAAAGAAGCATAATTTAGAATGTTAACAATGAGTATGGAACAAGCGATGAAAAAAAGGTGGATGGTACAAAGAAGCATAATTTAGAATGTTAACAATGAGTATGAAACAAGCGATGAAAAAAAGGTGGATGGTACAAAGAAGCATAATTTAGAATGTTAACAGTGAGTATGGAACAAGCGATGAAAAAAAGGTGGATGGTACAAAGAAGCATAATTTAGAATGTTAACAATGAGTATGAAACAAGCGATGAAAAAAAGGTAGATGGTACAAAGAAGCATAATTTAGAATGTTAACAATGAGTATGAAACAAGCGATGAAAAAAAGGTGGATGGTACAAAGAAGCATAATTTAGAATGTTAACAGTGAGTATGGAACAAGCGATGAAAAAAAGGTGGATGGTACAAAGAAGCATAATTTAGAATGTTAAAAATGAGTATGAAACAAGCGATGAAAAAAAGGTAGATGGTACAAAGAAGCATAATTTAGAATGTTAACAATGAGTATGAAACAAGCGATGAAAAAAAGGTGGATGGTACAAAGAAGCATAATTTAGAATGTTAACAGTGAGTATGGAACAAGCGATGAAAAAAAGGTGGATGGTACAAAGAAGCATAATTTAGAATGTTAACAATGAGTATGAAACAAGCGATGAAAAAAAGGTGGATGGTACAAAGAAGCATAATTTAGAATGTTAACAATGAGTATGAAACAAGCGATGAAAAAAAGGTGGATGGTACAAAGAAGCATAATTTAGAATGTTAACAATGAGTATGAAACAAGCGATGAAAAAAAGGTGGATGGTACAAAGAAGCATAATTTAGAATGTTAACAATAAGTATGGAACAAGCGATGAAAAAAAGGTGGATGGTACAAAGAAGCATAATTTAGAATGTTAACAATGAGTATGGAACAAGCGATGAAAAAAAGGTGGATGGTACAAAGAAGCATAATTTAGAATGTTAACAGTGAGTATGGAACAAGCGATGAAAAAAAGGTAGATGGTACAAAGAAGCATAATTTAGAATGTTAACAATGAGTATGAAACAAGCGATGAAAAAAAGGTGGATGGTACAAAGAAGCATAATTTAGAATGTTAACAATGAGTATGAAACAAGCGATGAAAAAAAGGTGGATGGTACAAAGAAGCATAATTTAGAATGTTAACAATGAGTATGGAACAAGCGATGAAAAAAAGGTGGATGGTACAAAGAAGCATAATTTAGAATGTTAACAATGAGTATGAAACAAGCGATGAAAAAAAGGTGGATGGTACAAAGAAGCATAATTTAGAATGTTAACAGTGAGTATGGAACAAGCGATGAAAAAAAGGTGGATGGTACAAAGAAGCATAATTTAGAATGTTAACAATGAGTATGAAACAAGCGATGAAAAAAAGGTAGATGGTACAAAGAAGCATAATTTAGAATGTTAACAATGAGTATGAAACAAGCGATGAAAAAAAGGTGGATGGTACAAAGAAGCATAATTTAGAATGTTAACAGTGAGTATGGAACAAGCGATGAAAAAAAGGTGGATGGTACAAAGAAGCATAATTTAGAATGTTAACAATGAGTATGAAACAAGCGATGAAAAAAAGGTAGATGGTACAAAGAAGCATAATTTAGAATGTTAACAATGAGTATGAAACAAGCGATGAAAAAAAGGTGGATGGTACAAAGAAGCATAATTTAGAATGTTAACAGTGAGTATGGAACAAGCGATGAAAAAAAGGTGGATGGTACAAAGAAGCATAATTTAGAATGTTAACAATGAGTATGAAACAAGCGATGAAAAAAAGGTGGATGGTACAAAGAAGCATAATTTAGAATGTTAACAATGAGTATGAAACAAGCGATGAAAAAAAGGTGGATGGTACAAAGAAGCATAATTTAGAATGTTAACAATGAGTATGAAACAAGCGATGAAAAAAAGGTGGATGGTACAAAGAAGCATAATTTAGAATGTTAACAATAAGTATGGAACAAGCGATGAAAAAAAGGTGGATGGTACAAAGAAGCATAATTTAGAATGTTAACAATGAGTATGGAACAAGCGATGAAAAAAAGGTGGATGGTACAAAGAAGCATAATTTAGAATGTTAACAGTGAGTATGGAACAAGCCATGAAAAAAAGGTAGATGGTACAAAGAAGCATAATTTAGAATGTTAACAATGAGTATGAAACAAGCGATGAAAAAAAGGTGGATGGTACAAAGAAGCATAATTTAGAATGTTAACAGTGAGTATGGAACAAGCGATGAAAAAAAGGTGGATGGTACAAAGAAGCATAATTTAGAATGTTAACAATGAGTATGAAACAAGCGATGAAAAAAAGGTAGATGGTACAAAGAAGCATAATTTAGAATGTTAACAATGAGTATGAAACAAGCGATGAAAAAAAGGTGGATGGTACAAAGAAGCATAATTTAGAATGTTAACAGTGAGTATGGAACAAGCGATGAAAAAAAGGTGGATGGTACAAAGAAGCATAATTTAGAATGTTAACAATGAGTATGAAACAAGCGATGAAAAAAAGGTAGATGGTACAAAGAAGCATAATTTAGAATGTTAACAATGAGTATGAAACAAGCGATGAAAAAAAGGTGGATGGTACAAAGAAGCATAATTTAGAATGTTAACAGTGAGTATGGAACAAGCGATGAAAAAAAGGTGGATGGTACAAAGAAGCATAATTTAGAATGTTAACAGTGAGTATGAAACAAGCGATGAAAAAAAGGTGGATGGTACAAAGAAGCATAATTTAGAATGTTAACAATGAGTATGAAACAAGCGATGAAAAAAAGGTGGATGGTACAAAGAAGCATAATTTAGAATGTTAACAGTGAGTATGGAAACAAGCGATGAAAAAAAGGTGGATGGTACAAAGAAGCATAATTTAGAATGTTAACAATGAGTATGAAACAAGCGATGAAAAAAAGGTGGATGGTACAAAGAAGCATAATTTAGAATGTTAACAATGAGTATGAAACAAGCGATGAAAAAAAGGTGGATGGTACAAAGAAGCATAATTTAGAATGTTAACAATGAGTATGAAACAAGCGATGAAAAAAAGGTGGATGGTACAAAGAAGCATAATTTAGAATGTTAACAGTGAGTATGGAACAAGCGATGAAAAAAAGGTGGATGGTACAAAGAAGCATAATTTAGAATGTTAACAATGAGTATGGAACAAGCGATGAAAAAAAGGTGGATGGTACAAAGAAGCATAATTTAGAATGTTAACAGTGAGTATGGAACAAGCGATGAAAAAAAGGTAGATGGTACAAAGAAGCATAATTTAGAATGTTAACAATGAGTATGAAACAAGCGATGAAAAAAAGGTGGATGGTACAAAGAAGCATAATTTAGAATGTTAACAGTGAGTATGGAACAAGCGATGAAAAAAAGGTGGATGGTACAAAGAAGCATAATTTAGAATGTTAACAATGAGTATGAAACAAGCGATGAAAAAAAGGTAGATGGTACAAAGAAGCATAATTTAGAATGTTAACAATGAGTATGAAACAAGCGATGAAAAAAAGGTGGATGGTACAAAGAAGCATAATTTAGAATGTTAACAGTGAGTATGGAACAAGCGATGAAAAAAAGGTGGATGGTACAAAGAAGCATAATTTAGAATGTTAACAATGAGTATGAAACAAGCGATGAAAAAAAGGTAGATGGTACAAAGAAGCATAATTTAGAATGTTAACAATGAGTATGAAACAAGCGATGAAAAAAAGGTGGATGGTACAAAGAAGCATAATTTAGAATGTTAACAGTGAGTATGGAACAAGCGATGAAAAAAAGGTGGATGGTACAAAGAAGCATAATTTAGAATGTTAACAATGAGTATGAAACAAGCGATGAAAAAAAGGTGGATGGTACAAAGAAGCATAATTTAGAATGTTAACAATGAGTATGAAACAAGCGATGAAAAAAAGGTGGATGGTACAAAGAAGCATAATTTAGAATGTTAACAATGAGTATGAAACAAGCGATGAAAAAAAGGTGGATGGTACAAAGAAGCATAATTTAGAATGTTAACAATGAGTATGGAACAAGCGATGAAAAAAAAGGTGGATGGTACAAAGAAGCATAATTTAGAATGTTAACAATGAGTATGGAACAAGCGATGAAAAAAAGGTGGATGGTACAAAGAAGCATAATTTAGAATGTTAACAATGAGTATGAAACAAGCGATGAAAAAAAGGTGGATGGTACAAAGAAGCATAATTTAGAATGTTAACAATGAGTATGAAACAAGCGATGAAAAAAGGTGGATGGTACCAAGAAGCATAATTTAGAATGTTAACAATGAGTATGAAACAAGCGATGAAAAAAAGGTGGATGGTACAAAGAAGCATAATTTAGAATGTTAACAATGAGTATGAAACAAGCGATGAAAAAAAGGTGGATGGTACAAAGAAGCATAATTTAGAATGTTAACAATGAGTATGAAACAAGCGATGAAAAAAAGGTGGATGGTACAAAGAAGCATAATTTAGAATGTTAACAATGAGTATGGAACAAGCGATGAAAAAAAGGTGGATGGTACAAAGAAGCATAATTTAGAATGTTAACAATGAGTATGAAACAAGCGATGAAAAAAAGGTGGATGGTACAAAGAAGCATAATTTAGAATGTTAACAATGAGTATGGAACAAGCGATGAAAAAAGGTGGATGGTACCAAGAAGCATAATTTAGAATGTTAACAATGAGTATGAAACAAGCGATGAAAAAAAGGTGGATGGTACAAAGAAGCATAATTTAGAATGTTAACAATGAGTATGAAACAAGCGATGAAAAAAAGGTGGATGGTACAAAGAAGCATAATTTAGAATGTTAACAATGAGTATGAAACAAGCGATGAAAAAAAGGTGGATGGTACAAAGAAGCATAATTTAGAATGTTAACAATGAGTATGGAACAAGCGATGAAAAAAAGGTGGATGGTACAAAGAAGCATAATTTAGAATGTTAACAATGAGTATGAAACAAGCGATGAAAAAAAGGTGGATGGTACAAAGAAGCATAATTTAGAATGTTAACAATGAGTATGGAACAAGCGATGAAAAAAGGTGGATGGTACCAAGAAGCATAATTTAGAATGTTAACAATGAGTATGAAACAAGCGATGAAAAAAAGGTGGATGGTACAAAGAAGCATAATTTAGAATGTTAACAATGAGTATGAAACAAGCGATGAAAAAAAGGTGGATGGTACAAAGAAGCATAATTTAGAATGTTAACAATGAGTATGGAACAAGCGATGAAAAAAAGGTGGATGGTACAAAGAAGCATAATTTAGAATGTTAACAATGAGTATGAAACAAGCGATGAAAAAAAGGTGGATGGTACAAAGAAGCATAATTTAGAATGTTAACAGTGAGTATGGAACAAGCGATGAAAAAAAGGTGGATGGTACAAAGAAGCATAATTTAGAATGTTAACAATGAGTATGAAACAAGCGATGAAAAAAAGGTAGATGGTACAAAGAAGCATAATTTAGAATGTTAACAATGAGTATGAAACAAGCGATGAAAAAAAGGTGGATGGTACAAAGAAGCATAATTTAGAATGTTAACAGTGAGTATGGAACAAGCGATGAAAAAAAGGTGGATGGTACAAAGAAGCATAATTTAGAATGTTAACAATGAGTATGAAACAAGCGATGAAAAAAAGGTAGATGGTACAAAGAAGCATAATTTAGAATGTTAACAATGAGTATGAAACAAGCGATGAAAAAAAGGTGGATGGTACAAAGAAGCATAATTTAGAATGTTAACAGTGAGTATGGAACAAGCGATGAAAAAAAGGTGGATGGTACAAAGAAGCATAATTTAGAATGTTAACAATGAGTATGAAACAAGCGATGAAAAAAAGGTGGATGGTACAAAGAAGCATAATTTAGAATGTTAACAATGAGTATGAAACAAGCGATGAAAAAAAGGTGGATGGTACAAAGAAGCATAATTTAGAATGTTAACAATGAGTATGAAACAAGCGATGAAAAAAAGGTGGATGGTACAAAGAAGCATAATTTAGAATGTTAACAATAAGTATGGAACAAGCGATGAAAAAAAGGTGGATGGTACAAAGAAGCATAATTTAGAATGTTAACAATGAGTATGGAACAAGCGATGAAAAAAAGGTGGATGGTACAAAGAAGCATAATTTAGAATGTTAACAGTGAGTATGGAACAAGCGATGAAAAAAAGGTAGATGGTACAAAGAAGCATAATTTAGAATGTTAACAATGAGTATGAAACAAGCGATGAAAAAAAGGTGGATGGTACAAAGAAGCATAATTTAGAATGTTAACAGTGAGTATGGAACAAGCGATGAAAAAAAGGTGGATGGTACAAAGAAGCATAATTTAGAATGTTAACAATGAGTATGAATTAAGCGATGAAAAAAAGGTAGATGGTACAAAGAAGCATAATTTAGAATGTTAACAATGAGTATGAAACAAGCGATGAAAAAAAGGTGGATGGTACAAAGAAGCATAATTTAGAATGTTAACAGTGAGTATGGAACAAGCGATGAAAAAAAGGTGGATGGTACAAAGAAGCATAATTTAGAATGTTAACAATGAGTATGAAACAAGCGATGAAAAAAAGGTAGATGGTACAAAGAAGCATAATTTAGAATGTTAACAATGAGTATGAAACAAGCGATGAAAAAAAGGTGGATGGTACAAAGAAGCATAATTTAGAATGTTAACAGTGAGTATGGAACAAGCGATGAAAAAAAGGTGGATGGTACAAAGAAGCATAATTTAGAATGTTAACAATGAGTATGAAACAAGCGATGAAAAAAAGGTGGATGGTACAAAGAAGCATAATTTAGAATGTTAACAATAAGTATGAAACAAGCGATGAAAAAAAGGTGGATGGTACAAAGAAGCATAATTTAGAATGTTAACAATGAGTATGAAACAAGCGATGAAAAAAAGGTGGATGGTACAAAGAAGCATAATTTAGAATGTTAACAATGAGTATGGAACAAGCGATGAAAAAAAGGTGGATGGTACAAAGAAGCATAATTTAGAATGTTAACAATGAGTATGGAACAAGCGATGAAAAAAAGGTGGATGGTACAAAGAAGCATAATTTAGAATGTTAACAGTGAGTATGGAACAAGCGATGAAAAAAAGGTAGATGGTACAAAGAAGCATAATTTAGAATGTTAACAATGAGTATGAAACAAGCGATGAAAAAAAGGTGGATGGTACAAAGAAGCATAATTTAGAATGTTAACAGTGAGTATGGAACAAGCGATGAAAAAAAGGTGGATGGTACAAAGAAGCATAATTTAGAATGTTAACAATGAGTATGAAACAAGCGATGAAAAAAAGGTAGATGGTACAAAGAAGCATAATTTAGAATGTTAACAATGAGTATGAAACAAGCGATGAAAAAAAGGTGGATGGTACAAAGAAGCATAATTTAGAATGTTAACAGTGAGTATGGAACAAGCGATGAAAAAAAGGTGGATGGTACAAAGAAGCATAATTTAGAATGTTAACAATGAGTATGAAACAAGCGATGAAAAAAAGGTAGATGGTACAAAGAAGCATAATTTAGAATGTTAACAATGAGTATGAAACAAGCGATGAAAAAAAGGTGGATGGTACAAAGAAGCATAATTTAGAATGTTAACAGTGAGTATGGAACAAGCGATGAAAAAAAGGTGGATGGTACAAAGAAGCATAATTTAGAATGTTAACAATGAGTATGAAACAAGCGATGAAAAAAAGGTGGATGGTACAAAGAAGCATAATTTAGAATGTTAACAATGAGTATGAAACAAGCGATGAAAAAAAGGTGGATGGTACAAAGAAGCATAATTTAGAATGTTAACAATGAGTATGAAACAAGCTATGAAAAAAAGGTGGATGGTACAAAGAAGCATAATTTAGAATGTTAACAATGAGTATGGAACAAGCGATGAAAAAAAGGTGGATGGTACAAAGAAGCATAATTTAGAATGTTAACAATGAGTATGGAACAAGCGATGAAAAAAAGGTGGATGGTACAAAGAAGCATAATTTAGAATGTTAACAATGAGTATGAAACAAGCGATGAAAAAAAGGTGGATGGTACAAAGAAGCATAATTTAGAATGTTAACAATGAGTATGAAACAAGCGATGAAAAAAGGTGGATGGTACCAAGAAGCATAATTTAGAATGTTAACAATGAGTATGAAACAAGCGATGAAAAAAAGGTGGATGGTACAAAGAAGCATAATTTAGAATGTTAACAATGAGTATGAAACAAGCGATGAAAAAAAGGTGGATGGTACAAAGAAGCATAATTTAGAATGTTAACAATGAGTATGAAACAAGCGATGAAAAAAAGGTGGATGGTACAAAGAAGCATAATTTAGAATGTTAACAATGAGTATGGAACAAGCGATGAAAAAAAGGTGGATGGTACAAAGAAGCATAATTTAGAATGTTAACAATGAGTATGAAACAAGCGATGAAAAAAAGGTGGATGGTACAAAGAAGCATAATTTAGAATGTTAACAATGAGTATGGAACAAGCGATGAAAAAAGGTGGATGGTACCAAGAAGCATAATTTAGAATGTTAACAATGAGTATGAAACAAGCGATGAAAAAAAGGTGGATGGTACAAAGAAGCATAATTTAGAATGTTAACAATGAGTATGAAACAAGCGATGAAAAAAAGGTGGATGGTACAAAGAAGCATAATTTAGAATGTTAACAATGAGTATGAAACAAGCGATGAAAAAAAGGTGGATGGTACAAAGAAGCATAATTTAGAATGTTAACAATGAGTATGGAACAAGCGATGAAAAAAAGGTGGATGGTACAAAGAAGCATAATTTAGAATGTTAACAATGAGTATGAAACAAGCGATGAAAAAAAGGTGGATGGTACAAAGAAGCATAATTTAGAATGTTAACAATGAGTATGGAACAAGCGATGAAAAAAGGTGGATGGTACCAAGAAGCATAATTTAGAATGTTAACAATGAGTATGAAACAAGCGATGAAAAAAAGGTGGATGGTACAAAGAAGCATAATTTAGAATGTTAACAATGAGTATGAAACAAGCGATGAAAAAAAGGTGGATGGTACAAAGAAGCATAATTTAGAATGTTAACAATGAGTATGAAACACGCGATGAAAAAAAGGTGGATGGTACAAAGAAGCATAATTTAGAATGTTAACAATGAGTATGAAACAAGCGATGAAAAAAAGGTGGATGGTACAAAGAAGCATAATTTAGAATGTTAACAATGAGTATGAAACAAGCGATGAAAAAAAGGTGGATGGTACAAAGAAGCATAATTTAGAATGTTAACAATGAGTATGAAACAAGCGATGAAAAAAAGGTGGATTGTACAAAGAAGCATAATTTTTTAATGATTATATTTTAAGTGATTGTGATTAATATGTAAAATATAATTTGAAGTATATTTATTGATTTAAAATAAATAAATCAATCGTTTAACTTAATTTTATAGTTTTTCGTCCTTTGGCCCGCGATGTCATCTGCCATGTCAGACGGAATATGATGCGCCTAGGTAAAAGTTTGACCTTACCTCTGCTTAGATGAATTTAAATTAGTATGTATGATACATTTATCTAACAAAGCGTATTTCTTTCTTATTATACTATAATGTGAATGTAGTTTTACTTATACGTGGTTTCAGGCCATCCATTAGACAATTGATGTTGGCAATTTTCAAGATAATAGTTTTTGAACGATGTTGCGATGAAAAAGAGGCGTACTTGGAGTGACCCCCGTTACTCAACGGCGCTAAATAAATTGAACGTTTGATTGATCAATACTTTTATAACTAATTAAAACGACGAAGGAACCCAAAAATTAAAACGATCGTATTCCATTAAACTTTTGTTATGTACAATACAATTTTATTGTCATTAGGTAATCTTTTTCATCAAACCAATACATTTTAGAGATATTTTTGGTGTGAACATGACAAAATTTTTTTTTTAATAAATCTGAGTTCTAGCGGTAGTCGAACCCGCAACTCACGGACTGTAAGACAGGCGCCTTACCAACTAGGCCACGAAGGTTGTCAGACAAATAGCTGTTTATTGCTCAGAGGCCAGAATGTGTGACAAATACACTCAATAAGGAATAATAGTTAGTTAGATGAACCATGAAAATTTTTATTAAGTTTTCTAAAATAAAATCGAATAATCTAAGAATAATTTAAAAAAACGAACGACTTTTGACGAAATCGTAAAGTAGCAATTAAATTGATCTTAATAATCGGTTTTGTTTTGCTTGATCTGTAATTCTGTGGAATGAGATTGATCGTTGACATAAATTAAACTTTTTTACTCGAGCTTTATTGAAGGCATTCATCCATCCATACAAACAATCACGTCGTTTCTCTGTCAGGGTAGACAAAGAGGTCAGAGCGTATTAGAAACGCACTGACTGTAATTGTGACAAAAACCTGTTAAATGTCCATTAACATTTCTTAGTAATATACAAAAATTTCACACTTTTCACTCGAAAAACTGCCATTGACGACCAAGTTGTACAAATATATGTAAAAAATTAAGACAATATTATTATTTGTTCAACAGGTTTTTGTGTTTTTCATCCCAAATCTCTTTATAATTTTGTGAAATTTCAATATTTTGCATTAATATTTTCCAATTTGAATGAATTTTATTACTTTTGACAAACAAAACACCCATTTTCGTACATAAAAGCTAGAAAAATCAATAAAAAATTGTATAAAGAACGTTTTTCATTTTTTATGATATAAAACGTCCAAATCTGCTATATGTGTAAGGACATTTGTAAATTATAAATGGACATTTCATACTTTTCACTCGAAAAACTGCCACTAACGACCAAGTTTACGAAGAAATGTACAAAATCACGACAGAATTATTATTTGTTCAACGTGTTTTCGTGTTTTTCGTGCAAAACTTTCCTAACACGACAGTCGTCCTTTGCCAGTTTTTAATCCATACTCTTTCTCATACAACTCCTAAGATTTGTCAGAGTTTTTATATTTTCTTATTTCAATTTTATTTTTATTTGAATAAAGCTTATATACATATAGTAAGTGAAACCCAATTACATAAAAAAAGCTTAAAAATAAATTACATAAGCAACAATCTACAAAGCTTAAATATATGTATATTATATTAGGTCCTTACATATGAAATTGGCGTTTTGCCGTACTGGCAACTTTGATCTCAAATATCTTCTCTTTGGTTAGGAATTTCAAATTCAAATTTATACAGCTATTTACTCAAGTATTTGTGTTTCGAAAATTATAATTCATTTGTTTTTTCCTCAATTGTTTTTTTTCTTTGCGTCACTCAGTTTACAAAATGGAAAACTTGAAATATCGCGTTATTTACGAGTACGAGTTCCACCGTGGCACCAGTGCTGCAGAAACGGCTCGAAGGATTAATGATGTGTATGGCGACGGTGCCGCAAAAGAAAACACAGTGCGTTTTTGGTTCCAACGTTTTCGTTCTGGAAATTTCGACCTGCAGAACAAGCCCGTGGACGGCCGGAGACCAAAGTTGATAATGAAGAATTGAAGGCTATTGTGGAAGCGAATCCATCGCAAACCACGTCCGAGTTAGCTGCAGGCTGCGGTGTTAGTGATAAAACTGTTTTAATCCACTTGAAGCAAATTGGGAAGGTGAAAAAGCTTGAAAGGTGGGTACCTCACGAATTGAGTGAAGCAAATCAACAAACGCGCGTTGACTGCTGCGTTGCATTACTCAACCGGCACAATAATGAAGGGATTTTGAATCGAATCATTACCTGTGATGAAAAGTGGATCCTGTATGATAATCGGAAGCGCTCATCGCAATGGCTGAACCCTGCCGAACCAGCCAAACCATGCCCCAAGCGAAAATTGACTCCAAAAAAGTTACTTGTGAGCGTTTGGTGGACTAGTGCTGGTGTCGTTCACTACAGCTTTCTTAAATCTGGCCAGACGATTACGGCAGATGTCTATTGTCAGCAACTGCAAACCATGATGGAAAAGCTAGCTGCTAAACAACCGAGGCTGGTTAATCGATCTAGGCCACTGCTCCTTCATGATAACGCTAGACCACACACTGCACAACAGATGGCTACCAAATTAGAAGAGCTTCAATTGGAATGTCTAAGACATCCACCGTACTCTCCGGACCTTGCCCCAACAGATTACTATTTTTTTTCGAAATTTGGATAACTTCTGGCAAGGGAAAAAATTCAACTCCGATGGGGCAGTCCAAACCGACTTCAAAGATTTTATTGATTCCCGTCCGAATGGTTTTTTTAGTAAAGGGATCGATGAACTACCTATGAGATGGCAAAAGTGCATAGATAGCAATGGTACATACTTTGATTAAATAAATATATTATATTAAAAAAAAATCAACTTTATGTTCCTCCCAAACAAAACGCCAATTTCATATGTAAGGACCTAATATTATAAACAGCGGAAAGAAAATAAAAATTTATAAACAAGAAATATTAGTTTAGCCGAAACAACTAAATTTTATAACTGAGAAAGTTCCTAATGTTTTATTTAAAAATATGTCCGGATATGTTGAAGATGTCAATATCCGAAACCTTATTCAAAAGATACAGGCCGTGATACAAAATAAGTTAGTTCTACTTATTGCCCAAAAAGACGAATCTCACCACCTGTCAGATTACCATAGTTCGGAACTATCTCAGCTGACATGCTACACGTTCCTTGTAGGCCAACCCGGCAAACCTGTTTTTTTTCCCTTAAAGTGGTTGCAACTTAAAATCTCTATAACTCATACATAGCGAGGCTGCACAGATTGGGCAATCAATATGGGCATGGTAAGGAATTTCATGTGACTTTGACTATTTAGGAGTAAAGTTAACAAGTTTTAAGATGGGATAAATTGATTGAATCGTAAAGGTTTACTTAGTTATGTTTTTCGTCTTATATACTCGTAAGTGTTTTTCTCAATGTTTAACACTGTATGTCAATTTTAGATTTTATTAATTGTTGGTGTTTAATCTTCTGCATAAAAAAATTTAAATCATTGAAATAAAATTAATAAAAACATATCAGAGTACTCTTCTTCATCTTACTTAAAACATCCGCCTTAAGTTCACATTCATCCCTTATCATTTCATTCCGTATTCTGTCATGCATTATCATCACATTTTTCTTAGTTCACGTGTTTCTACAGCATATATTAGAATGAATTTTTCACGCAGTTTTCATATTATACAGAGTTCCATTCAGCTGCGTTGACTAAAAATAAGAAATGTTTCAGCAAAAGTGAACGCCTGAGATGCATTATAAATAATTAATGCAAAAAATATTTATTTATTTATTTAGCACTTTTATTGCAATACAATCTGGCGGGCTTATTGCCAGGCGGCAATCTCTTCCAACCAACCAGACAAAAGTAAATGAAGCAAGTTACGTGGTCGCATAAATCATTAAAATGACTCTCCATCCTCACGAAATCCATAAACATATACGTGAGAACATGCCCACGAACCCCACAAAGACGGACAATCACCCGAACATTCTTTTTCATATAAAGTGAGATATCATCAATCAAAAGGAAAGGAGAGGATCGTGGAGAGGAAAGGAAAAGAAAAATCAGGAATGAAACACGTTATTTTACTGACTAGAAATTAAGAGTTTTTTCAGTCGCTTTTTAAAGCATGCCAAGGACGGAGCGAGACTTATATTAGTTTGTAACTGATTCCAGAGTCTCACTGCATGAACAGTAAAGGACGACGTAAAGAAAGAGGAGCGATGAACTGGAAAGGCCAATAGACAATCTCTGTTTGAGCGTAGCGCTAATCCATGATTGGAAAGATGCTGAAAATTTTGGGCGAGATAAGAGGGTGTAATATGTGCAATAAAATCTGATCCAATAAATATGTAATTGGGTCAGATTTTATTGAAACATACCGAGCGATTTTGTTGCAAAAACGATACATATAGAACATCCAAAGCAAGGTTAGGATATACAAGACCTATGTCTGCCCCATAATGACATACAGCATAGAGTCCAGAGCCGACACTGACAGAACTAAAAATCTCCTTCGAACCAGCGAAATGAAGCTATTCAGGAGTATCGCTGGCAAAACCCTTCGTGATGGAGTAAGAAACACAGAAATCCGAAGGACGTGCGAAGTTGAAGATATTGTCAGATGAGAACGATAGAGAAGCAGGTTCTGGAACGAACACGTATCCAGAATGGCGGAACCAAGAGCCGTAAGAAGGGCCAGGGACAGTATCCCCCAAGCAAGCCGACCTCCAGGACGACCTCCCAAAAGATAGAAAGACAGCTGGCAGTCGACGTCACAAGAGGCAAACAATGATGCAGGACCATAACAGGCCAACAGGCCTAAAATAAGAAGAAGAAGAAGATACACATAGCGATTAATATAATACGTAAATCCATCTTTCCAGAAAGAACATATATTCAAATCTTCAATTAACTGATGACAGCTATAAATCAATCCAAATCTGGCAACTCACAATCAGAAAACATATCCCTTCCATGGAGAGCAAAATCTTACAAAAGATACATTAAACAATTCTTTGCAACGATCAATATTTATTTATTTATTTTACTTATTTTACATATGACAAGAAATATACATAATTTGCAAAAAAACAACAGGTAATTTAATTTGGACACACAATTTTAATGAAACTGGGTTTGTTGCCTTTCATTTGTCGTGCCCCCAGTAAACGAAGCTTTTGCATGTATCTCACTGAGGACATACAGTATAAAAAAATAAATCGATACTTCTTTCCGATTTTATATTATATAAAACCCCGTTGCACATTCTCATCAACCTGACAAACAGTAACACTTAATTACATACGTATACATCACGCAAAATCAAACTCTTCCTTCATCACTCCAGACAGACCAAAACGTTCATTCCACAATATACCGCACAAAATCACAAAAAAATAACACACTCAAGAGCTCACACAAACCTATGCTACAAGTCATTCCTCTTGCAAGCCCATATGAGAACAAAATATTCACACCTCATGATATGGCAACATCAAGTACTAGTAACAGTTACCACAGATATTTTTTATGTCATCTATTTTGCGAAAGCACTAGCTTCATGAAGATGACGACCAGTATTCCACTTCCGTTTTCTACAGTACAACTTGGTGGGGTTATTTCCACATGAAAAATCTTTTAGCAAATTAGATTTATGTAACAGAGGCCAAATATTGGAATTTTAAACAGATCAGGTACCGTGGAGATTGCACCCGCAAACATCGGTTTGAAAGTCAATCGTCTTCCCTACTTAGCCACAAGCTGGAGAAATTTTAGTACAAGGAAAGGTAAGAAAGATGAGTATAACATTTTTCTGTGGTTTTTTTACCAAAACATATTTGGTAAGAAAACCACAGAAAAATTACTAAGGAAATACGGACTACAATGAAATTTTTGTAGATCTTCCGATATGTGATAGTAACATATTTGCAAGATGAACTATGTCTTCTCTCTGCCTATATTTAAAGGGACGAGGCATGATGATTTTTATGCACGTTCCATCCCAACTCTTCAATATAAACAAGAAGAGAATTCACAGATGCGATAGTACGAATAGAACAATCCTTCCTCTTGTGCCAATTAAATTATCCTTCGGCTGGCTGAGTGGAACCTTAGCTCCGGTGGCTGCAGTGGGAGTGCGGGAGAGTGCTGGAGAGTGCTGGAGAGGGCCGAGGAAGAACAAAGTAGCAGCAGCAGTGCCCAATTAGCATCTTTAACAAGTGCCTGGAATCATTATTGATTCGGGATCGGCCTGACCACGAGATTCTCTCTGTATGTGCCGGCTCTAAGCTTTGTCAGTAGGGAGGATGGTGTTAGGGGGTGGACTCTTAGGGGTGGTATGCAGAGATGTATTGGGGGCTTATATAAAATTATTGTTGAATTGCGATACATGTTTCGAGCCTCTTCTTTGAGCTTCTTTTCAAGTAAATGTATTCTTCAAAATATTGACACCCGTTACCATGTTAACAAGATGCCTGTTTTTCAAACTCGGAGTCGCTTACACTACACTACACCTAAAGCCGAATTTGTAAAAATCACATATCGGAATGTTTACAAAAGTTTCATTTTGGTTCGTCTTGTCTTAGTAAGTTTTCTGTAGACCTTTTACCACATATATTTTTTACAATCAAATATATCATAGATGTGGGAAATCACCTAATCGAATGGCTGCAGCCACCACCTTTCTATATTTACACTCAACTTATATATTATTTATTACATACTTAAATCTGTCAACAAGAGCCAATTTAAATCTCGAGTTAGAACGCCCTTGAGGAAGAGTCTGCTCTCTAAACGGCATAAAATTAATATTATTGCTTGTTCAGTTTCAATAAGTGTCCAGAATTATTAAAAAGGTTCCTATCTATGTTAGTTATCACTTAAGGTTTGTTTAACACCTTTTTGATTGTTTGGGATAGATCGCTATGTGGTAGTAAGCCAACTAGGTTGAACTGCATAAAACAAAAGTATAATAAAGGGTCTTTCAAATTGAGTGGTTTTTCAATTCTTGGAACACAGATGGCGTCGCGAATTTGCCTGGGCCTTGTGACATTTGAGAAGTGTAATGTATGACATTTATTAAAATGGAGTCGTATATAATACAACAACGCGTTTAAATTGTTGAATTATTTTATGTATTGTTATCCTCGGAAACGGTTATGTTAATTGGCTACCAAGATCATGTGATCTGACACCGTTGGACTATTTTCTCTGGGATCACGTGAAAAGCCAGGTCTATATGAATGACCTCCAATCAATTCCTGAACTGAAGGACGAAATTATTCGCGTTATTGGTGAGTTAGAACCGTAATTATGCCAAAATGTCATCGAAAATTTTGACAAAAGCGTGGACATCTGTGGAGCTGCAAGAGGTGGACATTTGGCGGATATTGTTTTTTTTGTGTTTAAATGTCATACATTATACTTCAATGACCAATAAAAGTTTTTTTGAAATCAAAGCAAATTGTGTGTTTTATTCAAGAATTTAAAAAAAATTGAACTGAAAAAACCGCTCAACTCTAAAAATCTTGTAAGAAATGCATTATGTCTGTTTTACAACAACTGAGATAACTTTATATATACATTAATAATAATATAATAATCTACAGGCGACACAACTGATAAATTGGTGATAATGTATAATAGAATATGGAATAAAGTTATAAAGTTAAGTTAAGGTTGATGTGGTCAATAAGATAAAGAAGACAACTGTGAGATGGTGTAAGGCGTAGAAACGAATGAATGAAGATAAATTAACATAACAAATATATCGTGACAATTTGAGTGGAAGGCGTGGTAGACCTAGGGAAAAGTGGTTAGATCAAGTGTTAGGTATTTTGAAAAAAGTAAATATACTCGTAAGTAGTAAGATTTTTATATTTTTTTTATTTTTATTTATTTTACACATGACAAGAAATATACATAATTAGCGAAAAAAAAACAGGTAATTTAATTTGGACACAATTTTAATGCATCTGGGTTTATTGCCATTCATTTGTCGTGTCCCCGGTAAACTAGGCTTTTGCCTGTATCTCACTGGGGACATATAGCATGAAAAAATAAATCGATACTTCTTTCCGATTTTTGATTCCTATTGCACATTCGCATCAACCTGACAAACAGTGACACTCAATTCCATATGTATACATCACGCGAAATCAAACTCCTCACACTTCATCACTTCAGATAGATCAAAAACATTCATCCCACAATATACCGCACATAATCATAAAAATAAAAATATAAATACAAAACAACAAAAAACAATACAAAATATTATAGATCGTGTAGGAGTTGTTTGAGAAGGTGTAATGATGTGGAAGAGATGAAATATATGTCGAGATAGGACATTCTAGTGCTCTCTCCTCTCCGCTTACCTACCCCAACATGAAAACAAAGTCATGATATGTATGTATGTATATACTCTGGTAAGAGTCCGTCTAGTGGCAAAGTCATGCGCGAGGGTTCTTGCAAATGCTTCTTTTCACATCCAGTAAGTAATATTGCAATGACAAACTACAAAATCAGTGCATACTCTAGTAGTTATTAACCCAAAGTTTAGTTAATATATGGACGAAGATTTAAGAATACTCTTGACTTGAAAATATTTTTTCACGAAAAGTACTCGAAAAAAATCACAATGAAACCATCAACGTTGCTTTAAAACTTGATTTGTTTTGTTGTTCCTCATATGTTTGGACAATTGGATGATGGTGCACAATGCTTCCAGGTCATTTATTCATTTAGAGATTACTTATCCATCAGACTTTGGAATTATAACGTTTTCAGTTATGAGAAAGACACTGTGCGATAGGACATGATCTAGGAAAGATAATATTGACTGAAATATGGCTTGGACAAACAACTAACTATGTGATATATAGCTTCTTCAAACAGTAAAACAGAGAAGACAATCGAAGAAGATGATCAAAAGAAAACCGATGTTTCTTCAATATTGCAATATCTATTCCACCCCTGCCTACGAGGGAGGCTTTAATTAACGATCGAAATATTTCCGACGAGACGCCGCAGGGGCCAGCCGCCTACTCGCCGCTGCACAAAACGATAAGTGCACTCCGCCCTGTGCAGCCCACCGGTGGGCGCCCCTGCCCCATGTCCTCAGCCCACTTTTGCCCCCTCCTCACGGCTAAAGGCCGACATTGATCGATGTGCGTCTTCTTCCAGGGTCGCCACAGAGCAGGTCCCGCCCTGTACTGCATCAAAGTCTGCATTTTACAGTCTACACGAGTCTTTGTTCTCGTTTCCTGGAAATATGCTTTTGTAGCTGGGTTGGGAAATTGATCAAATTTTGTCTCCAAAGATTAAAATTTGAACTTAAGCAATTTGCAACTAATAAATGTATTTTTATTTAATTTCAGTTTACATACCTCACCCCCACTCTATCATATTGGTTTGAGACTTGAAATAGTCCACTAGCGTTTTTTTCGTCGCATTCTTCGGATCCACTGAAGACATCACGCCACGAATCTCTCGGTTCTGCAATGCTCCAACTATAAACATGTAGAGATGACATGGTTGTTAAGTCAAAATTAAGGTGGACCGGACATGTGATACGCATGGGCGATTATAGGCTCCCAAAACGCGTCTAATGCGAAGAAGTAATGGGAAAGCAAATGGTTGGTGGCAGACGAAGCTCTATAAGGACAGTTTGCGAGACTTTGTGTGGGGCGCTTGAAGACTGGGAGTAGGTGGCTCAAGATAGCGTAAAGTGGAGAGCTAGCGAGACTAAGCGTACTGAGAACATACGTCTGTCAGCGTTACCAGGTGGTTCGGCAGGATCCACATGTGTGTGATATTTGCAGGAGAAAATGCGCGTCTACGATCGGACTGTTAACTCATACAAGGTCAAATGATGGCGTGAAAGAGTAGCTCGAGACTGACGTTGGAATGATGACGGGATCTAGACTATGAAGCACAGCAAAAACGAAGACGACATTACATTGGGTCGTTCACAAGCCAAGTGAACCAAGTCAATTCTGGTTAGTTTTGAGTAAACTACGTTCAAATATTTTAGTGTTTCTAATTTTGTACGGTATTTTAGTGATCGCAATTCTGAAAAGTGTTATATTGAGTACATTTATTACAATTATTTTGTACAAAAGCATTTTTTGCTAAAAGCTAAAGCTTTTCGCACACCTTTCATGCAGTGATCTAAAATTCAATATTTTTGGACTTGGTTCACTTGGCTTCTGAACCATCCAATTATAAAATTGATAAAAGTCTAAATACCTATATAATATAACAACTGGAACAATGCTTTCCAGTGAAGTGGCGCAGCATGATTAGATGCTCAATTCATAGCATACAAAACATAATAATGTTTTCAACCCTCAATTTATACACAGTTCAACTATCTTTGGGACAAGCGACATGAGTTTAGTTGAGTTTCACAGCAACAACTGCCTTATTCCATTCCATGGTCTCCTTGAGGTGAAAGACTCTTTCAGGTGTCACTGCAACTCTGATACGTCTCCGAATGTGGCTGAGGAGTGCAATCATACCCAGATCCACAGTAAATATGGAAAGAATCCTCCGAAACCTTAGAAAACTGCTTTCTTTGTCGTTGTTGTCTATGCAGGTTAAGCTAGCCAAGCCTGGACGTGAACAAGGATAATAATTCTTCAAGGTTGAAAATCAGGCTATAAAAGAGTCATTAACACTTTATGGGAGATGATTCAAGGTAACAGAAGCGTCCTGTTTTTGAGTAAACGGTTTTAAAGAAATATTTTTATTTTGGCGGCTGGAAGAGATTACCACTTGGCAATACACCCACAATATTTTATATTGGCTTGACTTAAAATAAAAATAATTTTATTGTTGTTTAAAAACTTATTAAAATTGAAGTAATTTTTTTATATACGAGTACGTCAAACCCTGACCATATAATTACGAAGTGTGTACTTGAAATAACTTGTTTTTGACCGTTTTGTTTTTTCATATACTCGTATTATCTATATAAACACATATTATATGTTTTTGTCATATACATTTATTTAGCAGCTCTTCTACGCAGATGTGAGCTTAAAAATAAATTACTCATGATATGGTATTATTTACGTATCAACAAAATACACATACATTTTTTTTCTATTGATTGATATGTGTTTGCAATTTTATGCTATCATTTTACCAAATTATTATTTGACATATATTTTTTTTCTTAGTTAAGATTTGTATATTATTACGTGTTTTTATTCTTGAAGTGAAAATCTAAAAAGTGTGTGTTAATGTACCATATATAAGCGTGTTGATTGAAATACTAGTTTGTTAATGAAGTTTGTCGTGTTTTTTTTTCCTTAAGCGACATACGACCCTGTGCCTTCTGGTACGTTGTATACGATAGTGCGCAAGTAATTGCTTTTGACAGCGTGTTTTGATAATTACGGATATTACAGTATTATCTTGTGTTTTTGTATTCACGTACACTCGGATTATATTTTGTAAAAAAAAATATTCCTTGATATCGATCGTAAATGAATGAATAAATATATATTTTCTATTTATGTAGGCACGTAATTTACACTCCACTGTCGTATTAATATGAAAACGGGCTTCAAATGTAAAAAAATATATTATTTTATTTTCAATTTCGTTTAGATTCTAGATCTTTGAAAAGCTTTTACAAAATATTTCGACAAGGATGCAAGGAATTTCAGCCGTCGCTGCGTTAATCGTGACGGAGATGCTGTCAGAACATGGTACATATAAGATCGATGATTCAGCTGCAGCTAGGAAGACGGAAGCTGGAAGAAACGTCTCATAGCTGAATGTATGTATGTAAAAACATCCAGCTTATACTACGAGTATATAAAAGCTTTCAGGAAATATTTCAGATGAAAAAAATACATCAAAATTTAATTAAGTATTTTTACACAGAGTACTATACTACTTTGCCCCAGAATTTTTCCACCTCTCAAGTCCTCTTCGGTGCAGCACACCGGGTTCCTCGAGCACTGCAGCAAGTGTCGTATGGACTGCTCTTCACAACAGACATATAGAGTTTGACTCAGTTCTTCCATGTCCTGTTTGCAGTCTGTAAAGAGAAATCCATGTCTTCCAATGTAGTTCGAAGCCAGGTGATAAGGACTCCACAGGCCAAATCAACCTGCTGGACCTCGGTGTTGAATGATAAATGTAATGGAGATTGGGATGGAATAGCAATTGTATGAGAATCTTTGTCTTTGCTGGACCTCATAGTCGAGGACCCCCTCGCCATCATAACGCCAATTCAGTTAGAAAGTGAAGCTGGCCCGTGGAGTTAGTTTTAAGTGAGTGAGATGTTGTACACCAGCAAACTCACTGGCCACACCGTTGTATTAGATCTGATGGCACACTGCAGTAAGACGATTGGAGTACACTGGCAGTTTTTTCTTATTTTCTTCTAAAGAATAGATATGACCAAAATCGGAGATATTCTTATACCTCCGATTACTAGGTGGGAAAATGCATGTCATTTGAGGGGAGTAGCACAGCGCGGGGTTTGATAAAAGTTCAGTGCGTTACCGCGCGGCCAAGCACAATATGCACATTGTTAAATATGATACATCTGGTGGACTTATTGTCATACAGCTTTTTTCCAACCAACCAACTTATTTTAAATACATTTAATTGCGTCGACCTATGATTGATTTTATTAGAAATATTCATTCGGGTCGAACCGTCGATCTTCCGTATGGAAGTCCAGGGCATTACCGCGCGGCCTCGTACCTCAAATCTGGATAAACAATAGACGAAGGATGTATGGCAAGATAGAAAGTCTGGCGATTTGTTCTTTCTGCCTACCTCGACAGGTAAATGACGTGATGGTAACATTTCGTTGACTTGATAAGATGTGATATCTGATAATAAATATGTTATATGTGAGTCAACCATTGATGAACTTAATCATTTCGTTGACTTGATAAGATGTGATATCTGATTATATGTATGTTCATTTTTGAGTTAACCCTTGATGAACTTAATCATTTCGTTGACTTGATAAGATGTGATATCTGTTAATAAATATGTTCCATGTGAGTCAACCCTTGATGAACTTAATTATTCCGTTGACTTGATAAGATGTGATATCTGATAATAAGTATGTTCCATGTGATTCAACCCTTGATAAACTTAATAATTTCGTTGACTTGATAAGATGTGATATCTGATTATTATAGTATGTTTCATGTGAGTCAACCCTTGATGAACTTAATTATTTCGAAGAAATTAATTACCCATCTCACCATGTTCTCCTTACACCTATCAAAAATATATTAAATTTAAAATTTTACACAAATATCACTTCACTTTATTCCTTCTGTAAGCTCAAGTACTCAAACTTCTGTCGTGACAATAACGACGGCCCAATCCACTGCCTGAATTTTTAACATCTTTCGCCTTTATTGAACTTGGTATCTCATTGTATGTCATGGAGGTCAGAGAGGCATATTATTTTTGTGAAAAAGGTGTTCTTATCCTTGGGATGGCGAAAATTAGGTCATTTGCCATACGTGTAATGTGTCTTTGTTGAGTTGTTATTCTATTTGTTTTTTAATGATCGTGTCAGATAATGCATTTGAGGTATAAGTTTGTAACTTTAAGCTCTGGGATACCAAACAGATGGTTAATTTATTAATTTATATATTATTTATAGTTAAGGCATTAACATTGAGGAGGTTTAAAGACATTGTGATATGTTTTATCAAATACCACTCTTTGGTACTTTAGAAACGATTGTTCCTTAAAGGAGAGATGATGAGTATAATTGTTGATAAATAAAAATCGTTCGAAATCGGAATATGCAAAGAGGTATTTTATTGATAAACGTCGGTATTTATAATATTTGGAATGTGTGCGAGAATGCGCAAGAGATATATCGCTGTTTCGTCTTTGCCTTACAATATGTTTATTGTCGCCACGTAGGGTATTCGTTGTTTTGACTGACAGCGCGGAAGATATGTTGCTCTCTCCTTTCCTCATGGAATGCGGTCTCCGCTAGTAGTGAGTTGAATGACCGACCGTGTGAACTTTGCCCATTGTTTGTCTCGCATTGTGAAGCATGCGAGTTTGATGACCGGGCGGGCAAAGGTCGCCTCGTGGGTTCAGTGACCGCACGTATAGTCACTACAGTACTATCCACTTTCTGTTATAAATATTTATTAAACACTGTTATTCTACAAAAAGTTAAATAAACAATGTTTGATAAAACAAATTACGTAATTAATTTATATACATTTTTTGGGAAATCTCAAGTTTGTGGCACTGTATTAAGCGTAACCCACCAAACTGCGATATCGTAAGAAATTTTAATAAAGAGAAAAGTCAATGCATCGTTGGAGGGGAAGAGACATTCCACGTAAGCTTAAACTCTTAACCCTTCCTGTCCGGTGATGTGTAACTAGTACACATTGCTTCTAAAAACTTTAATATCTCTATAAATATTATAAATACTGGGTTCAGATTTTAGATATTCCTCCGTAATACATTTACGTATTTAATGAAAAAGTAATATTAATAATAATTAGCACTTATCGGCCACATCAGAGATATTTTGTGAAAATCGGGAATAAATTCACCAATACAATCAAACGTGTGCCAGTGTGTAACGTAAGTATATTAATTCTAAAAACTACTATGGGTGAGGAAACGACGCTATTCAGGTCTCATTCTCACTCTACTTCGGTATATGGGAACGCAAAAAATAGAATCTCAATTCGTTCGCTTCTCTCTTTTTAGTAGCCAACCGGCTTTCGTTTGAGGTGGTTGTTCCGTCCATTTTGTGAACGTCGTCCGATGTTTTTTTTTCATGTTTTCAGCCATTAAATTTCAATTATTATCACTTTTGACTTCAATTTTAATTAATTTAAGCGATCGGCTATGAATATTCTTATTTTTCCGATTTTAAATGGCTCATTTTTACATATGTATTGATGTGTATTGAATACACATCACCAGAACGGGCGGATTTTTTTTTGCACAGAAAGGGAAAGGTTAAAAGAGTTGTATAGCATTGAGATGAAAGGTAAAGTTAAGAAAAAAAAGAATTTGGAAGAATAAATAAATACATTTAAAAGCTGACGTTACAATGGACAAGACGCCTAAAAATAATAAATCTCTGATTCCCACAAAGTTTAACTATTAAGATATAATAATCTAATACTTCTTCAAGAAATTGAAACAAAAGACTGCACAAAACCCCCCCCTATTTTCCACCCAGAATTTCCCAGCAGTGGTGGTCCGCAGCCTGGGGCGGGGCGGGGCTAATACACCGCCCACATTGAGTTTGATTAATTAATCAAGGTTTTTGCGCCGCGAACTGCATGGATGGGGCGCCGCATGCAGCCTGACGCCGCGTCGGGGATGAAAAACGGAAAAAAACATGAGAGGCTTCCTCTTCCAATGTCAGATCGTAGCATACCTAACGCCATGCATTAAGCACTAAGTCCACTTAAGCCTGCTTATGGACCTATTCTAACCTGTTCATCCATGGGTGTGCCAATTTCCAGATTCATCTATATAAGCACTGTGCCTGATCGAGTTAAGTTAAAAAATTAAGCAAGCGTTGGAAAATTTTGGAATTATTTACGTAAATTACTAATACACGTACGTATCTTAAAACAGAAACAACAGGAGAAGCATCTTCATACGGTCAACTATGGATAAGCTGAATATCATATATAGAGACAGGAACCTTATTAGATCTACCAAAGTTAATCTTGTAAGAATAACATTGATTTTCCCAATCCTAAATGTTACCAAAACATGAACATTGAGAGAAAGGAAATCCAAAAAGCTAAATGCCTTAGTGTTGATAACGTATGTTGCGAATATCTTGGATTGCTCTTAGGATTAGGATATCTTGGATTGCTCTTAGACGCTAAACCAGTGTCTTACTAATTAGATCATGCAGGTGCCAACTCTTAATGCTGTATTGACTAAGGGTTTTGAGATTCTTTGCACACAAAAAAAAATACTTAGAACGAATCTTGAAACTTATTCCAACTGGAAGTATGAATGACAAAAAGAATATTCTATATGATGGGGTGATCAAGTGAACGCTGCAACAGGTGGAGCACATTTCAGGAACCTGAGCGTAAATCGATTAAACTGGAGGATAATCCTCACCACTGAGGGAATAACCTAAAAAATGAAGACATTTCTGATGTAGACTGTACAATCAGGCGGTCTAGCTTATTACCATGATATAGTTTCTTTGTTTTTGTTATAGTGGACAACATTATACCATTGTTTTGTTTTTCTCCATGTGCACTCTGTGAAGGAGAAATAAATACGTCTCCATTGTTTCTTTATCCATAATTTATTGTTATGGTATTCTTTGATTTACAAGAGGGACCAACTGTATTGAGCCAGTAATAAACCTGTTATTCACACCTAATAAAAGAGGCAATCGAAATTTCTATACACCCAAACAACATCAAAAGAGATAACGGAATGCGCCTTAAAACTGTGTGGCATCTAATTTCGGAAAGACACAGATGACAGCTGATTTCAAAATTGTCTTGAAGGAAACGCGCGTTGCTCTTCCTGGGTTTTGAATTAATCGTCGCTAGCATGTTTATATGTTCACGTTACGGTTGCGAGTGTGAGTGGCAAGGTTCTTGCTCTTGTGTGATTGTTATATTCGGTAATGATTTTTGACATCGCCTTAAGAATAGAGGTTGCAATGTCTTCAAAATATCGACAGTCATTTATGCCAACTCAATAAGGGAACATTTCCGAAAAATATTCTAAATAATTTATTCTAAGACAATATTTTCTTGGGTGCATAAAAGGGAGTGACAATGATACTTATCTGCAAGGGGTTGCCTAGAGAAAGAAAATAAGACAATTTCTTTGCGTATGTTTATTTTCTAAAGATAACCCTATTTATAAAAATTGGACATGTTAATTTGTTTTCATCGTAAATTAAAAACATGCGTCATTTGTATAAATATCGTTCAGCTAAATCGTGCCACGCCTATGCGTATAATCAATCATAATTTGCTGTGGTGTGAACGATGCTTTATCTCGGAGGCCCATCGCTAATCACTCACGCACTTTGCCTGATCACGCTGGGTATGAGAATGTATGTATATTAAAATTAAAGATCGCTTCCAATCAGGTTGTTAAGGTGCGGGCACACACGCGTTGGTTATTTAAAAATTAATTACCTAATTTACCTTCTGTTTAACGAATATTGAAGAACATTTTTATTCATCAATTTTTGTCTTACTCATGTGAAACAGAGGTAAAAATAATTTTCATTTCTATAGGAAATTATTTAATGCACTTAAAAATTAATTTAATAAAAGTGTATTGCCAAACTGCTATTTATTTCGACCAATCAGACGAGTGTTGAGCAGATTAGTGTCCATTGCTGGGTGAAAGTTGACAAACATAACTAGAAAAAGAAAAAATAAGACAAAAAAGTATTATATCAAAAAAATGCAAATTTTATCAAAAATAGGGAAAGGAAAAGGAAGTTGAGAAAGGGTAATAAGATGGAAAAGGAGAAGATGTCAGGACTGTATTTGATAAATTACATAGTTCACGTCCCCAAGACTAAATTCCCACTATTTTCATGCTCCTGAAACAGGCTTCTCGAAACAAAATAATTTAGTATATTTTTAATACTGTCGCTAGGATTAAACCAATAAAAGAAAAGGTTATTTTAAGTGCTCACCGCCTTGCAGTACAAGATTATATCCTGGATTCTAAAGAATCCCATGGTTATTGTTTGTTTAGGAAAAGGGGCCTATAATAAAATTCAATTCTGTTTTCGAAAGATGGAAATTGTAAGGCCAGCGGTAAACGACTGAAAAGAACAAAAGCAGGGTCATAAAAAAGAAATCCATTGCTCAAGGAAGCAATAAATTCTGTCTAGACGAAATACCCTTTTGATGAATTTTAAGAGACACCGATCTCAATTGTCTTTTAAAAAGATAAAGTACAGTCTAGACATGGACCCTTTTTTCTTTTGCTTTGCTGAATTGTATAGAAATGCCGAAGTCAATTGTCCTTCCTTATAATCTCGGGCCTACCAGGCGGCCATAGTATTTTTTTAGTGAGAAGGAAGTCATGTAGCATCTCTTTCTCGCAAGTGGCTATAAAAGGCCCGAACTTCCACGAGGAGCTTTTTTTTTCTGCCCTCAGATACGACACGGTTAGCACGTCTGTCCAGGAATAGAGTTTGTACCGAGGATAGCCAGACTAGTTTTCTTCGTGTATCGCAGAAGCCCAGGACGCCATCTTAATTACGGGTGAATATTATTCCTTCTATTTTAATGTGGATTTCGTCACCACGCGAAAAACCCACCGAGTAAAGTAATTTCTAATTGTTATTGAAATCTCCCTTGCTAAATACAACACAGTCTTTTTTTGCCAATTTTAAACTTTTTTTTCTCGACATTCGCTCGAGTTTTTTTTTAATATATTTTTTTCTTTTTTTTCTTTTTTTTGCATAATATAATAAACTGTTTCATTTAAAATTATACTTGTTTAATTGTGTCGTATTGTCCTGCTGAAAGTGAGAGAGAGTTATTCAGAGTTAAGTGAACCCAACAAATCCCAGAGATCTAAAGAGTTCCTGTCTCTTTAAAAAACCGGCTGACCTGAACGGGAGTGTCACACCCCATTTGATGGTAATGTTTTATAACTACTTTATGTATTGAAATGTGTACAACCTAATATTGTTTTTAAATAGGAAAGAGGTGTGACATAATTGTATTTTACTCTGGTATCTCTGATCTCTCGTTGGACAAGGTTTTTTTTATTTATAATTTGTTTTGTGTGTTTTAAATAATAATTTATTTTCAGGAAAGTGTTTTATATGTATTTTTTTTCTGTGTTTGGAAATTTGAACCACGTGTCTGCAGCATTTGTTTTTACTGGCCATTGTTTTTTGTTGTTCTCACGTGTATACGGGCTTCATTTTGGTTAAACTGTTTTAAAGTTGTTTATTAACGAATCGTGAATAGATTTTTAGTTAATCGAAGGAAGAAAAAGATTAGATCTTAGTTAACTTTCTCTAAATATTTCGTTGTATAGAGTTGTGTGTTCCTTATTTAATTCGATTTAAAAAAAGAAAGTTATTTTGTTTGGAGATTTGAACCATGCTTCTCCCGCGTTTGTTTTCGCTGTTCGCGACCACATGGTCATCCTTGTGCCCATGTGCTACGGGCTCCGAGTTGGAAAGGCCGTTTTTCGAGTCTTTTTGGAATAGATTTTTAGTTAATTTTTTCCAAATATTTTCTTGTTAAGAATTGTGTGTTCCTTATCAAATTTGATTTAAAAAGTCAGTGTGTTTAGAAATTTGAACCACGTGTCTGCAGCGTTTGTTTTTACTGTTCGTCACCGCGTGGCCATTTTGTTCTCGCGTGTATACGGGCTTCATTTTGGTTAAACTGTTTCTAAGTTGTTTATTAACGAATTGTGAATAGAATTTTAGTTAATCGTGAGAAGAGAAAGAATGGATTTTCTAGTTAACGTTCCCTAAAATATTTCGTTGTAAAGAGAATTGTGTTCCGTTTTATTTGAGCCCAATCTCATATTAAGAGAGTTCGTGGGTAGGCAAAGCGCACGAAACGCCTATCTTTCGTGAAATAATTCGCTGTTCAGTTGGCCCAGTTTTTCGGGTTTTCTTTCAAGGATTAATCATTTCTTGGTGCTCGGTTTGTCGAAATATGGAGAATTTCAACGGTTTAATATTGCAAAAAAGTAGAAGTTTCGCTTAAGTTAGATTCTTCTTTTACTTAAAAAGATTCCGTTGGACCAAGTTATTTTTGGTTTCGATCTTGGGAAGCGATAATGGCCGAATCATGAATTGAATAGTTTCTTTCAGTAGTGGATCTATAAACGATATAGTTGTTTATAGAGATTGAATTACATTTTGGTCTATAGCTGTTTGTAAATTTGAACTACGTTGTTTAGTGAAACCTTGTTTGTTTAACAAAACGATCGAGTTAGAATTGTTGTTTTTTAGTAAGGTCTTGATTTGCTTCGGTTGGGCTTTTTGTCCTATTGTTTTATTGTTGCAATGTATCCAATTAAGGCCGAGGGAAGATCTCTTCATTCTGCTCCCCTGTTTTCAAGAAAAGAAGTGCGCGGTCAGAGAATTGTAAATAGGACTAGTGTGGTATTTCGTGGATAGTCAGGCTTAAAAAGAATTAAATTCCACGTGGATTAAGCTCCAGTTCATCTTTGAAAGGAGATGGGCTAGGTAAAGTGTTATATGCGCCCTACTTTCGTAAGAAATATTCCAATCGCGTAAATGATCCAGTTTACGAGTTTTGTTTAGAAGTAAATAATAATTAATATCTCAGTGGTCAGTTTAGTGAATTTTGCGAATTGTGGTAGAACAAAAAGGAGATAAAGGATAGGAATTCAATGTTAAGAAAATTTGAATCAATGAATACAAGTTGCGTTAAATCAAACACCGGGAAGATAGACGCCATTTTGTTTTGAAGGTAGTTCTACCCCTTGAGGAATTAGATTCGCATGGTACCGTGTTTGAAACAGATTAAACTAATAAAATAATACAGGAAGTGCGTGGTCAATTGAATGACGATAATTAGTGTTTTGTAATCGTAGAATATTCCAGTTGAACAAGAGTTGGTTCCTGGTTAGTGGAGATCAATCTCACCTTGAAAGAAGGTAACTTCCGTAAATAATGTTTCAATCGCGCTAGTGATCCGGTTTACGGATTTTGTTTAGGACTAATTAATAGTTAAAATCGCAGTGTTCGGTTTGGTAATTTTCAAAGTCAAAGGCAAAAGGAGGAATTGCGTCGTAATTATGGATAGTTTATTTTGATAACGGTGTAGCAGGTCAGGCAGTAAATATTGTGAAAAAGAAAAAGAGTGGGAACTTGAAGAAGGCTCTAGATGTGAATAGTATTGCGTCATAGTTATATTTTTTTTTCGTGATAGCAGTGGCTGTTATTAAACAATATGTTGGAATAGAGAGAACTGGGATTGAGTTCTAGAAGGGTTCTTGTAATAGGATATTGCAAATTATTACGCGGAGCTACTGTTGTTATGGCGAGTTTGTGTAGAAAGTATTGCGTCATAATTGATGTCGTTCGGTGATATTGGCTGTTCTTATTGACAGAGGGATTGTTAGAAAGGGCTGTTGTATTTTATTGATAGTCAGCCAGTCGATGCTGAGTTTTCTTACATGCGCTGTTTTTAAACACTGAATGGAATTACCTTTTAGATAAATTCATTTGTTCTCGTATCAATGTCTTTTGATAGAGAGGTTTGTTATTTGGTCTGAATTGAATTTCGGTTTGTTTTGAAATTCGAAAGGAATTTCGTCTTAAATAGATCCTTTTGTTTTGTATCGGTGCATTGGGTACAAAGGAGATGGCTTGTTTGTCCTTGAGGTAGAAGTAAATAGACTTCCTTCAACATGCCAAGGTTCCTGCGAGATGCAGCATTAACCTTCCTAGAATTAAGGTTAAGCAGGTAGTGATTGTCATTTAGTCAGTAGGGTTTGCCTAGAAAGGTTTAAGTCGGAAGACTTTAGGATAAAGCGCAGACTAGACCGGCTTATGTATAGAGACAAATCGGGTCCCTTACAGATTATATTCCAAGAATAGGGAATTTAAAATCATTCTTTAGAGCCACCCTTGTCAGATAACGAATTATCACGGGTGTAAGAAGTGAAAGCTAAAGATAGCTCATAGATTATCTGTTTCCACCCGTCATCAGTCGAGGATTTGTAAAAACCCTGTTTAATTTTCGAGTAAATAAATAAGGGAAGATAAAAGATCTCGCCTCGCTTCCTTTTACGTAAGAGCGTGGCCAGGTAATCGGTAGTAGAGTATACCATTCCATGTCATAAAAGTCAGGAGAGAATTAGTCCGGATTCTCGTAGTCAAAGCATATAAAAGAGCGTGGTCAAGTGACCGGTATTTGAGTAAAGAACTGTTTCTCATCGTGATAGGGAGATCGTAGTTGAGTATTCTCTCATTAGAGACTAGAGAGCGTGGTCAGGAGACCACTACATAAGAATGGAACTCTTTGTCGGCGTAACAAAGAAATCGTAGTTGTGTTATCTCTTTTGAAGTTAGAGAACGTGGCCAGGCGACAAGAAGCCGATTATAGCACTCTTTTGTCGATTATAGCACTCTTTGTCGTTGTAAAAACGAGAGAGTTAGTTTGTTGTCTCTTTTGAAATTAGAGAACGTGGTCAGGTGATTAGAAGTCGACCATAGCACTCTTTGTCGTTGTAAAAACGAGAGAGTTAGTTTGTTATCTTTCTTGAAATTAGAGAACGTGGCTAGGTAACCAGAGTGCGAGTATAGCCTCTTTGTCGTTGTAGTAACAGGAGAGTTAATAGTGTATTCTCTCATTGTAGACTGGAAAGCGTGGCCAGGTGATAGCTGGAGATTATAAAATTCTGGTCGTTTTACCAGAAGCGGAGTTGGGAACTCAGTTTGGAACTCGGTTGGAACTAGAAAGCGTGACCTAGAGTCAAATTATTAAAACCATTCTTGTCTTGTAGGAAGGAAGGAATACAGGGGATATTCTCTTATAAGAAAATGGTTGAAGTTTAGTACTTGCATATATACCATAAATTGACTATTGAATACAGTATAGCTTAGAATAGACCTTATGCGGCGAGTCCGTCGTCACACGATAAGGACGCGAACATATGATATGGGTCCGGTCCTGAGCACAGCTTCTGTGCCCGGGTGGATTATAGATAAGCTGATAGTTGACAGTGCAGTGATGGGTTCGTCAGCGCCTAATTGGGAGTCATTCATGGTTAGGAAAATGGTTCTTAAAATAATTAAATTAAATATTTTGTTATATACCTTGTGGGTGTACACTGTCGGATTCCTTGGCGAATGACAGTTTAGTATGTCATGTGACGTCACCGGTGCGAATTTATGATTGCACAAGGGTGAATGAATAAGTGAGCTGGCCGTGGGCAATCTCGTATGGATTCATTTCCATATGTTTTATGTATGGGCTGGTATTCAGCCCGGTGACTTCACCAAAGAATACCTGGCGTTCAATGAACCTAAGCCTGGACCACGAGTGGCGGAATGCTGAGAGCCTAGAGTAGGATTATATGTATCTCAACGAAGGACTTAGGTCCTTCTGAAGTAAGAATTCATGTAATACATAGATGATTAGTACCGTTTGTAGAAGGTACACGTATTACATTCAGGATCAAATTGCTCTTGTGTAATGCGAGCTTAGGTATTGGGTTACCTAACAGCTGTTGTGGTTTAATTAGTGGTAATCGTTACTTTCTCATTAGATTCCCTATCGGAATTATTGACTCCGTAGATTAGGGTAGTAAGTGAAGAAATTCATGGATGTCTTCTGAATTTCGTATTGGGAAAGGATTGTCTTCCTAATTGTTGTGTTATCTGGTAAGAATTCGTGAGGTATTCCGAACTTCTTAGTGGAGGGGTGTACCCTTCCCCCGGGAGTAGCGTTCCAAAGATTGTACTGAGGATTCAGTAGAGTATCCATCGTGGATAATTGCTTTGCGCAAATGCTATCGCTGGACGGTGGTCCGCAAGTTTAATAGCAGTAGAATTGTTCAGTAGTGCTATGGAGTAGGTGTTGCTTTCCACCGAGTTGAATTTTGGAAAAGATTGTACAGATGGTACAGTGGAGTATCCGTTTCGGATAGTTGCACGTAGCAAGTGTTAGTTTTTGGACGGGGTTCCATGATGATAATAGCCGTTGATGTGTTCGGAATTTCTTGTTAGAGAGGTGTAGCATTCCACGGTGTTGAAGGGCTATAGTATTGAAGTAAGTCATCTTGTTGACGAATTGGCTCCTGTTGAGTGTGGAGTATATAATTTGAAATAAAAATGATTAATTTTTTTTTGTTGTTGTGTAAAATATTATAATATATTTTGTTCTGTCAAAGCACTCACCGAGTACGGGGTCGCAAGGTAGTCTGTAAGGCAGCGCGATGAAAGGTTTATGGGAAATGTGGAGGTTGTAGTGGTGCTGCTGGGAGGAATAAGGATAAGAGTATGGTGCGTTCTCGAATGAACTTTGACAGAATTTATGTAACTGTTACGGTAATTGCCGTTGTATTTTTGTTCTGTTTTGAACTTGTACTGATTTTATGTAACTGTTACGATGATTACCATTGTATTGTTTGCTCTGTTTGAGTTTTGGGATAAGAGCTCTGGTTACTGTAGCGTTGGCAGCATGCGTCATGACTGGGGGCTGCGTTTCTTGGATAGTGAAATCTCGAAACGAACCCGTGCCCTTGTGGTCGGACGTATGGTGGGTGTCGCTCGGTAAATTGAATTCCCTGTCTTTGTTGATTATTATTGTCTCCTTACTTCGGCTCGGTGTGAATAACCGAGAGGCCTTGGGCAGCCTTAAGAGTCCGGGTTGGGAGAAGCTGGCCTCCCAATCGATAAAGGTTTTGAAGATGGCCTGAGAATACATCTGGGATGGATTGCTGTGTGTCTCCATCACGGGCCTCATGAACCCACATTAGCGATTGCGATTACAGATGTGTTCTGTCATGCTCATGTTTCGGGCTAAGGTAGCTTCGGTTCGTGAGGGTCGCGTGTCTGTCGCTCGGATCCTAGATGACCATAGTTGTGTATGTGGTATCACGTGATTCTTGGCTCTGTTCTGGGGGTCCGTAGACGCGTCCTGCTTTCAACCGGGGCTACTCGCCAATTTTGTATTATGTTTTGTGTTTTTTTTTTGTGGACTAAGGGTCCATTTATACAGTTACCATTCTGTGTGGTGGTGAATTGTTGCTGCAACGGTTGTCCAGACCTTGGAGTCTGAGGAAACCCATCTTATGTGTAAAGTTCTGTGTGAACTTAAGGAGATATAAGTCCTCGAAAATGGTTCTGTGTGAACTATAGGATATTTGTAATTCAATGTATAAAGTTCTGTGTGAACTTGAGGAGATATAAACCCTAGTTAAGTTCTGTGTGAACTATAGGATATTTGAAACTCATCGTGTAAGGTTCTGTGTGAACCTCTTGAGATTTAAAAATGATAATATTGGCTTGCGAAATTTATTGTTATCTTTGTTGTTGTCATTTCGCCCGGAAGTGGCCGGAAGTTTGGACCGCCTTGTGCTGTGTGCCAGGGGCGGTCGTATTGTGGAAAGCGCCCGTGATATGGGGCCGCTTTAAAATTTATCTGTTCCCGACTGTGCAGTATAGGGAAGGGCGAAGAGAGGATTGTGTTGTAAAGTATTGTCTTTGGTGTATCAAGGGAAGTGGGGTTGTAATTTTGTGTTGAGCCATGTGGGTGGTTGGTTGGACGGAATCCACATTGAAAGGTGAGAATTTCAGGAATCACCTTTGAAGATCAGCTGGTTCATAGGTTGGCCCGTGACCTACAGTGAACCCACTAAAGTCAGCCTTTGGGAGAAGACTGCAGATTTGTTTTATTATTTTTGGTTAAGCTGTGTCCATTTCTCAGAATATTGTAATGAGAGAATGGCTTAACTGATTTGTTTCCCTCTTGGTCAACATTTGATTGTTAGTTGACCTTGCAGTTTAATATTTTATTAATTATATTACCCAATTGTATAGTATTATTTTAATTTCTTTTTTGTGTGATTTGATTTTATTAATATTGTATCAATTTCCTGTAATCTTGTACCATTGTGCATTGTTTTGTTTTGTATCAATTTCCTGTAATCTTGTACCATTGTGTATTTTTTTTATGTGTAAGGAGTTGGGAAGGATTGTTTCCCGCTCCTGTGTAACCGGCTATGTGTTGATGTTAAATTGTTTAGGAGCCTAGTCAAGGAAAGGTTTTACGTGGTTTCCTTCCTCGTGGTCGGTCTTACACCAATTAAGACTACACCTACGGCAAATGCTGACTAGAGATAAATCGGCCACGAAACCGTATCCGGTGAGGGGTACATACACCCCTCGCTCCTTAGAAACATCCCCCGGACTGATGCGTCTGTGATATACGGAGGATAATTTTTTTTTTTTTTTGTTGTTTTTTTTTGTTCTTTCGCTAACTTAGGGTGGGGTGTCAGGACTGTATTTGATAAAAGTTCACGTCCCCAAGACTAAATTCCCACTATTTTCATGCTCCTGAAACAGGCTTCTCGAAACAAAATAATTTAGTATATTTTTAATACTGTCGCTAGGATTAAACCAATAAAAGAAAAGGTTATTTTAAGTGCTCACCGCCTTGCAGTACAAGATTATATCCTGGATTCTAAAGAATCCCATGGTTATTGTTTGTTTAGGAAAAGGGGCCTATAATAAAATTCAATTCTGTTTTCGAAAGATGGAAATTGTAAGGCCAGCGGTAAACGACTGAAAAGAACAAAAGCAGGGTCATAAAAAAGAAATCCATTGCTCAAGGAAGCAATAAATTCTGTCTAGACGAAATACCCTTTTGATGAATTTTAAGAGACACCGATCTCAATTGTCTTTTAAAAAGATAAAGTACAGTCTAGACATGGACCCTTTTTTCTTTTGCTTTGCTGAATTGTATAGAAATGCCGAAGTCAATTGTCCTTCCTTATAATCTCGGGCCTACCAGGCGGCCATAGTATTTTTTTAGTGAGAAGGAAGTCATGTAGCATCTCTTTCTCGCAAGTGGCTATAAAAGGCCCGAACTTCCACGAGGAGCTTTTTTTTTCTGCCCTCAGATACGACACGGTTAGCACGTCTGTCCAGGAATAGAGTTTGTACCGAGGATAGCCAGACTAGTTTTCTTCGTGTATCGCAGAAGCCCAGGACGCCATCTTAATTACGGGTGAATATTATTCCTTCTATTTTAATGTGGATTTCGTCGCCACGCGAAAAACCCACCGAGTAAAGTAATTTCTAATTGTTATTGAAATCTCCCTTGCTAAATACAACACAGTCTTTTTTTGCCAATTTTAAACTTTTTTTTCTCGACATTCGCTCGAGTTTTTTTTTAATATATTTTTTTCTTTTTTTTCTTTTTTTTTGCATAATATAATAAACTGTTTCATTTAAAATTATACTTGTTTAATTGTGTCGTATTGTCCTGCTGAAAGTGAGAGAGAGTTATTCAGAGTTAAGTGAACACAACAAATCCCAGAGATCTAAAGAGTTCCTGTCTCTTTAAAAACCGGCTGACCTGAACGGGAGTGTCACACCCCATTTGATGGTAATGTTTTATAACTACTTTATGTATTGAAATGTGTACAACCTAATATTGTTTTTAAATAGGAAAGAGGTGTGACAAAGAGTCATTAGAAACACATTTCGTCATTGAAGAAAGATATAATATTTTTAAGTCTCTGTTTGAGATAAGCTATCAAGAGCGAGAGTCGTGCGATAGCCTTTAACTGGTTCCCGAGTCTGATGTCATGAACAAGTAAAGATGGCGTTGAGAATTGCTGAATATTTTCGAAGAGATTTGGAGGGGTAGCGGAACAGTTTAAAATGTTATGTAAATAGACAATACACGCACCTGTCAGCGATTCCTCATATTTTACCAATTGAACTTTTTGTGATAAAATGTATTATTGTATTATACTCGTATTTTCATTGTATATGATAAATTTACGATTTTGTGATAAAATGTATTCTTGTATTATACTCGTATTTTCTTTTTCCATTTTTCTCAAATCCGCGGACACGCTCGCTTCCACACGCGGTCAAAACAAAACTACGCGTCCGATTCGGCTGAAATTTTGACAGTAGCTGTCAACAAGAATGTACTATGTGATAAAAAAAATTGCTCTTGCGATAGTAGTGCCATCGGGCGGTGACTAAGTACTTATCGGACCGCCTCGTACAATATAAGCTGGTGGGCTAATAACTACGAGGCAATCTTTCCAATCAATTATTTTTTTTGTATATGTTAATTCTGTCCTTGATGAAAACAATTTAATGTATCTAAGATTAGCTGATTGGTTGGTAGAAATTACTGTTTAAATATAAATCTACCAGATATACAATGTATAAACAATGTACACAAAATAATGAAAACATATGTTTGAATGATTGAACGAATAAAGCGTAACCCGTCTTTTGTTTAAGCTTCAAATTAAATGCAGAGCGGAAATAGGATTTTTGAGTTTGTTTTTGATTATAATTGCCACGGCATGTTTCGCATTATTGCATTATCTTTATTCACACCTGCATGACGAATCGTTCTCATAGCACCTGCACAAAACCTGGGGATGGGAGCATGCAGGATGCTTCATTAAATCAACACTCAATCTTTAGCATTCATTTTAAATTAAGCATGGTATAAATATTATGCGATTTATGTAGTGTGTCGATAAATGACAGAATTCCACTGAAGGTTCATGACCTTTTCAATACTTTGCATATTACATACTTGTATTTATTATACAAATGGGGCAGAAATAACTATTTTGAAAAGTAAAGAAACACACACGTTTCAAAAAAAAAAATTTACAAAATGAAAGAAAAAAGTTTGTTATTTTGATATCTTGTTTTAAAAACTAAATCATTCAAATGCTGACCTTACTTTTGAATATTCGTCTGAAACGTTACCCTGTAGTTCCGCATTACTCTTTTGGTCATTTTGGATGGTATTGCCCTGATTTCGTATATGGTAGCAGCTTTCAGCCTGACAAGACGGCTTACTTAAGTTACTTTACAACCATCATTTAGTACGGATAGAACTGAAGGTCTGCGTGGAGAATTTTCTTCACACTCCAATCAAATATTCCCACAGCGGCAGCATGTTTACTGGCTGAACTATGTTGATATTATTAGGTAACGGCATATCTCATTGCTCGGACTTTTTATGGTGTTCGAACGGCAGTCTGCGAGCTCTACCAGATGGTTTGATTTTTAAACCCAAACCTGTGGCTTTAACATTTGCAATCCATACTAATATGGTCTTCCTGTCATTAGTTGTAGCTTTTCGATCTAATCTGAAGTGCGTACAAAATAATCGCTGCATTGCGATGATAGAATTGGCATTTTTAAAATAAGTTTAATCACGAAGGGACAATTCTCACCATTACAAGTCATGGAAGCAACTAAACGGGAAAAAGGATGGTGCACATTTGATAACTTTTGGAAGTTCATTCTACAGTCACGCCACTTGGACCGTAAATGAAAATGTGTATAATGAGGTGTGGTGTGTTCGTGTACTAACGAGTTATTAAAATATATTATTATTGCAAAGTTTAAGATCGACTGAATCTTAATTTGATGGGAGAAGGGAGGAAGTGAATACAGCGCCTAAATTTTTTTGAAGTGAAACTTCTATTGGCGCGGTAGGGCGAATTTGCCTGAACGTCACGAAAAGTGAAACGGTGAAATATTATTATTTCATTATTATTAATTATTTTATTTATTAATAAATTATTATTAATTATTTTAATATTAATAATTATTAATATTATTAAGTGTATTATATTATTATTAAAATTATTATTTATTATTAAAATTATTCATATTTATTACTAAAAATAAAAGAGATAATATTTTTTTATTTAATTAAGAGAGATTTTCTTGAATTAAATTCCACATAATCATTTCCTAATCCTAAAAAAAAATCGTTAACAAATGGTAAAAAAGCAATGCAATTAATCAATTTTTCCTAGGAGCAAAGAAGTTTCACTTCTACTGCGCGAGAGTCTCACGCATCTGTTTTTTTTTTATATTTTCCTTCAGTAATGTAGCTTGTTTCCTGGATACCCCATCCTTCAGTAATGTAGCTTGTTTCCTGGTTACCCCATCCTTCATCCCAAGTAAACTATCATCCTATCCTTACACCCAACTTATATATATTTATTTTGTAATATTTTTAATCCGTCAATAATAATAGGCTCGAATTCCGAGTTATAGCGCCCTTGAGGAGAGTTTGCTCTCTAAACGGGGCTATATAAATTGTTCTTTTATTTTATTCGTCAGTTTTCTCATAGCTGATTTAGTTATTCCAACTCGTCTTTGAATCTTTGTTTTACAGCCTCCTTTCATCAAAATGAGATCACTGAAGTAGATAAACTCGTTGAGTTCCCTTAACAAATTACTTCTTTTCAGATTCTCGAATCGGTCCACAATAAATACTTTCGTCTTATTTTTCGTTCATTTATAGTCCTAAGCGGGTCTCTATTTTAACTCGACGAAGGAGTTCGACCGTCTCATCTCCGTCAATGGCTTTTAGCGATAAATTGTATACGAATCTTATATATCTATTCCTCGATTTACACGGTTTCTTTTAATTCGGTTTCACCCTAACGCTGTTAAGACGATTGTTTTTATAAAGTCAAGCGTTTTCCCTAATGTTGGAATTTTATCTAGTATATTATATATCTGGATGACTGTGCATTCGCCTCAACCAACGAGCTCGGCACTGAAGTTAAGGTCAGCGGAGAGGTAGACTAGCAACATAATAAATATCTACTGATTTTTTTTTGCTTTATTTTATTGTGACATGAAATAATTATTACAAGTGTTTTAGAATACATTGTTTTTAAAAATAAATCTTCTATTTACAATACCACCTTCCTATACTTCCATTTTTTTTCACATGGTATACTTTCTTTATTCATTGTATACTCATAATTCGTCTTATATTGTTAAACCGAAAATTAAACAAAACATACTGTGAGCACGAAGGGAAAATGAAACGTTAAACATATTCGTAGAAATATTGTTCTAATTTTCAAATGAATAACACTGTTAAAGAAAAAAATTATGAAACAATAAGGATTATATTGCCATACCATGAATTGTTATTCATAAAATAATAATAACAATTACCAAGTCTTAAGGAGAGACTTTGGATAATGTTGACGTATGTATACCTTAACTAAAACTAATTAATACTGGTTTAGTTTAATTTTGATATTTTTTATCACAATTTATGGCATGGAAATATAACCTTGATTGCTAGGTTTGTACTTTTCTCCCAATATAGAAAATGTTAATTTCTTTCTGTATAATGGCGACGAGGACTCTCGGCTAGAAAACATCCTCCACACGACAACTAAAAAAATCCTTGCCCGTTGCACCAGATAATTTTTTCTTGCTTTTACAATTACATCGAGTGAGAGACACAGATGGCGTCTACACCAAAACAAAAATTAACTATCAACACGAAAAAATATGATTTTCAAGCTTCAATTTTTTTTCTGAAGAGTTGAAGACGAGCTGATATAGAAATGAAAACTGATCCTGGGCCCAATTAATAAATACTGAAAAAAATCGATTCTATTTTCAACAAAAAGTGTGTACAAAGACATGTACACATGTGTATGCTATATAAATACTTTTAATTTACATATTGCTATCTAAGTAAGTATAAAATCAACAATTATTTAGTTACTGTTCCATATACGTCATTAGACGGACTTTACAGCTAGTACATTATATAATTTGTTTAATGATGTGATTCTGAAAATGAAACAAAACATGCTGCGACTGTGAAGTGAAAATGAAACAAAATATAAATGATATATACTCGCGAGCAGAAACTACTGCGTAAAGTAAGTATTCCAGTTTTGGAACTCATGCCATCAAAGTAAAACAAGTCAGCAATTGGAAGGCACGTACTTGCAATATTAAAAAAAAATCCCGAACACATTTACAAAACAAATGAAAATTAATTTGTTGCCTATGTAGAATTCGTGATACTTTCGCAAAAGTGTGTAGACGAGCGAAGGTTGGAAGGAAGTGAAATTGATCCTGGACCCAATCAGGGAAAATGACTGGAAGAATCCGATTTGATTTTTACCAAAAATGTTATATGCAAAAAAAAAATTTATACTCAAGATTGTTAAGTATAACAATTAACAAGTATTTATAATAGTTATTATTTTCGCACGTTCTGGACGGTCTTGCTATCTAGTAAATCATAAAACTGGCAGAATAAGAAAATATATATTGTAAAATCCTTGTAATAAACACGTTCCGAAATCTTAGAATTGAAACAATGTAGACACACTTTGAAAATAATTTTATAACAATCTTTTCAACTTTGTAAATAAAAATATTTTATATGTTGTAATAATTCAGTAACATGTCAGAGCAGCCCGTCCATAGCTCTCCTTACACTTTAATATTCCTGAGGGTAAGGGACATTTTAGTGGAGTTCAGAAGCTTTCATACTGTGGTACGCATTTATTTAGTTTGGTATTGGAAAGTATCAAAGCCATTGCGTTTGTGAATATATTTTTCATATCATAAACAGTGTTTCTTTAATGTAACTAATATTTTATAACATCATCGGAATTATCACCGTATATGCCCTTATTGGGGTAAGCAGAGAGAACATATATCTATTCCATTCTATCCTTGCACACGTATATTTTACTTGAACAAATCATGTAAAATTTTCAAAAATAATCTATACAAACCTTTGGTCAGTGTTATATCGTGGAGAAGAATCATGGACCCTCAAAGTAAGTAGTATGAACCGACTGGAAGCATTCGAAATGTGGATGCACCGGAGAATACAAGATACCCTGGACGGATATGGTCAGCACCTCAAGGGGTCTTCAAAGAGCCAAAGTTGATAGAGAGTTGCTGACTAATATTAAAATATGAAAGGTGTCCTACTTGGGTCATGTACTTAGAGGAGTAAAGTACAAATTACTGCACCTGATCATCCAAGGCAAAATGTTGGATGATCAGGTGTTGGTGTTGGCAGGAGGCAAATCTCCTGGCTCCGCAATATACGTGATTGGACTGGCATAAGAAGCGTTGGAGATCTTTTTCGGGCTGCCGGAGATAAAGATATCTACTCTCAAGTGAAATTCAACGTTGGGGGGACCTGACATGACACTGAGAAGAAGAATCTATACAAATAGTCTTTGACTTTTCACTCTTTTAGAATATGATTAGTTTGATCGTGCTACGTTTTTCGAGGTCTTCTCAAACTTTTTGTACTTTCTTTATTCTTTTTATATATTATTTTTGCAAATCTTGTATCGTTGATACTTTTTACGTAGGCGGTGGTGGTTTAAATTATTTTCGGTCCCTTATTCTTGAATACAACTATTAAGAGCATTCTTAATTGCACACGGGATGACTTTATTAATTAATTTTCAGAAATCGATATTTTACGAATCGATTGATCGATTAATAATTGAGTTTTTTCTAAAGCGATTGTAGATTAAATTAAGCTATTTTATATTTGAAAATATGAACTGTTATTTATATTAGCTTTATATGTTTCTTTGTGTGCTATGTAATATAATTTCATTTTATATTTAATGACAAAGCTATTTATAATATATTGACACAATGTTTACAAATAGGCAATCATAAAGTTTGTATGAAAAATAAATATTTCCTACACTTTGATTACGGATATTGTTATAAGAAAAGCTAAATTCCCATAAGACATACGCTTTTTTCGACTTCAAGTGAAATGGTTCATTGTATTTCAAACCGCATGATATTGTATTGAGACCGGCATTGATTATGGGTATAGTAAATAAATAAATATTAGCGGATGTTCTGCAAAAAATGTGAACAACTTGAAAAATTGCGCGCGATTTTAGAATTAACCCTATGAATAGATTCTTAGGATTTAGAATCACTAACGTTAACCAACTGCGAGTTCGTCATCGTGAATGCGTGAGAAAGCAATAACACTCGCAAACAAATCTAATGTCAACGAGTGTTGCTAGCAGATTAACTTTTTTTAATGAAACAAGGATTTTTCTTAGTGCTTTAGGGACTTGTGTTTCGCATAGAAGGATGAGGTTGTTTGAATAAAAGTCGTCGAGATCAAAATAAGTAAAGAGAGAAAGTTTATTGTAAGCGTCTGTATTTATAATGTATAGAACGGCGCAGAACATGTCGCTGTCTCGCTTCGCTGGACACATGGTTATTGTTGCACGTTCTATCTACATTTCATACTACGGTCTGCAGGAGAGGCAAGAGATATATCGGTGTCTCGCTCTCGCTCTTCGCTACTAGTGAGTTCAATGACCGCGCGGACGACCTTCGCCCGGCGCCGTCTGGCACTGTCCACAGACGAGTTCGATGACCGCGCGGACAAGGGTCGCCTTGGTGGGTTCAGTGACCGCACGCACGGTCGCTACAGTGCAATCGGGAAACGAATATGGAACCCCCTGGTGTTACCAAGCATCCTGCCAACCATCAGATTATAACGCTTTCGTTGTATACAGCACAAGGAGGTGCATGGATGCACGGCAACGTACTGGACCTTTATGCGGAAAGTCGCTTGTTCGAGCCCCAAGTTGTGCTACTCCCGTCGAATGACACAAGCATTTTTTCCGCCTAGTATTTGAGGGTATAAGGATACCTCTATAACTTCAGTCATATATATTCTTTCAAAAGTGGCTGGTGAGCTTACTACTTACATAAAGAGGGGAAAAAATAAAGAAACCAAAACTCCACAACATAGCTTCAACTAAATTGACATTAGAATGGTGAGGGAATCTTCGACTATGAGGCCCACCAACAACGATTACGATACAGCAAAACCTAGCGAGTTTTTTGCCATATGGCGATTCCTTAAAACTGACCGAAAAAGACTTTGAAAATACTTCAAACAAAAATTACATTTTTAACTGATTCCTTTTAATACAATGGGTATCAACAGGAATCGATCCTTTAACCTGTGGTTTGGAAAATAGGCATTTAATCATCTAGGCCATGGAATTCTTCAATGAGTGTGACTAACGATAAAAAACCAACTCATATATTTATTTATTTAACACTTTTATTGAAATACAATCTGGCGGGTTTATTGCCAGGTGGCAATCTCTTCCAACCAGTTCTCGTTCGTGCGCATTTGAGTCCGTTCCAAAATCACAATATTTTGCTTTGAAATTAGGAGAGAACAGTAAAGATGAAACAGCTATATTTGAATAGGAATTTCAAGTAATTCTGGTGCACGCACGTATCAACTTCGTTAAATATCCGAGTGATCTCGGAAACACCCGAATGACGCGATATGATAGTACGCTGGGATAATAATACAATACATCAATTTAAAGTTTTTTTTTAAATATGGGTCCCGCATAGAAGGGATGATTTGTTCCTAGCGTTTAAACTGGGGCGTCTTTTTAGTACATATATCTTTGCGAGTATATGTCTCCAAATTAACAAACGTTTTTGCTTAATTAGATACCGACTTTCTTCCTTATTTGTTTTGTTTAGTAACTTGTAAGAAATTCCGTTCTCGATTTCAATGATATTTTTGCAGTTTCGTTTCGTGGTTAAACGCTTATCTACCATCTACTCGTATATAATATTACGAGCCATTCACAAGATAAACATAACTATTTGGATTATTTATTGTGTTTGTTTGCGTAAATTTTTCCAAAAAATTCTGCCACAATGTGACATTTTATTCAAACAATTGCAATTTAAGAATTAAGATCCCGTCATAATTCGTAACAATATCATATCAGTTTGAAAAATGTGTTCAAAATGTGCGTAATTCCACGGACAATTTTCTTGAACCACCGACTAAACAAATAAAATCCTCGAAGTCAAGTTATTTGTAAAGAAGTCTGCGATACAATTTTGTGTGAAATGAAACAACGTTTTGCATTCAGCAATCACCTAACTGCAGCAAAAGTATTCTATTGTGAAAAATTTACCGAGTATAGGTCAAAATTTCCCGAAGATGATTTTTTTTTACGGTAAAATATAAGATTTTTTAAATAAAGTTCAATTAAAAGGTGAACTCAGTGTAATTTATGCTCGCGATGATTTTGCCAATGCTGATGGCGCTTTGTCTATTTTATAATACTGGTTTACTAGAAGATTTTTCTCAGACTGTAAAGTTACTTAAACTCGTATGCACTATTCCAATGACTTCTGTTGAGAGTGAAAGGTGTTTCTCTACGTTAAAAAGGATAAAATCATTTTTGAGAAATCCGATCAGCCAGGACAGACTGAATACTTTACTACGAGTAGTATCAATATTAAGCATCGGAAAAAAGAGCTAATTCAATCTATACCTGATTTCAACAAAAGGGTCAATGAGGTTTTCACTAAACAAAAAGAGCCGATAATAGAACTTCTTTATAAATAGGTATGTAATTTTTTTTTCTTTATATTATTTAGTACATGGATCCCTACTCTTGTGAACCCCCAATTATTTTGTCCACTGGCCGCCACTGCTTCCAACCAACCAGACAAAAGTAAATGAAGCAAGTTACGTGGTCGCATAAATCATTCAAATGACTATCCATCCCCACGAAATCCATAAACATATACTCGAGAACATGCCCACGAACCCCACAAAGACGGACAATCACCCGAACATTATTTTTCATATAAAGTGAGATATCATCAATCAAAAGGAAAGAAAAGGATGGTGGAGAGGAAAGGAAAAGAAAAATCAGGAATGAAGCACGTTATATTACTGACTAGAAATTAAGAGTTTTTTCAGTCGCTTCTTAAAGCATGCCAAGGACGGAGCGAGTCTTATATTGGTTTGTAGCTGATTCCAGAGTCTCACTTCATGGACAGTAAAGGACGACGTAAAGAAAGAGGAGCGGTGAACTGGAAAGGATAAATTGAATAAAAGGATTGAATATATCGTATCTATAAAAATATGGGTGATTTTAAAAAAAAAAGACACATACGACTATAAATCTCATGAGGTTTCGACTGGTTTTGAGTTGAAGAATCGCTGCTAAAGGTTGACGGGCCTGGGAGAAGAAGGCTGTATGACGTTCGTCCTTACCGTGGCTTACGGCCCCCATAAAGACGTCTACACTGCTGCCTTTACGCCGCAATGCCTCCAGCCACCTTGCGTACAGTCTGAACTGTGTGATCACTATCCCGAGAGAAAGAGACCCCCTTTATTCAATCAAAAAAATTCAATTTCAAGTTTGAAGAAAAAAGCTCTATGATAATCTAAAGTTACATTTCCTTAACTGTTAGGCCATTAATAATGCCCCATATTCTGTGAACGTATATACTTTAAATTTTCTCCTAACGATCTCTGTGGCCTAGTTGCTAAGATGTCTGTCTTCCGACTTAGAGGCTGTGGATTCGATTCCCGCTGGAACCCAGTTTTTTAAATTACATTTTTTTTTTTTTTTTGAATTCTTCTTCCTTGTCTAAATGTTGTCAGGGCCAGCTGCTTAAGATTTTTTTTTGTGTGATATTGTGATCCTTTTTAAAATTAAGTAAGTTCGAAATATCCCCGAAGATGAGTCACGTATGACTTGAAACTACAATACTTGGGTTAAATAAATATTATGCAGTTAATTAAATATGGTTTAAATTTTAATTACATTTGAATAAACATGAATTTACAGTGTCAACGCAAAAACTTGAGAAATTTAAAAGTTAACTGAAGTCATCATGGACACAAATATAATTTAATTTGGCACGGCATGTGTATTTCATAACAAAAGTATGATAAATGGGTTTACTGAGGAAACATAGTTTAATCATCGTAAGGGTTTATTTATTAATCCGATTCATTTTGATATTGTTATCATTATCAAGTTGATTGATGCTGAAACTTTTCTCAAAACCGGCCGGATAAAAAAATCTTATCATATATTGAAACAGTTCGTTTAGTAATTTAATAGAATATGCAATTCAACAGGATTTCTAACTAAAAATAAATAACGTACTCCCTAGATAGCCAAATTGGTGATATTCATGGCAAAGCTGGTATTACGCTTCTGTTATACTCGGGGTTAGAGGGCTGAACATTTTCGTTAATTTTACATATCATGTTGTTTTAAGAAATACCATTATGTGCCTTAAATGTTATTTTAATAGGTAATTTGAAATTGTGAGAGATTTGAGATGTTCACAATGTGTGAAAGCCTTTAAACCGGTAGGGTTATACCGTTACAAAAAGTGGAATAAACAGTGTTTGATAAAAAAAATACAATGTCTTTAAACCTCCACAAAGTTGATGACTTAACTATAAATAATATACTTAAGATTTTATTTAATTTAATAAAGCAATCTATAATACAAACATTTGCCAAAAACTTTATCCGTATACATATTTACATCTACAGAACTAATCTTATTTAAATATTATAACCATAAACTTACTTAATATTAATTTCCTACATATCATTTTATTTAAAAAAATCTTACTATTCAATTTCTTAGAAAGAGTTAACAGAGACATACTACTTAAAACTAGATAACAATTATTACAACAAATTATTTTAAAAATAATTATTTAGCACGTACATGTCCATTCGTTCAGTCTACTTGCATTCCACCACATTCACTCACACCGTGGTCCTCCCGGCTAATACTGTAGGTGGACTAGTCAGGCAAATCGGACAAGTTTTATAAAAAATGTGTGGTGTGTAGATGTATCAGAAAATGAGAAATGTAATTATTACATAAAGGATGTACATGAGCTAATGAGATATATATTAAATAGGGTGAAAAAGAACACGCTGAGATGGATTGAAAATGTTGCAAGGATGGGCGATGAAAGCTTAACTAAACAAATTTGCAATGTTTTTTTTTTCAGGGTTACAATCCTAGGATTGGTCTGCACCAAGCACTCGATCCCTCCACTCATCTCTGACATCCACCAGTCTCTTTATCTCCTGGTAGCTGCCACAGCGCATATCCCGGATCACCCGGTCCATATAGCTATATCTAGGGCGGCCTCTATGGAATGTAAGCCCAAGAAAAGTACAAGGCGTATCCAGAAAGTAAGTGTACTGAGGCTCTCACGACCGGATGGATTTTATTTTCGACATGTTGGCTACACTTTCGTGTAGCCTGACCCTTCCCCTCCGTAACGAGACCGGTTCGAGGTCAGTACTTTGAGAAGTGTCGACGCGACAACACGTTTCCTGAAAAATGTCAATCCTATCTCCCGCCAAGTGCGAAATACGCGGCGTCATCCGTTATCTCGTTTGGAAGGGAAAACCTCCGGTTGAGGTTTATAATGAGGTGAAAACTGCATATGGTGATAATGATATGAATCGTACGAGTGTTTACAAGTGGTGTCGCGAGTTTAAAAACGGTCGTACGTCTGTGCATGATGATCAGAAGAGCGGAAGACCTTCAATTGTGACTGACGAAATTGTTTTGGGACTGTCAAGGCATAATTTTAATTGAATATATGCCTCAAGGGGAGACCATCAACTCTGCAAGATACTGTGAGACCCTTGAAAAATTCCGGAGGGCGATTCAGAACAAGAGGAGAGGCATGCTGACAAAGGGAGTCTGCCTGATGCACGACAATGCCAGACCACACACGGCCAACGCCACGAAGGAACTGCTCGCCTCGTTTAAATGGGATGCCCTGAACCATCCCGCGCGTTTCCCTGACCTAGCACCTTCAGATTACTATCTCTTTACCTCCCTGAAGCTGCACATGGGTGGAAAAAGGTTTTCGACCGACGAGGAGGTAAAGGAGGAGGTGGAGAAATGGACGGAGGGGTTGGCGGGAAACTACTTCGAGGAAGGCATCAAAAAGTTGATACCCCGCTTCACCACCTGCATTGAGAGGAATGGCGAATAGCTTACATATGTACTACGGTAACCACGTAATTTTTTTGTTTAAATAAAAAAAATTGTAACCTACAAAAATTCAGTACACTTACTTTCTGGATATGCCTCGTATAAATGTACCAATAATAATGAAATTTTGAAAAATAATAAGTAATGCAAGAAACTCTATGGGAAGATATATGGATGTGAAGGAGGCAAAATAAGTGTGTCATGATAGGGAAGCTTAGGCCTCAGCCACACAGGTAGGTGCTTAGAGCTACGGTGCGAGCTAGGCGACATATCCTAGCGAACTAACGCACCGCATACAATCGCAATGGCCACACTGCACGCTTCGCGCCACGCTACATGATGATTAGTCCCCTAGTGAGTCTCCTAGCGAACAAACGTGTTGGTTAATTTTATTGTGTCACCAAGTCATTTTACAAGATGGCGGAAGTTTTAATAACAGCTGTGTATAAAAGGGAGCCTTTATGGAACCCATCGAGTAAATTATACAAAAATGTACCTGTAATAAAATCACTTTGGAATGCATGAGTTGCACAGGAAGTAAATAAAGGTGGTAAGTTGTAATGAAATTGGTTAGTTTTGTGAGTGGCATCGTTTGTTGACTCAACCGCTCCCAAATGTCAAATGAATTTGTGCGAAGCACTTTAGTGTGGCCAAGCATAAAGTCATCTAGTCTAAGAGTCACGTAGCACCTCGAGAAGCACTTTGGTGTGGCTTTAGCCTTAGCGTTTAATCATCTCTGTCTATCCCAGCAGCCAAAGGCTTGATGCTGTGTTTATTTGTACCCTTCATTCTAAGAACTTCAAAAGGCTTACTGATGATCACAGGTTTCTCGTGAGCTCTTCACAATGATATATTTCATCGAACACTGTTTGTTCATATATTTGCCATCGATTTGGTGTTATCAACCCATGATACCTTGAGTCACTTTTTACGAGTAGGTCTTTTCATTTGTCTTGAATACCGCTGGAAAGTTTGACACTCTGTCCTGACTTATGTGCAAAATCTACAAAGGTTAAAATGGCTGACCATAATGAAAAAGAAACCATGATACAAACTACATTTATTGTAAATATGTGTGAATGATTATGCCATTTCCACATTTCGATCATAAAGTAAAACAAACATAACACATTTTTTAGCAAAGTTTCGCGCAAGTAGTAAATAAACAGTTTTTTCGCGAGTTTTAAAGTGGCTAGTGTGCTTATTTCATTTTTAATGAGCTCACCGAAATCATCATTGCATGAAGAATCTCTCTCCTGTCGTATTGCTTTATGGTACAGGGTGAAAGAATGCGTGTAACGAACTTTTTTAATCACATTTGTGTATGTAGGCTTTCAATCACAAGTTCATAAATCATAATTAAAAAGAACAGCTTGCACAGAGCTGCTTTTGGGGATGAATTTTGCAATCATTTAATATCACTCACTAATCAGAGGCAGCTGTTGCTTAAATTGTGTCAAAATTCTCATAACAACAATCAATTCAATTGATTAAAAGAAAAATATCAAACCCCTTGTTGATCGACAAACTTTTGTTTAATGTAGTAAGACTCGCACTATTTGCCCTAGCAACTTTATTTCAGACAATATGGATTTTCCTAAGGCTTTATCTCAGAAGTTTTTTTACGAGTATGGGTGTGCTACTATTCTTGAAGCGTTAACAGGACACACATGTTTGTTACTATACTCGTACATGTTGATTGAAAGAAAAATAGCAAACTTTTTGTTGATTGGTTCCTCACGCAATTCTTAAAGCCTCCCTAGAGGCCTAGTCAACTTGGCAACATCGATGGTCGTCATCTTTCATGGGAAGACAGACAGTTAATTTTTTTCCTTGCACCAGGGTCCACTTTGGCTCCCCATGAGTGTACCCAAGCTATTCGACTACCTAATTTCTCTCAGGCCATGGCAGCTCTAATGGCAAACTTTTTAATTTCAATCTTGTCACTTCGCCCTGTTATATATTTTGCGGCCATTTGGATCAATCCGCAGATCACATTTTGTGGTACTGCGATGGCAATATAGTCAATCATTTCTGAGAAAATTTCCACTTAGCCTTACATCGGTTCATTTTCAGACTAATTAATTGGCTATTCCGATATAGTGGCGTCAAAATATAGTTTTACTGCATTCGAAATTTTCTGTGAAAGTATAGCACTTTTTTAGGCTGTTTGAACTGCAGTACTTAAACCATTTTATAATCATACAAATATTTACTGCGCCGAAAGCCATTGCCCTTCTCTCGTGATGTCGGACCTTAAGGAGGAGTCCCTTTGGGCAGTTCTTTGTTCGTTTTCGATATCGTAATGTATTTCGCGCTGGATGGGGACTCATTTTGTCCCCCACCAACACTGTTGTGGGATCGAAATGAACTGATTGATAAACTTTTCTTGTTTATATTTATCAATAATTTGCGCTAAATTAATCTCATAATCAATGAAGTATTTTTGTTATGTTATCACTATTGAAAATACTTTAAAAGCCACACGTACAGAATTAATAAAAAAATATTGTGGAACTGAAACATGCCCTCCACAACATCTTTCTATTTCAGGATTTGGAAAAAGTATGTTTTGTCATTTGCAATAAAACAACATAAACATCAGGGCTTTTTGATATCAAATTCATTTTGGAAGTTGTCTTTGGAGTTGTCTGAGAGATGACATATGGAGGAATAAAGATATGAGAACGGATAGCAAGGTATGCATTTATAAGACCTGTGTGCGACCTATCCTCACATATGGTATCGAAGCGAGGGCGGACACTGTCAGGACAAAAAGTATGCTAAGGACAACGGAAATGAGAACTCTGCGCGCTATTGCTGGGAAGACTTTGCGTGATCGTGTAAGGAACACCACAATCCGAGAGGTCTGTGAGGTCCAAGATGTGGTCAGATGGGGACGACAGAGTCGACGATGCTGGTACCAACATGTACAGAGAATGAATTCCACAAGACTTCCATACATAGCTCGGCATGGGGTGCCGGATGGACGGCGTCCACCAGGGAGACCCCCGAAATGATTGAGAGATAGCTGGAGCTCAGCACCACAGGAGGACAATCCTGCATTAACAGACTCTTGAGAGTTTACAGAAAGTTAAAGAAGAAGAAGTCTTTGGAATCCAACCGATTTCGGTAATTGGTTATCACGTTCATAAGGGAAGAGAATCGTTATTCATAAAAATTAATATAAAGAATACATTGAAGTATTATATAAAAAAAATGAAAATTTTAGTTCTCTGATCAAAATTGATAGATGTCAGTTAATTATGATAAACTTTTAAATAAAGTTTATTTTTTAATAACTTAATACATAAACAAACAATAAATAATAATCATGGAGATGAACCCAAGGTTCCATATACGAATTTGTTTAATAACGTGATAAGTGTTTGCCAAGTAAAACGAATTTATTTAACCATTTATTTTCGAGGTCGATAAAAATAGTTACTATTTGAAAATCAAAAAGAGTGTATTTTATTTTTTTTTTCGTTCAAGTTCTGTCTTATAAAAATCTTTAAAAAACAAATATGTTATAAATAAATAATTAATTGTGTGTGGTGATAAACCAATGTTTATTTACAAAAAAAACCAACGACTACTTCTAAATATGCATTTTCACGAAACATATGGATTTAAAAATGAATAAATTTATTGTACTCGTAATTTGTTATATCAAACACTGTTTATTCCCCTTTTTGTAACGGTATAACCCTAATGTGCTTCCCTGAAGATGAAGTGAAAGCCTTGAAACCGGTAAAGTTATACCGTTACAAAAAGTGGAATAACCAGTGTTTGATAAAAACAAATTACAATGTCTTTAACCCTGAGAGATCGGCGCACTGCTATAGCAGTGGAAGAAATTTGTTCTACCCTTGTATTCTAAATGAATATCATTCATTTAGAATACAAGGGTACATATTCTAAAATATATTTATGTTGTAAAAATATACATTTTTTGTTTTTTTGTTGTTTAAAATAAATATTTATCACGAATGTCCGAATCGTAAATATATCTCAGCACTAGATAGACAATTATATTTTTTTCTCGTAGCGCTCTCAGGGTTAAACCTCCATAACGTTAATGCTTTAACAATAAACAATATATGAATAAATTTAACCTTAAAGAGGAATGTTTAAAGGAGGTTTTTACAAAAGGCAACTGCATTTTTATCGCATCAACATAAGCAATTTTAAAAGTTAAATTTTTAATATTATTATTTATTTTTTAGTCTTCCTTACCGAAATGGTTTTTATCGTATTTGAAGTAATTTACCCATGGTGTAGGCTGTCGAACATTTAAAATGCTATCGATCCACCCCCTTGTCTGTTTCCAGTGTGTTAATCAGATAGATGACTTAGAAGGTGACTTTAAATCTCATAATAATAAGTTCAATGTATTACTGCCTAACTATTTCAATGTTGTCTCAACTATTTCACTTCTCATTTGTCCTTATGTAAAATTTGGACTCCTTTGAGGCTTTTCTTTTTTTCTCGTTCTTGCTGACGGTTAACCTGAGGTGGTATATGTGGGTTTACTTTTTATTTTGTTTTCTGCCATACGTTTTTGTTTTTTATTTTATTTTTCTATTTATTCTTTAATCTAGATATGCGAGGGTGTGGGATGGAAGTCCCCTGATGTCCTTGCGGTCGGGCTCGCCCTACATTGGTGGGGTGTATCTCGGCCGGGGGAATGTTTGTGGGATAACCTTTTAGTGTCTTCTGTCTTGAATGTATTTTTTTTGTCATCTATTTATTTTCTGTTTTTTTTTAATATTCTTGTTCTACGTGTTCAAGGGTGTGGGCTGAAAAACATCTGATGTCCCCGTGACTGGGTTCGCCCTATATTGGTGGGGTGTATTTTGGCCGAGGGGATGTTATTAGATGAGCCCAGATCTTTTGATAGCTTCTGTATTTAATGTATTATCTGCAATTTATGTGTTTTAGAAATGTTATTTAAATATAATTTGCACATACTATGTTGCTATCAATAAACCTATATTTATTTAAAGTTATGTTTAAAGTAATTTGAATTTATTTAACAAATATTTTAATAGAAGTTATTTTATGCTCGACGTCATTTTAGGTGTTCATATTATATTAAAATTGTCTTAATGAAAGGTACTTGTTTAAGAAGAGTTAAACGAATGGTGATTCCAGCCCTGCAATTAACTTGTAAGGCTGTGTTCCATGTTACGTTTCTTAACTTTAAAATTGGACAGGAAATTGTTTGTTAGTAACGTGAATAATTAGTATGCTAACAAATTTATGACTTTTGGTAAGCAAAGTAAGAAAAAACCTCAAATAATTTAATTCCAGAATTAACTTACAATACATGAGTAGACTTTAATATATATATATATATATATATATATATATATATATATATATATATATATATATATATATATATATATATATATATATATATATATATATTATATATATATATATATATATATATATATATATATATATATATATATATATATATATATATATATATATATATATATATATATATATATATATATATATATATTTGACATTTTACAATTTTTCATTATGTATTTAATACACAATGACAAATTATTTTTCATAATATTCTCTCTTTTTCAATTAATTGTGGGTCTGGTCCAACAACATTTAAGTATGTTTCAGCATAAATTTGATCAATATTTTTATTCCATTAATACGGAACAATACGATTGGATTCGAAATCCTTTTGCAACCGATGCAATAAATTCTACGGAAGCACTGCCTCTGCAAATTCGAGAGGAATTTACAGATTTAAATAATGACATGACTTTAAAACTTCACTTCTCCGAAGTTCCATTAGATGTTTTCTGAATTTACGTTAAAAAAGAATATTCTCGCATTTCCGACAAAGCAATCTTAACACTACTCCCATTTTCGACGACATATTTATGTGAGCAAAGTTTTTCAACTCTTGTATTAATTAAAAATGATCTTGACCGAGAACTTCGGGTTGCGCTGTCAAAAATCGAGCCGAATATAAAACTTGTGTGTTCATTGAAACAAGCGCAGGTATCACATTAATTAATTATTATTTTATAATAATTATTAAGATTGCGTTAAAATAAATATGTTATAGTTTTATGTATGTATACTTTTCAAATAAACAACAAAAATTTATTGTAAAATTTGCGTATCAATTTAATATCTATATATTTTAGCTTTTGGTGTGCCGCGGAATTCTAGGAAGAATTTTGGCGTGTCGTAGGTGAGAAAAGGTTGCGGAGCACTGCTCTATAGCACTGTATTGAGTGGAAACATGAACGATGAGATAGAAGGAAAGAAACATGATAGATGCCTTCGAAATGTGGTTTTTGAGGCGGATGCTACGTACCCCATAGACCATAAGGTACACCTGCGTATATAACATCTAAAAAAATAGAGATTACCGAAAGGCTTTCGACAGCACGCCTAAAAATTATTTTAACGTGCTTTGGGCATATTTGCCTAAAGAATTATGAAATTCTGGAGAAGCTGGTGATCGCTGAGAGAATTGAAGGAAGACAAGAGAAACGTGTCATGAGATGGGCGGACCAAATAAAGGAGTTAACAGAATACTCTTCAAGCGCTGCATTCAATATGCTCCGTACCGGGAGGGATGGACACAGGTAGTATACCACGATTGAGACAAAGTCTTTCTTAATTTATTCGTTCTATATTAATAAACCCTCTCACAGTTCTCTTTTTTATTTTACTCAATACTTCACCCTTAAGAACACTTTTACCATATTCCTATTCACTTAACCGTAAAAAATAAAATTCATGTAATAAGTAAAGGGTCTTTCAAATTGAGCGGTTTTTTTAATTTTTGAATAAAACACACAATTTGCTTTGATTTCAAATTTTTTTTATTGGTCATTGAAGTATAATGTATGACATTTAAACACAAAAAACAATATCCGCCAAATGTCCACCTCTTGCAGCTCCACAGATGTCCACTCTTTTGTCAAAAATTTCGATGACATTTTGGCATAATTGCGGTTCTAACTCACCAATAACGCGAATAATTTCATCCTACAGCTCAGGAATTGATCGGGGGTCATTGTTTTAGACCTAGTTTTTCACGTCACCCCAGAGAAAATAGTCCAACGGTGTCAGATCACATGATCTTGATGGCCAATTAATATCACCGTTTCTGGAGATTACAATACATAAAATAATTCAACAATTTGAACGCGTTGTTGTATTGTATACGACTCCATTTTTATAAATGTAAAACATTACACTTCTCAAATGTTACAAGACTCAGGCAAGTTCGTGACACCATCTGTGTTTTATCCAAGAATTAAAATAAACGCTCAATTTGAAAGACCCTTTATAAACAATATGGATGGATTGTTTAAACGTTTCTCAACGCTATCTTCAATAAACCTTAGTCATCAGGTTGTGTCTTTTGAAAGCCTTATAATTATAATATGTTTGCATATATGTAATAAAGATAATTTAGTTAATAACATAGAGAATGTAACTAAATTAGTAGATAAATGCAATGTTTTTCATAATAAAGAGCGCCGCAAAATAATAAAAAAGCAATAACATTTTTTATAACAAAATGCTTTAAAAATGGGGCGAGAAAACAGGGGTCGGCAAACAGTCAAATGTATAAGTTTTATTGCACTTCCGTTGTTTATTGATTTTATCAAGAATCGTATTGTATTACACTTTCCTTGTATAAACTATAATCTCCCGGGTTTATTGCTATGTGTCAATCTTTTTCAACCAACCAGGGAGGTCTTAAACAACAAGCTTTCAGTGAAAACCAGACGGGAACGTTTTGTAAATACATTTGAGTACCACTGAGAATTAAACCCACAGCTCCCGCATTGAAAGACAGGTGTATAATTCTGACAAAAGTACAATATAATAATTCGAGTTTGGTTGTTAAGACTGTACGTTTGCTGAGGTGCAACGATATAATGAAATAGGTTATCTTTATAGGTAATCTAGCATGATTGTCAGCCATCTTGTGAGTGGAAGATACCTGTGCGTGCATTGGTTCACTGTGTACAACCTGTTATACTTCAGCAAGCACGTAGTCTTAACATATGTTATTCAAAGTTCATGTTTAAGGAGATCAAAGTTCCAAGATGATCGTCTGGTTAATCTATTGTAGCCTTTCGTTAGGCTGAATTATATATAGGTATAGCGTTATTTTTACAAGCGTGTTTTTACAAGATTTTTACAAGCGTGATTGGCATCAGGGGCTGGAGGAATGCATCCCAGGATAGGAGGGAATGGCGACGACTGCTGGAGGAGGCCGGGGCCCACAATGGGCTGTAGTGCCATTGATTGATTGATAGCCTTATTTTTGTGTTGCTTAGTATGTAAGCATTATAAAAATGTATCGTTCGTTGTTGGATTTTGTAGTCGAGGATTTCCTCGCCATTTTAATGTTATTTCGATTGGAAAGAGAAGCTGTGCCATGGAGTTTTTTTTAAGTGAGTAAGCCGTTGTATACCGCTGTACTGAATCCGATGGCACACGAAGTGAGATGATCGGAGCACTTCGGCATGTTTTTTTCATCTTTTTGAAAGAATATATATGACCGAAGTCAAAGGTACACCCCGAAAACTAGGCGAAATAAATGTCTGTGTTATTCGAGGGGAGAAGCATAGCGCGGAATAAGCGTTCGAACCAACGACTTTCCGCACGGAAGTCCAGTGCGTTTCCACGCGGTCATGAACCTCTATAATAATGTATAATAAGTAATACAAAAGTTACAGATATTCTGATTTAAAACGATCTAAGAACTTCTGATTTCAAACGGTCTAAGAGAAAAACCTGCCCGGAAGTGATTCAGCCAGGAATCGAAATTAGGATGCCAGCTTGATCACCGCGAATGCTTACTGTTAGACCACGGACAACGACCTAAGTGACCAACAACAAATTACATACATCATACCAACGCTATACAATCATCGTCTATCTACGGGATAGAACGAAAATTATCCTTAATCCCGAGGGATTGCTTATCAGCAAAAATCAAGGTCAAATTGCTGAATCTTTTTACATTGTTATAAAAATATAAGTCATCGTCCTGTCGCGTGTCTCATGACTGAGCATCATGACTACCATGATAGCCTCCGAGGATTCCCGCAATTGTTAAGGATAGTTCAGTTGCGTCCCTCACTTGGTCAGTTCAACACATTGGGATTCTTCCTCTTGTGTGTCGTCCTTCCCCTTCCTACATCTCCAGTAACCACGAACTTCTCTAAACTGTCTCCTTTGCCACGAGCAATGTTCCCAAAGGATCGGAGGACTCGCTGAAGGCATATTGTCGACAGTCTGTTTGTGATTCTTAGTTCTTTGAGAGCGGAGGCGTTCATTTACCTCGCTGTCTAAACCAAAATTCGTAACAATCTTCTTATATACCCACGTTCCAAATGCATCGATTCTACGTCTTTTGCTTGCTCTTAGAGTCCAATTCTCCATGCCATCATGAATATTGCGAAGATGATAGACATAACTAGGTGCATTTTAGTCGTGATGGTGATAGTTCTGCTCTTCCATAACTTTTCCAGCTTTTACATTTCATTTTTGCCATTCCAGTTCTTTTTTTTCATCTCAGCCTCGCATCTTCCATTGCTGGTAATACTGGAGTCTAAGAAATTTAAGTCAGTAACCACTTCCAGACCATGATTCACATCATTTATTGGTAGTGAGTTAATGCAATCTATTATCATGAACTTAGTTTTTGATCTATGGATTTCCAGGCCCAGCAGCATGCTTTCGTGTTCCATATTTTTAAGGAGTGTGACTATTTCTTCTTCTGAAGTGGCAATCAACATCGTGTCATCAGCATTTATTTGATTTGAAAGCTTTCTTCTATCAATCCAACCGTCCTAGTCTTCAAAATATGATTGTGAGTACTTAAAGTTTGCTTACCCCTGAAAAAAAGTGTGCGCGTTTTCATGAATATGTATCAGTACTTAAGTAAGACAACAAACAAATGCGTTAAGTAATGCGTGTGTGCGCAACTTTGACGCAACATGCGCGCAATAACAATTAAACGAGTGCGCTGTTTTGTGCTCGATAATTAAATATGATTATTAAACTGAATATTAGAAAGCCATTAGCTGTAATAAGGGGATGCGGTAATCGACTTTACTCAGTAAAAAGAGTCACGCACTAAGTTGTATTAGGTGAAAAGCTCGTCATTGATAGGGGGGAAAATTTGCTATCTCAAGGCTTTTCATAGTTAAATAAATATGCAAACATTTTCAAAGGAAGTGATAAAACCAAGATAAAATTCTCAAATAAACAACTTGGTCTTCATGAAATAAAGTCTTAGCTTGTCTCCAGCTGGATTAGTTTGGACAACGTTATTTGAAATTCAACGTACTCATAACATACATGGTTTAAGTTTAAACCTTTTAATAAAGATTTTTTAATGGAGAGTACCAAGTGTTCTAACCATGTTTGATTTCCATCAAAGCCTGGAAGCCTTGGTTTTGACAATATACCATGTACAACAGAAATGTTATACATTATTTGCCAGCATTCGCCAACAAATTTACAGGTCTGTCCATCCAGCGAGCCATAAGGCGAAACAAAAAATATATAAAAACTAAGTTTTCATATTTGCTAAAGGGAAGTGTTTTATTGTTTTGGGTAGAATAAATTAAGTTAAACATGTGCGGACATACTGAAGAGTGGTGCCGGGAGATAACATTATATTAGGTCTCATTATTCAAGCCGTCGCTCTTTGTCTTTGCGCTTTGACTTCCACTCGGGGTTTTGAGTTCGATTCTTAATGACATTGAAAAAATCGGGTGCTAGTCTGATTACAATACTCACACGTGCAAAACGTGTGTTATTATGATTGCCTCTTCACATGCGTTGTAGTACTGCCAACATACTCCAATAGTTTTAAGCCCGAAGGCTTGATTGATAGGGCTGAAAACAATGGTGTATTCTAGCCACGCTCTTCAATACGCCCGAATCACCAATTCGAATATGTTGAAAGGTATCCATACGAATGCATGAAACAATTTGGATACAGTAAATACTAGATAGTCATTCATTCTGCCTCGTCTTTTCCGCCAGCAGCATAAAAAAAACAAAGGAAACAATCATTCACTTTACTAAGAATTTTAATTAATTAATATTTATTTTAATATTAAATAATAATTAAACTCTTCTAAAATTGTAATCACCATTTCCTAGTAATTTTACCCTACGTGATTGAAGTCAATTCGCATGAAGGTGTACCACATAAAAGTTCCCCTATTCCTGTACTATCATAATTGTAAACACGCACTACTGATCAAGCTGTATACATAAAGGGTTAATATAAAAACAATACGATTATTTCTTATACTTGTATAAACTTCATCCTTTTTACTAATTTAATACAAAACTTTGAAGCTACTTGTGCTTTAAATTAATTATATGCAGATATGGAATATTAACGGAGCTGAGTTTTTTTATACTATTGTACTCGTATTTCTCCCTTTTTAAAGAAATCGAAAGATAATACATTCGGTTTAATTTCATAGAAATATAGTTAACGGTGCGTACGATAATTTTTTTTATTATGATTCCTCTTTTGCTATTTTCCGCAAGATTAAATATGCGTATGCATAAATGACATTAAGAATTACATATGTAGATAGTAAATTAATAATTCCAAGTTAAACTGTTCATTTTTTTATTGATAATAAAAGAGCGTAGAAACTTGTATTGATGATAAAATAGCGTAGAAACTTTTCAAACATTTTTTTAAAATTCGTATTATGAGCTTGTTCAACAATTTCAAATGAAAAAAATTCATTTGAAATTGTTGAACAAGCGCATTGGCCACAATAAATAAAAAGCCGAAGAGGTATTGGCAGGAGGCAAATCTCCTGGCTCCTCAATATACGTAATTGGACTGGCATAAGGAGCGTTGGAGATCTTTTTCGGGCTGCCGGGGACAAAAATATCTACTCTCAAGAGATATCCAACGTTGGGGAGACCTGACATGACACTGAAAAGAAGAAGATTGGTCACAATAATCTGTTAAACAGGAAAATATATTTTTTTCGTTTTATGGTACCCCGTAGGTTTACTACTTTTCTCAAACAAATAATATCACCATTATTATGGAGTCATTTCATTGAACTCCGGTGTAATAAAAAGTACATACGTACATAATAATACCATCACGCAATTTACATACATATATTATATATGATACCATCACGCATAAAAAGTACATACATATATAATACCATCACGCATAAAAAGTACATACATACATAATACCATAACGCAATTTACATACATACATAATACCATCACGCAGTTTACATACATATATTATATAATACCATCACGCATAAAAAGTACATACGTACATAATACCATCACGCAATTTACATACATACATAATACCATCACGCATAAAAATTACATACATACATAATAGCATCACGCCATTTATCTGTCCGGGTCGGGAGAGGACAGATCACCATAGTTTCCTATCTTGACAAACATTCTTAGTTTCTTCTAACATATATCTATACATTTTATTATACAACTTCTACGATTTCTTCCTACGTTTCCTTTTTTCAGAATATCATTCACTTGATCCAACCATAATTGATCTTCCTCTCAGACGCCTTTCACTCACATTTGCACTATATTTATGTTGTGATAGTCTTTTTTTCATTCATTTGTTCCACATTCCCAAACCCTCTCAACGTACTCTTCTTCATATTACTTAACACGTTAGCCCTAAGTTCATATCCATTCATTCTCACTTTATTCCGTATTCTGTCATACATTGTCATTCCATGTATTCTTCTCAATGTACACATTTCTACAGCATTTATTCGGCTTCTTTCAGTCTTTTCCCACAAATAACTAACTTACATTTAATTAGTCTTAAGTCGCTTATAAACAGATAATTGCAGATAAAATAAATTAATATACAGTAAAAATAGCAAGAAGTATTTACTACAATATAAACAAAAATTTAGAACTTTCAAAATTGTTTCAATAATTTATTTTACTCCTATCGCCTCCCATAACATATATAAAATATAATATTTTACTCCTATCGTCTCCCATAACATACATAAAATATAATATTTTACTCCTATCGCCTCCCATAACATACATAAAACATAATATTTTACTCCTACCGCCTCCCATAACATACATAAAATATAATATTTCACTCCTATCGCCTCCCATAACATACATAAAATATAATATTTTACTCCTATCGCCTCCCATAACATACATAAAATATAATATTTTACTCCTATCGCCTCCCATAACATACATAAAATATAATATTTTACTCGTATCGCCTCCCATAAAACATAATATTTTACTCCTACCGCCTCCCATAACATACATAAAATATAATATTTTACTCCTATCGCCTCCCATAACATACATAAAATATAATATTTTACTCCTATCGCCTCCCATAACATACATAAAATATAATATTTTACTCCTATCGCCTCCTATAACATACATAAAATATAATATTTTACTCCTATCGCCTCCCATAACATACATAAAATATAATATTTTACTCCTATCCCCTCCCATAACATACATAAAATATAATATTTTACTCCTATCGCCTCCCCTAACATACATAAAATATAATATTTTACTCCTATCGCCTCCCATAACATACATAAAATATAATATTTTACTCCTATCACCTCCCATAACATACATAAAATATAATATTTTACTCCTATCGCCTCCCCTAACATACATAAAATATAATATTTTACTCCTATCGCCTCCTATAACTTACATAAAATATAATATTTTCCTTGCCATTATATACTCGTACGTAAAAATAAAAAATCAATTTACTGCTACTATTTTTGTGATATTTTTCTTTGTGCTCTTTGAGGATTTGTGAAATTGTACCTGTTGTATGTTGAAATTGTACCTGTCATTTTTTTATATTTTGTTGTTGATTTGTATTTGGTATTTGATTTGTTTTTCAATGATGTGTCTATTGTGTTTGTATGTTTTGTGCAGTGCGCCTATGTACGGCCCCGTATTGTGTTGGTAATATGTGGTTTTACGATTTGATACCTGTCTAATCTTTTTATAAATATTTTTGTTGTAATTGGGTAAAATTTTTTCTTTATTCTCTCAAACTTAATGTATTGCTCACTCAATACTGGCTCTTTTATATTTTTTGTTATAAGGTACATTATACCGTTTACATTTAAATGAATAAATATTGTAAAACTTCCAACGAGTAACTGTCGGTTCTTGTTATTGAAATTAGGATCCCTCAACCTTTCTCACTTTCTGTTGAGATAGTTGGGAATTGGCGATCGTATTTATGAGGAAGTAATACTTTACAAATTAGCTAAAAAATAATTTCGATAACGGTCGGATTAGGTCATCCAAGTCATTCTTCGCATAAGTCATACAATTTCCGATTCCACCTTATAATTAGTTATTATTTACTGGAAAAGTATGAAACTTGAGTGTCCTTTACAAATCAAAGCAACTACCATACGAGTATATAACATAAACTATCAAGAGCACAATACAATCAGCACAATTGAGAATATATATGGCGCATGAAACCGCTGATGTGCAACACTAAAACGTAAAAATATTTTTAAAAACATTAAAAAAAATACCAAGTTAATTAAATTCCAAATAAAACACAGATTTTTCTCTAATTAGGTGGGGAGTAACATACAATGAAATTCTATTAGATTATTATATTCATTTATGTATATAATGTTCGGGTGATTGTCCGTTATTGTGGGGCTCGTGAGCATGTGCTCACGGATATGTTTATGGATTTCATGGGGATGAATAGTCATTTGAATGATTAATGCGACCACGTAACTTGCTTAATTTACTTTTGTCTGGTTGGTTGGAAGAGATTGCCGCCTGGCAATACGCCCGCCAGATTGTATTTGCAATAAAAGTGTTAAATAAATAAATAAAATTTTAATAGAAAAGTTGAGTTGTCCATAGGACGATTTATCTACCTATGGTGGCGCAATGAGACAGTTGTAAGATCAAACTGTTCCTTCACTTGCAGGGCCGTTGAAGATGCGCCCTTATACTCGTACTTGACAGTGTGCCGCCCCTACATTCTCACATACCGAGGAAGTGGTTTATAACAATTAACACTGCACTGACCTTTGAGAACCGTAATAAAAACAATGCAAATTACATATTAAACTCACGTTCTATGTTTAAAGGATATTTATCCTCATACGGGATTAAGGTATTTATTTATTTAGTTGACGACACAACAGTGTCTTTTATATAGGTACAAATGCACATATGACAAAATATACAAGTACTTAAAATTATGGACAAAAATATAAAACTTTATCTTAAACTAACAAGTAGATACAAAAAGCAACAATAATAATGGAAAAAAGAAAGTACAGTCATTGTTTAAAATTATTTAATATTAATACGTATATAAACATTCAACATATGTACAAGTATGTATATTACAAAATATTACCAAATTTAGCCTAGCAGACTGACGTACTTGTGGAAGACTTATTTTATAGTGGTAAAGAACTTTGTTTTTGCAAGGAGTAGAATCATGGACCCTCAAAGTAAGTAGTATGAACCGACTGGAAGTATTCGAAATGTGGATGCACCGGAGAATGCTACGGATACCCTGGACGGATTTGGTTAGCAACACGAGGGTTCTTCAAAGAGCCAAAGTTGATAGAGAGTTGCTGACTAATATTAAAATCCGAAAGGTGTCCTACTTGGGTCATGTACTTAGAGGAGCAAAGTACAAATTACTGCACCTGACCATCCAAGGCAAAATAGAAGGCCGACGAGGTGTTGGCAGGAGGCAAATCTCCTGGCTCCGCAATATACGTGATCTTTTTCGGGCTGCCGAGGACAAAGATATCTACTCTCGAGTGATATTCAACGTTGGGGGGACCTGACACTGAGAAGAAGAAAAAACTTTGATTAGTTTTTGGTGGAATAACGCTTACATAGAACAAGAAGAATTGGATTTTTCGAGATTTCTATGGATAGATCTTGAGAATTTAAAAAAACATGGGTTCACTTGTAGAATGAGATGCAAGTTGTTTTGCAGAATAGAAATCTTCCACATGTTGATGCAGGGCTACTCAACTCGAGAGGCAAAGTATTGTCCTTACATGTTTCGTTTATATTAGGTTATTTATATTAATAGAGGAGAGCACAAAGTTAGTAGCTATTTCTAAATATTGTTATGATATTCTTGCGATTAAAATATATACGTATATTAAAAAATATCTAAATTATTGCAAAACTCATTACCAAGACTCTACATACGAATTATATAGGAGTTTATTTTATAATAATTGTGTCAATTTGATATTTGAATTAAACCGAAAACACATTTTTTTCCTTATATATTTATTAGAGAACGTGCAGTTTCTTACGTTATATACTCGTATATTATACATTATTAAATATAGACCAGTGAGTTTTTCAAAGATATTATTTTAATCTTTTCAATTTATTTTCATAATTATAAGTATACAAGAATTTGGCATCTTCGATAGAATATATGTGATTTTCTCGATCAGCCATCTCTGAATAAACTAGAGGTTCGTTAAGGTAGATTTGTGTAATTTTTTTAATAAACCAATTACAATGTCTTTAACACTTGGACCAGGACTTGTATTTTATTTGATTATTCGACGTTTTAATACATAATAAAATTATTTTTATAGCTAATTACAAAAAAATAATCTAGAAGATTTTGTATAATTTTAATTTAAAATATACATTTTTCACTGGACGCTTAGCGTCCAGCATTTTTTTTAGCACAGTAAGGCAAGGGTTAAACCTCCATAGTGTTGGCGTCTTAACAATTTTTTTCTGCCAACCATAAAATATGTGGTACGTACCTGTTGGCCAGACTATTTTTGAAATTTTTATTTTTGTCATAAAAACTTTTCAAATTAATGTAATAAAAATGTTTTATTTTTAATTATGTTCTGTGTTATGCCTCTTTTTATTAAATTTTTTGTTTTTTTACCGGCTTGAAGTTGAATTTAGCACTAAGACAAAATAAATACATGTTATGTTGTGTTTACAAATATTATAAATAAAAAATCTAATTCTTTTCAAATTAGCGTTAAAATTCAATTTTTTATAATAATTAACCGTTTGCGACACACCAAATATGTTAAATGATGCCATAACATATTGCGACACAAATAACAAATTACACATATGAAGAATCTGTTTAAAAACAAAACTACTGACACCCCAACCCTAGCGTAAGCCGTTAACGACATAATCGTATAACGGCTGACAAACGAATCACTTCAGAAAAATGATAATATCTCGATCAGAAATCATCTTACCACGTGACCAAAAATGAATTATGTTCAACAGAAATGGCAGTATCTGTATTAATTATAAAATTTAGCATAACTATATGTTAAATATGTAATAAACATTTAACAATATGAACGCGGATATAACCATACTTGACCAGTTCAGTACGGATTAAATATGTGAATAATTCTACACTTGCACTTTTTTTTTTTTAAGAATATATATGACCAGACCTAGGTATCCTTATAACCTCGAACACTAGGCGGAAGAAGTGCCTGTGTCGTTCGAGAGGAGTAGCACCGATGACTTTCCGCACGGAAGTCCAGCGCGTTACCGCGCGGCCATGCACCTCATTTCACCTCCTCGTTTCATGCATTGAAACGGTTAATTATAAACAATACACTCTCAGTTTAATGAAGAACTTTTTAGAAGTTCAATGGAAAATGATTATTGAAAGTGTTATGAGCGGCTTTGGGTGTTTTGATTTTGCTGCTTACTGTATATCTAACAAAATCCTGCCAAAGGATTTAATATGTTAATCAAATTATAAAATCCTTTTTGGCTGAAGGCAAAAAATCCCAATGGTTTGTTTGGGAAACCTTTTTAACTAAATTGATCACTTTCATCTTTTTTACATCCAAGTTTAACAAGTTAATATAGCAGTATTCCAGTTTTATGAGCTGGTTGTTCAAAAGTTGACACCTTCCAAAATGTCAGGATAGACGGAACCTATTAAGAAAATATGTTAGTTTTGGGCCATAGATTCTAAAATATTTCGTTACACAAGCTTGGTAAGCAACGCATTGAGTATAGTTTGAAAATGCTTTCATAAAGCAAAATATACCTGTCATTTTAATTGAAGTTATTGTGGAGATTTTTTCTCATTTAAGTGTTAAATCATTTAGTAATAAATTAGAGTTCTGCAGTATAAATACAAAACAAATTGATCGTTGTCTGGTGCTCCATACAAGAATATAAGTTTCTCTGAAGACAATTATTAAAAAGTGTACAGTTTTGGAGGATTTTACATAATCCAGCTCAACTGCGACAGATGAGGTTGACAGTGATGTATGAGATTACGGCGGGTGATCTCATGGGAAAGATAATTATTCTTGTGGTTAGTAAATTCCCATACCTGTTGACTTCTTAATGAAGTGACCAGGGTCCAAAATCAGTCTTCATAAAAAACAGCAAGGTGATAACTTGAGTTTGTCACCGTAATAAGATATTTGAATTCAGTAAATAAAAGGATTATTTACCTTGTCACAATCATGTCCGATTTTTGCAAGTGGATAAGTTTAACTACTAAGCCACTACCATTATTGTTTTTTTTTTTATCAATAATGAATTTGATATTCTGTTTGAGTTCCTCTCCTTTTCGAAGATTGGTTGTCATCATATGGTATTAGCGGAGAATAAGGATGAATTACAGTTCGATAAGTAAATTGTATGAGAGAGGCAAATATATGTATTTGAGAATTAATTTTGCGAAATCCAAAGTCATGGTGATAGAAAAGTGTGAAAGATAAAGTAAATGCGATATACAGGAGAGGAATGAAAGAAAGGTGAGAAAGATAAATGACGAGTGGAAACGATTTATGTGAGCTCGTGAGTGTGGGTCTCTTCTTGTTGTTTTAATTTTGGTTGTTTTTGTGTTTGTGTTTCTGTGTGTTTTTCTTTTTTTCTTCTTTTTTTTGTTTTGAATTTGTTTTGATTTTTATTCTTATGATTGTGTGCGGTATATTGTGGGATGAATATTTTTGGTCTTTCTGGAGTGATAATGTGTGAGGAGTTGAGTTTCGCAAGATGTTTCCAGTTGTAGTTGAGTGTCACTGTTTGTCAGGTTGATGAGAGCGTGCAACGGGGTTTTTTGTGTTATCAAAAATCGGAAAGAAGTATCGATTAATTTTTTCATGCTAAATATCCTCAGTGAGATACAGGCAAAAGCCTAGTTTACTGGGGATACGACAAATGAAAGGCAACAAACCCAGATCCATTAAAATTATATGTCCAAATCAAATTACCTGTCGTTTTTTCTCAAATTGTGTATATTTCTTGTCATGTGTAATAATAATAATAAATAAATAAAATAAAGCAAATGCGATATACGGGAGTGGAATGGAAGATAAAGTAAATGCGATATACGGGAGAGGAATGAAAGATAAAGTAAATGCGATATACGGGAGAGGAATGAAAGATAAAGTAAATGTGATATACGGGAGAGGAATGAAATATTACAGAAAGTTACATAATTCAGCCATTTGGATAGTATATTCTAAGAAAATGGAAAAGCTACAAGTGATATTAAAGGGTGTGTGATAGCCCACAAAAGAAGTGAAACGAAGACGTAAAAAAGACTTAAAATAATGGTATGTATGCTGTAGAGTGACGATATATGACGGAATACACAATGTTAATAATACTAGTACTTTTAAAATTGTTGTTATATAGACAAGAAATATAATCCATGGTGCATATTTATGCACATGATTTATATTCCTCGTGGGAAGTAGATATGGGTCACATAATCACTGCATGTGGTTGGGCACATTCCTGAAGTATCAAAACAAAACAATATGACCTGATCGGACCACCCTGTCAAGTGTACGGTGACACATCTGTGCTATGCAGCCACTGGTTTTATTTTCTCACAAACGTCATATACGAGTAATTCGATGGTATACAATAACTAACCACGATTACAAGTTATGACCATCTTAGCATGCGCATTTCAGCAGTTTCTAGTTGCCTAGAGTAAGGGTTATACATCGTCCAGCATTCGGAACCATATAGGAGTGCGGGTCTGACAATCGTTTGGTATACTTTTTCTTTTAACTTTACTGTCATTTTCGGATCACATAGAACTCCCGTCATTGATCTAAACTTCATCCATCCCACACTAATTCTATGTGTTACATCTGCTGTACATCCTCCACCGCTATGGATGAGTGACCCAAGATACTTAAAGGAGTCACAATTCGGGAATGTTTCTCCATCCATTTGCATTACGGGAGTGACAGCATTTGTGTTCTCGAATAGTAGGTACAGAAAAAGATGTCTCCCTATATTTTTCGAATCTGTGTCCGTTAGAAGTTCTTCCAAAGAATAGTAAAACTTTGAGGACGATTTCATAGTGTCATGGCCATTGCGGGTCCTGTGGCGTGGCCTTGCTTTCATTCTGCCTTTAAGTTTTAGATATATGGGTAGCTTGGACGGCTTTAGGAAACACTTATAGAGCACCTTTAAGGGAGGTCTCATTAAAATTAATGATAATATATGAACACTAAACACATACGCTACAAAGCACCTTAAGCCGAATGTGTTACTATCCCACATTAACATATTCAGCTTTAGGTCTAGTGCACTGTATGTATTAGGCGTTAACTGTTCCTAACAATAACACTAGATTGCATCGACAGGAACTATCCTTAATCACATTCGCAAGAATAGGTCTCTATTCCTGATACCTGTTGGAAGGGTCTTAAGGAGGGTATTATACTCTAGAGGCGTAGATTTCGGGCGTTTTTCAGACTTAATAAAAAAAAAAAAACGAAAAATATGTTTCGTTCACATTTTTTTACAGTTTGTTTATTGACGATTTGAGAATGCACAAACAAATTAATGAAAATAAATGAAAATTCAAGATATTATTAGCTGTTATATCTCGTAAAAAAAAGGGGGGAAGCTGGTCGACATGATTGGAACCCTTTCTTAAATTCAAAACAAAAATTAAACACAGTTTCTTAATAAAAAATAATGTCGTTATAGTTGGTACCAAAAAAAAATCGTAAAATGGCGTCTCTTAAAAAAACACGTTAGTAAACATTCTTTAACATTTAAGAAACTTTTGAATATATTTAAAAAAAACTTGTTAACAATTTTTATAAATTCATATGTAATTGGGCTAAGCCTGTATTGTAAATCGTAATAAATACATAAATATCGGAAGATGTACAAAGGCTTCTTTATAGTTCGTAATTTTTTGACAAGTTTTCTGCAGTTTTCTTATGCAGATGCGGAAAATACCTTATCTAATGACCGCAGCCATCATCTTACTGTTTTTACACTCAACTTTGATATATTAATTTTATAATATTTCAAATCTGTCAATATAAGTTTACTCAAATTCTGAGTTAAAATTTCCTTAAGGAGAATCTGCTCCCTAAAGGTGCAATATAAATTGTCCAATTATTATTGTTATTATTATAAAAAGGCATTATGGTTTCCTTTGACTGATCCTAACCAAAAGTTCCTTGTCTAGTACGTAGTGTTGCGTTAGTGTTGGCGATAAATACAGACGAACTGTGAGTAACGTGTCTATCCCAGTGGCTGTAAACCCGAAGACTTACTCATGGAGCTAGAGACAATGTCGTCTTTCGATAACATTATCGCATACCAAAATTTATAGTGTGGGTGTGAACGTGAATAGTATCATATGAAAGGGATACATTAGATAAAAATAAATCATACTGCAAATCATTAAGCGTTTTAATTTTTTTAATGTATATAATATATAAACATATATCTCTTTTGCATGTATAAAATATTTCAAATACTTTTGACGAACCACTATTGCATTTTTAAAACCTTTGGATACAATATTTTTGCATGTTTAAAATATTTTGGTCTATCCCTATGGCATTTTGAAAATCTTAAATTTTTTTAGATATACCACTATTGCATGTTTGAATTATTTTTTTAACTTTTTTTAGATATACCACTATTGCATGTTTGAATTATTTTTTAAACTTTTTTTAGATATACCACTATTGCATGTTTGAATTATTTTTTTAACTTTTTTTTAGATATACCACTATTGCATGTTTGAATTATTTTTTTAACTTTTTTTAGATATACCACTATTGCATGTTTGAATTATTTTTTTAACTTTTTTTAGATATACCACTATTACATGTTTGAATTGTTTTTTTAACTTTTTTTAGATATACCACTATTGCATGTTTGAATTATTTTTTTAACTTTTTTAAATATACCACTGTTGCAAGTTGAAAATATTTAAAAAAACTTAAAGTGTATACGATGTAAACTTACGATAATACCTTTAGATATACCCCTATTACATGTTTAATTTTTTTTTCGAAACTTACGATGTACAACTATTGCAGTTTAATTTTATTGCACCAACTTTAAGTTAACATGATTATTAAATGTGATTTTTAACTTTTTTGAATATATCACTGTTGCGAGTTGAAAATATTTTAAAAACCACGATTACAAGTTATAATATTTAAAAAACTTTTAACACACAACTTTTGTAAGTTTAAAATCTTTAAAATAACTTGAGATATACCACTATTGCATGTTTAAAATATTTTAAATACTTTTAGATATACCCCTATTGCATGTTAATTTTTTTTAAACTTACGGTGTACAACCATTGCAGTTTAATTTTTGAGTGAACCTGATTACACCAACTTTGAGTGAACCTGATTATTAAATGTGATTATTAACTTTTTGAAATATATCACTGTTGCAGGTTGAAAATATTTAAAAAACTTAAGGTGTATCACAACTATTACAAGTTATAATATTTAAAAAACTTTTAACACACCACTTTAGCAAGTTTAAAATCTTTAAAATAACTTTAAATATACCACTTTTACGTGTTTAAAATATTTGAAATACCTTTACATATACCCCTATTGCATGTTTATTTTTTTTTAATATACGATGTAAAACTATTGTAGTTTAATTCCAACTTTGAGTTAACCTGATAATTAAATATGTCAAAAGATATGTGTGTCATCGAATCGAATACATCTCAGTTTTTGTACGTGTTTATCAAGCAGCCCGATATGAATATATTACTTGTTTCGCTTGAATTGTCATGTGAATTGAGTGGTCGAAAGTGTTTATTTGTCACGAGAACATAAATTACTTACTTTGCAATAATGAGGTGCTTGTAACACTAATCGAAACCGAAAATCACAGGGTATCTTCGATTTAATTGGATTTAAATGAAATATTTCACATCATATCATAAGTAAACTTTTGTGTTCGCTTTCATGATATATAGCAAAAGTGTGCTTTAAGTCAAACCTTAAAGCTTTTAGCACGTGAACAAACAGGATGCGAGGGACAAACGGTTACAAAGAAAAAACGCCACAATTCTCTCAATTTTAGATATTTTTTATTTGAAATTTTCAGAAAATGACTTTATTTCCAGAAACAAAACTCATGGTTCGATGTTACCACCTTTAGCCTTGATTATGATATTGAGCTTGCTGATGAACGCATCGCACGTTGCATGCTTGTGGGGCTGCAGTATTTGCTGATATTTTCGGAGAAGACATGCCTTGAGCATCTCAAACGTTTTCTTAAGCTGACATGAGTGGCATCTGCAGATGTCACTCATGTCTATTAACACTTTAGACCAGGGGTCTCCAAACTACGGCCCGCGGACCAACACCGGCCCGTCATAGTTTATTTTGATTACATTGTAAAATTTACAATGTAAGTAAATCTTACAAAATAATAATCAGATGTTTTTATTTAACGACCAATTAAGAAACACAATAACTGACATACATAATGAAATTGAAAATTTTAACTGTAATTAATAATATGAGATTTATCCTAAAAAAATACAATAAGTGACATACTTAGGTAATTCACGTAATGAAATTAAACATTATGGAGCGGAGTCCACCTCCGCACCCTGCGTCATAGATATCTCACTCGCCGGATAGTCTCCATACAAAATTTTGCGCGTTATTCAAAACTACAGTATGTTGGTATGATGAACTAGCTAGGTCTTGGCCCTTGGGACTTAGTGGAGGAGTCAGTGTAGCCCTTATGCTAAAAAGTTTGAAGACACCTGCTTTAGACCATTTCACGCCATAGGATCAGCAACGGTAAAAACCCTGTCTCAATACCCCGCCCTGTTGAATCGATTCGGAATAATAAATATATTCGATGATAAATATATGAGACGAAACCGACATAAAAGTTCTACTTTTCTTTAGAGTAGTAGGTAGAAGGTAGAAACGAGTGTCACGGAAATTAATGGAATAATACAGTAAATTGTGCTGGAAAATGATGTGACAGCAAGTTGAACTAATACCTCTATTCTTGAATAAATGAACATTACAGATATATTGTTGACAATATGTATTCGACGAATCCATCGATTCCTTATGCACAATGTTCGTGTACAAGGAGACATTATGGAAAGGCTTGTGGGAACTGGAAGCATGGAAGGACGACGCATATGAGAAAGAGTCTCAATGCTTTGGACTGGCAAATTGAGAGACGCAACATAGCTACATTTAACAACTGCTTTTCGAGCCGCGGAGTGCAGATATAGAGAGGTGTCGTCAATGGCTATCATGGAAGTCACGATTTTCAGTGATTAACTACACGACAGGATGATGATGATGAAATTAAAATATTATCCAATGAGAAATTATAGTTTGCACTTTGCACAACGATAGTTCAAAGACCCTTTAAAACGGAAGGTAGTAAGATCAGTGCATTTAATGACAGCAAGGACCAGATCCTTGGATCTGAAAGCAAGGATAGAAATAGAATACTAAGACAAAGGTTTCGTATTGTCGGTTCGGTGGTCGCATTCAATACGGTTGCTTTTGCATTCTGGTTTGTGTTCATGTTTTGAATTAAACACGAGTAAGGCAAGGCTGCGGCTCGGGCCGGTGTGCTTGGATAGATAGGAATGGGAAGAGATGGGTAGAAATAGGTAGGGACAGGGAGTAGACTGAACTCCTGGGAACAGCCACGTGTACATGTCCAGAATAGGAGTTGTGGAATGACAAGGGGGAATAGGGTGGGACTGCAATACCTGGTAGATAGGTCCGGCTTCAGGGATACATAATTTAAACATTTTTTAAGAAAACACTTTTCTTTAAAATTTGGCATTGGTACTGATTTCAAAATTAACACTTACAAATGTGTCGTTTTATCAATTGTCGTATTAATATTTACTATCGTATAGTATTACAATAATATAGAAAGAAGGATACTGATTTATATATACCGTCAAGCGGCTTCCTCGCTGGATAGGCATACAGAATAGAGCGCCAAACTTTCATATCTCGACACACACATCTTGAGCCACTTCCACATGCATGCACCTTCTTATACAGTTCATAGGATTTTTTTTTCATACTTTTCCTTCTTTCATACTATCATTCAATTAATCTAACCATACGGGTTTCTTCTACCACGCCTCCTTCTCACATTTGTATTGCAAATTTATTTTGTTAATCTACCTTTTCCATTTTCAAAAGGATCATTTATTTATTGGACCGAATGTTTATTTAATTAGGACAATAGATAGGTATTGCCTAGCTCACCTGTGATTTATTTTTTTGAAAAAAAAAACCTTAATTTTCAGGCCTATTATTATTACTTCTACAACTTTCACTTACAACACCTAAAATGCCGAGGCCTCAAATTTTCTAGTATATTGTGTGGGGGAGAGAGTTTCCATAGTTTTTGGTGATCTTTGGTAAGGCCGGTGATTTTTTTCTCTATCTGTAGTACACTTTCGTTGTACACAGTAAAACTTAGCGAACTCATTGCCATGTGGCAATCTCTTTCAACCAACCAGAAATATGATAAAGAGGCCTCGAGTGAAAAACATGGATTCTTTTTTAAAAAACTCTGGGTTCCAACTGAAATCGATCACGCATCGCTCGGATTGGGAGACATGGGTCTTACCAATTAGACCACAGAGGTCATCTTAGGAATGCAGGGTGACCTGTCTGCCTTCAAGCCCTTGTAAAAAAATAAATATTACTGAAATTTATCTTTTATTTTAAATAATAGGTTTGGTAAGTATAGTACTTTTTCCACAAACCTTCTTTGTTATTGTAGATATTTTGAAAGGCGTGGCCGGAAAACATTGTTTTTGTCAACATTTGTTGATTTTTAGAGGTAAGTTGTCAGATCACAGTGTTTACAAGTTTGATGTTCTTAGCTTCTTATAATTTATTACTTGTGACATCTTTAACCCCTTTTTGGTTGGCTGGAAGGTATATTTACAACAAAGGTGTAATACAATACGAAAATTAGAAACACTTATCATGTTTTTAACAATAAAGTAGATAATCAGAATAAATACAAATAATTAGGAACAAACATTGTACATTCGTTTATCTTTTTGAAAATATTGAACCAAAAAGTATTTATGACTTTTATAACAATTAAAGTTTTCATAATGTTGAAATATACGTATATACACATAGATTGAGATGAACGAATGAAGAAAGACTAATAGAACAGATACGAAGTGAGTGGAAGGCGTATGAGAGGAAGACCAAGGAAAGTATGGTTGAATCAAGTGAATAATATTCTGAGAGAACACGTAGAAAGTCTGAGAAAAGAGGTCTTATAAATAAAACAAAAAATAACACAAATGCAAAATAAATAATAATTGAAATCATTACATTTATAAAAACATTAAAATCTAATTAAAAGTTTGTGGGTAAAAAATTAAAAATGATAAAATAATCTTTGAAAGTAATAAAATAATAAAGTACTCAAATAAAAAATAAAATTGAGTACATGACAAAATATCAAGAAAATAATAAAGTACTCGAACAAAATACAAAATTGAGTACATTACTTAATATCAAGAAAATAATAAAGTACTCAAACAAAATACAAAATTGAGTACATGACATCAATCAAGAAAATTATAAAGTACTCAAACAAAATACAAAATTGAGTACATGACATAATATCAAAAAAATAATAAACTACTCAAACAAAATACTAAATTGAGTATATGACATAATATCAAGAAAATCTTATAAAGTTCTCAAACAAAATACAAAATTGAGTACATTACATAATATCAAGAAAATAAACTACTCAAACAAAATGCAAAAATGAGTACATGACATAATATCAACAACATAATAAAATACTCAAGCAAAAATTAAAATTGAATACATGACAAAAAATCAAGAAAATAATAAAGTACTCGAACAAAATACAAAATTGAGTACATGACACAATGTCAAGAAAATAATAAAGTACTCAAACAAAATACAAAATTGAGTACATGACATAATATCAAGAAAATAATAAACTACTCAAACAAAATACTAAATTGAGTATATGACATAATATCAAGAAAATCTTATAAAGTTCTCAAACAAAATACAAAATTGAGTACATTACATAATATCAAGAAAATAATAAACTACTCAAACAAAATACTAAATTGAGTACATGACATAATATCAAGAAAATAATAAACTACTCAAACAAAATACTAAATTGAGTATATGACATAATATCAAGAAAATAATAAAGTGCTCAAACAAAATACAAAATTGAGTACATGACATAATATCAAGAAAATTATAAAGTACTCAAACAAAATGCAAAAATGAGTACATGCCATAGTATTAAGAACATTATAAAATACTCAAACAAAATACAAAATTGAGTACATTACATAATATCAAGAAAATAATGAAGTACTCACACAAAATAAGAAATTGAGTACAATACATAATATTAAGAAAATATAATAATAAAGTACTCAAACAAAATACAAAATTGAGTACATGACATAATATCAAGAAAATAATAAACTACTCAAACAAAATACTAAATTGAGTGTATTACATAATATCAAGAAAATAATAAAATATAAAATTGAGTACAATACATAATATTAAGAAAATATAACAATTAAGTACTCAAACAAAATACAAAATTGAGTACATGACATAATATCAAGAAAATAATAAACTACTCAAACAAAATACTAAATTGAGTACATGACACAATATCAAGAAAATAATAAAGTACTCAAACAAAATACAAAATTGAGTACATGACAGAAAACAAGTTCTACATATATACCATCACGCTACCTTGCTGTCGGGGTTGGCTGAAAGGAGAGAGCGTTAGACTTTTCTATCGCGACAAACATCTTTCGTCTATTCATAAACGATCTCATTCAGCTCCTACAAATTTTCTGACTTTTTACATTTCCATGCTTTCAAAATATCGTACTCTTGAGCTAACCACACTTTCCTTGAGATAAGTTCTGAAAACAAATAAAACTAAAATACATATATGGAAATAATGGAGTGCGAGGAAAAAGAAAGCCGAAACAAGAATGAAAGGATACAGTTGGAGATATTTTTAGTGAAGAAAAAGCACGAAACATAGATGTACGTGTATGACCATGAATGAGAAAAATACTGTTTATGTGGTTACGGTGTAGATATCTGTCCTCCCTGACTTTTCCAAAAGGAATATAACGTGACATTGTATAATATATGTCAGTACAAAATATTTTTTAACAACGTAAATACGATTCCGTTCCTTTTAACAGGACCGTCATAAATGCATTAATATGAGGTAGATAATAAATACACCAATATGAGCTTCCAAAGTTCCTGTTCTCATCCAGTATGACCCTTCCAATCGACTATCCCTCCCACGTCAAATATAAAGAAAGTCCAACTAAGACAGTGTTGGGTAACCTATAACACGCGTGTCAGAGGTGACACGCCAATACATTTTGGGTGACACGCATCGTTAACGGACGATCTTCGCCCAAGAACGAGCGATGCGCTTTCTTCGCTCGTATATTTTCGCAGAATTTCAAGACAGCATCTGGGCTCAAGAGTTCATCAACTTGAGGTCCAAACTCATGAATCTAGAAATAAATCGTTTGGAGAATGAAAAAGAGTGCCATTACGAACAAGATATTTTGAATGCTTGAAACCGATTACCGAACACTTTTGGCACCCTGAAAAATCTAGCGATGGCTTTACTCACAATATTTCCCTCAACGTACTTTTGCAAGACTTTATTCTCGGCGTTAAATAATATTAAAACAGATAAAAGAAACCGACTGACTGATGAAGTGTGTAACGTTTGCTTGTGTTTAAAATGTACGAAATATCAATCTTCAATGGAAGATTTAGCAAATGCAATTCAGCAACAAAAAAGTTACTAATGTGAATAATTATTTGTTTTTGCTGTTCAATAATAATAAATAAATAGTTCAAAAACAAAACTCTTTCATTTATTAGGGCTGCAAAAATTATAAATATTCATAGATGTGACACGGCACCCGGGTCAAGACAGTTATTTTCACAATTTTGACACGCCGAGCTAAAAAGATTACCCATCACTGAACTAGGAGATGTTTTTCAACCCACACATTTTTGTTCTGAAGCGGTTGATTTCATTGACTGAGGCATTATAACCGGTCCTGAACACACAGTTATGAAACATAGAAAATGTTTGCTTTGTAATATGGTAAATAACCATAGATATCCTTTGACAATTTAAATCCATTAAATAAAATGTATGAAGTGTGTGTTTATGCAATTGATTTAATAATTCATTAGTATGGCAACTCTTAAACACAACCAAATTTGTGCTTGTGACATATTGAAGAGCTTTACTGAAAGACAACATTAGCTTCGGTCAGATAAATCGAGTCTTCGTCTTAGTCCCATTTGAGTGGAACTTGCTGTCGTCCTCGCTCGATCCAATAGGGCAGGGTATTATGATAAAGCTTTTGCCGTTGCTTGCCTTGTGGCGTGGAATGGTGTGCAGCTGTAGTATAATTCTTTTTGCGACGTCTTATTATAATTCATGATGGTATATTATGAACACTACACATATAAAATACACTACACATAAAGCCAAATGTATGTTATTACTATCATATATCGAAAGATCTACAATGGTTTCTTCGTAGTTCGTCTTCCCTTAGAAAGTTTTTTGCGGTTTTCTTACCAAATATGTGTTTCTGAACACATACGTATGCGGAGAAGTACCTTATCTAATGGCCGCAATCACTACTTTCATATCCTTGTATACAACCTATAATGATTTATTTTGTAATATTTAGAATCTGTTAGTAATAATGGGTTACAATGGAGTGTGCTTGGCTGGAAAGTATACTTCTACAAAATGTCGTAATGCGTCACGTTGCAATGTCACCAGTAACACTACTACCAAGTCCAACTCTCTAGCGTCCACGAGTGGTCTCTCAGGCCCCGCGAACCCCGGGCAATGTGACCACTGACATTTCCACCAGTGTCATAGCAGATAGAGAGTGGACGAATGGCGAGTTTCCAGCGCCATAAAATTGGATACACCCAGCAAAGGGAAGGTAACTCCAACAGAAAATCCTTCAGAGAAGGCAAGTGAAAACCACTCTGGATATCCTTCCCCAGGAAATTACTATGGAGAGAAATCAAGCCACGGCCCCGAGTCCCGGGCGACCATTAAATGGGTCAGGGGTGCTATGAATCTCCCGGCTCGACATAGTGAAGAGTGTTAGGGATCTTTTTCGGGCTGCCGGGGACAAATATGCATACTCTTAGGTGATATTCAACATTGGGGAGACCTGACATGCCACTAGGAGGAAGAAGTAATAATGGGTTCGACCCCCCGAGTAAGAGTTTCCTTTAGAAGAGTTTGCTCTCTAAATAACGCTATGTAAATTATTCTTTCATTATTTTTAGTATTTTGGCACGTATTTGGAATACTATCTGAGAAACTGTTTTATGAGACTAGTATCTCTTTTGGGTCCTATTGGGATTCAAAACTCCTCGGATAGAAGCCAAACGTCTCATGAACTAAACCACGGAGATCAGCTAATGTGTAATAGATTATAAATAACGATGAATGACTATATTTAATATCTAACTAAGAGATAGATTAAGAATTTTTCGTATAAATCAGAGAAGATACTGGCGAAGCCTTGTGGAAATGATGGATAGCTCAAGAGTTCCCAGGCAATCCATAGAATACCCGCTGGTAGTTGTCTTCCAAATATCTGATAAATACGAAGAGAAATAAGACAATTGGCGAACATTGTCGTAGAAATTTATTTATTTGTTTTTCATCCAATCTTCTTTGAATTTATCTCGTTTTCGGTGATTGAAAATCATTATACTTATCGTAACTTTTGGCAGTGATTATTAACAAACATATATCCCTACAATGAAACCTCTCACGTAAGTTCTTCAACCAGAAATTGCGTCTTCTTCCCTCACTTCGACCTCCCTAAAGTATACTTCGCAATTCTAAATGGTTGTTCCCCCAATTCTGAGAATCGTGATGATCATGGTGTCCAACCATTCTTCTCTTAAAAGGCTATGTTTTTTTTACCTGGTCATCCTGCAATATTAGTAGCAGGATGTTTCATAATTTTTCAAATTAACTCTATTAATTCGGCACGCCATTGTATCCCATGACATACACAATGGCGTGCCGAATTCAATAAGGATAGAGGGAGGAAAACCATTTAGACAGTCAATTGGAGTGTGGTTGTTATTGCGACAGTATTTTGAGTACTTGGGCTTTCATGATGAATGACGTGTTAAAAAGATTTGTGTGGGCTCTTGAGTGTGGGTATCTTCTTGTTTTAATTTTTGTTGTTTTGTATTTGTGTTTCTGTATATTTTTGTTTTTATTTTTATTCTTATTATTATGTGCGGTATATTATGGGATGAACATTTTTGGTTTTATTTTTATTTAATTTTTGGTTTTACTTTTGTTTTTATTTTTATGATTGTGTGCGGTATATTAAAGGATGAACATTTTTGGTCTTTCTGAAGTGATGATGTGTGAAGAGTTTGATTCCGCATGTTTCCAGTTGTAATTGAGTGTCACTGTTTGTCAGGTTGATGAGAACGTGCAACGGGGTTTTGTTTTTGTGTAATCAAAATCGGAAAAAAGTATCGATTTATTTTTTCATGCTAAATATCCTTAGTGAGATACAGGCAAAAGCCTAGTTTACTGGGGATACGACAAATGAAAGGCGACAAACCCAGATCTATTAAAATAATGTATGTCCAAATTAAATTACCTGTTGTTTTTTCGCAAATGATGTATATTTCTTGTCATGTGTAATAATAAATAAATAAAATTCATTTGTCAAACGTTTCGGTTTTAGCTTTGTAGAACTCCATTACTACCGTTTAATATCGCACTACACCCTTCCCCTCCGTTTAAGGCCTGGATTCGTTAAATATTTTCTAGTATTGTCTCGGATATCTTTCGATTGTTTTAAAAAATACCACAAAGTAAATAGAAGTTACGAATAAGCAAAATGCAAAACTGAATCACTCATTAAAAAAAATCATACTTTTCAATGCTTGATAAATTAACTGTGGAATAATATTTGATCGCACCCATTATTGATATATTTTTGTTGAATTTTAATATTTGAACAAATACATGAAATAGAAGATAATATTATGAGGTAGAGTAAAAACGCAAAAAACACAGGCGAGTGCACGTGAAATGGATGGATAACACAAGGATTCCCTACATGGCAATGTATGAAATACCCTCTGGCAGTCGTTCTTCAGGAATATTCCCAAAAAGAGAGTCAACATCTCTAGAGAGGCAGCCCTGGTGATAACGTACATGTCTTATTTCAGTTTTTTTTTAAATAATTAAAAAAAAAACGTTGCGAGGTCTATTCAACAGCAACGTTTATTAAGTTTGTCAAGTGAGTTCATCTTCAGCCTTAATTACTATTCTTTAATAAAAAATAATAAATGTTAGTTTATTGATAGCAACATAGTATGTGCATATAATAAACACATATCCTAAAATTACACATATATTTCTAGATAATATCGAAGAACATATATTTAAGAGAGAAGCTATCGAAAGGTCTGGGCTCATCTCATGACATCTCCCCAGTTGAGATACACCCCCATCTATACAGGTGGATCCTGGCCGTGAGGAAATCAGATGTTTTTTCAGTTCACACCATTGTACATTAAAAAACTAAAAAAAATAAATGACAATAAATAAGCAGTCAATACAATCAATTCAGTTAATGCAATAATAGGTTCACCAATAAAAAAAAGTATTCAAAAGATAATACGTATACTCGTATATCCCGCATTTACACTCATTGTAAGGCAAAGGAAAATAAAGCACATTCAAGAGAGAAGCCACCAAAAGGCCTGAACTCTTCTCAAAACACCCTTCCAGCTGAGACACACCCCCACTATTGCGAGTGTGAGCTCGGCTACAAAGACACTAGATATTTCTCAGCCCATACTCCTGAATACGTCAACTATTGTATAATATAAAAATCACAGTAAATAAACATTCATTCCGTATTTTATCATACATTATCAAACCATAACATTCTTGTTATTTATTTGTCATAAATTATCACCCCATAATATTCTTGTTATTTATTTGGTCATACATAATCAAACCATAATATTCTTGTTATTTATTTGTCATACATTATCAAACCATAATATTCTTGTTATTTATTTGTCATACATTATCAAACCATAATATTCTTGTTATTTATTTGTCATAAATTATCACACCATAATATTCTTGTTATTTATTTGTCATACATTATCAAACCATAATATTCTTGTTTTTTATTTGTCATACATTATCAAACCATAATATTCTTGTTACTTATTTGTCATACATTATCAAACCATAATATTATTGTTATTTATTCAGCATTTATTCGGCTGCTATCAGTATTTTTCCATATAATATATAAATATAAGTTTATTGATAGCAGCATAGTATGTATTAGGTGTTATCATAAGTTGTGTCCGTTTTATTTGAAATTTTAAAATGAGCACCAAAAGTAAAACAAAAGTTAAGGTTATACGTCATTCGAAAGAAAATTTGTGTTGCTTTTACGTTACATATATTATTTTATTTGATTACAAGCCTTCAAAATGGAATCTCAAGTAGACGAAAGTGAGCATTTGCGACACCTTCTTCTGTTCACGTTTAATCGAGGGAATAAAGCTGCCAAGGCTGCTCGCGATATTTGCGAAGTGTACAGTGAAGATGCTATGAATGAAAGGACAGCTCGTCGATGGTTTTTGCGTTTCAAAGACGGTAATTTCGACCTGAAAGACATGGAGCGTTCCAGATGACCAGACGACTTCGATGAGGACCGCTTAAATCATATTATCTTCATGAATAACAACATTTTCTAGGCGTATAACCTTTACCATTTTGTTTTACTTTTGGTGTTTATTTTAAATTGGAAAAAAAAAACGGACACAACTTATGTTAACACCCAATACATATTTAAATACTCGTATATTCCTAAATCACATATATATATACAAGATAAAGAGAAGCTATCAAAATGCCCAGGTTCATCTCATAACACCCCCCCCCCCCATCCCGGCAGAGATATACACCCCACTAATATCTAATATAGGGCGAGCCCAGCCGGGACGACATCAAATGTTTTTCAATCCACACCACCCTTATATGGTATGTAGATGAAGAAAAATAAATGGCAGAAAAGAAAAACTCACACATACTATCTCAGATTAACTCAAATAAATAAATGTAAGTCAACATAGTGTGTACATGCATAAATATATTCCGAAATTGCCTATATGTATATCTCAAAATAAACTGCAGAAAATACATTTAAGACAGAAGCTATTAAAAATATCCACATTTCACTCCCTTTATTATTAATTTTTTTTAATTTAAAAAAATAAGTAATTTTTTTTTATTAAACAAAGTAAAATATTGTACAAACATTTGTCAAGGCTATACCTATATACAATTTTATTATTTAACTAATCTTAATTATATGTTATAATTTATGCACTTACTTAAATCTTATTTTCCTACATATCATTTTATTTTATTTATTCAATCTTAATATATGAGATCTTAGAAATAATTAACACCTACATACTACTTATAACTAGATAACAATTCTTACACTAATTATTTAGCAAAAACAAGTCCACTCGTTCAGGCTACTTGTATTCCATCACATTCACTCAGACCTTGGTCGTCCCAGCTAATACTGAAGGTGGACTAGTCAGGCAACAGATAATGCTTCAGGAGCTTGTGCTTATAACGGAAGGGTACGTCGGATTTAATCTCGTAAGCTTCAAAGGTAGTTGGCTTCAAAATAATGTTGTGGCCTCGTCATCAATCATCTTAAAATATTAAAATACTGTCTGGTTCCGGTATAAATGTTTTAGTGTCTCATTGACCTCAACACATAAGACAATATGGGTATCTGTTATCGTATCCTTATTTCTCCATATATCTGGATAAAGCAACAGCTTTGTAGATATGACCTCTTATTTTAATTTGGAATACCGCAAAGTGGATCTGCTAATTTGTTACGATTGAATCATCTACCAATAATGTATATATTCTTGAATTCACAAACCAATTTTCACATGGTGTTTTATTATACGAGTACAATGTGTCAACTTTTTCTTAGAAAAATTCAAGTTTTTTTCTGAATAGAAAAGTCACAATATTCCATTGTTTTATTTTAGAATTCTTCGTATTGGAATATTAGTATTTCCACAAATGCAGTTGACGATTTTTGAGAAATTTAAATTTTTCTCCGAATATCTGTGAGAACTCCAAGTCAGCCAAGAATATGATCTTCCATGTAGCAGGAGATATGAGATAAAGGGAATATTTCTAGCAATATTATTTCTCGGAAGAGTAACAATGGTGAACCGGAATTGAAAGGAAATATTCATATCAATATCGTCCAATTGTGTTGGATATGATGTGCTTCAAAGGATGTTGAGAATGCTTCCATTTTCATATTTTAAAAGTTTCAGCGTTAGGCAAGAGGCTGTTATGAGATAAGACAAGTTTGAAGAATATTGTCGAATATAACATTAAACTACTTAAAAAAAAACAAGTATTTCATAAAGCAATATTTCGTAACGAAATCCGTCTAGTGCAATCAAATCAAAGCATACCATAGACGATGAGAAAAAAGGAAAGAAATAGTTTTGTAGGTGGGATTTGGACGGACAAAATAAATATGTTAACAATATTTAAAGTGATCAAGGATGAATATGAACTGGAGACTGATGTATTGAGTCATATCAAGAAGAGTATTTTGAGGTGGTTTGAACATGTAGAACAAATGAATGGAGAAAGGCTAACAAATAAATATGTAGCGAAAAATATGAGTGGAAGGCGTAGTAGAAGATGACCAAGGAAGCTATAATTCGATCAAATGAAAGATATTAAAAAAAAAAAAGAAAATGTAAAAAGTCAGATAAATTGTAGGTCTTGTATGAGAAGGTGTATGGATATAGAATAGACGATATATGTGTGTCATAATAGGACAATCTGAAGCTCTCTTCTGTCCGTCTACTCCGGTAAGGAAATGGCGTGATGGTATGCATGCTGGTCCTTGGGAATACTCTGCAACTCTGAGTTTCACCGTTAAGGAAAGTCTGCTCGTTAAACTGCGATGTACTCGTATATTTTTTTCTTTTATTAATATTATTATTATGAATTTAATGTAGTCCTGGACTTGGAAAAATGCATCAAGTTAAGTCACTTGTCTTTGCAATATTTATGTACGCCGCGGAGACGTGAACTCTGAGAGCAAGTGATAGACGTAGAATAGATGCATTTGGAATGTGGTGCTGTAGAATGATGCTACGGTTTCCGTTGATGGCAAGGTAGTTATGCCTTTATTTTCGATGAACTAAGAGCCACTGACAGATTGTCGAAAATATGGCTATGACGAATCATAAGGTTCTTTGACCACACTGATCAACTGAGATACGCAAAAGAACTACGCTTTATAACTATTCTTTGAACTACGGATTGCAGAGATGGATAGAGAGAAGTCGTCAAGAACTATCACGGGAGTCACGATGCTCAGCCATGATCTTCACGACATAATAAATAGATGATGATAATAAAGAGATACGACAAATGCAACTGGATCTGATCTAAGAGGGCTTTGTCTATGTATTATTTATACTGAACTATTAATAACTACTCAGTTCACTCACCCAACTATTAATCAAATGTCAGTTGAAAGACGGCCCCGAAAATATCGCTGAGTAGCGAAGCCAGAAGGCGGCACTCTACATGCCCTTCGTAGAGGGTAAAACTAATCGGCCAGCGGCGGGGGTGGAAGCGGGCGAATGGAAGTTTGATACCCTAGGCAACGCGTTCCGGGTTGCGCCAGGTCAGTAACGCCGCAACTAGCGCCGTTACGTCGAGGATCTATCAGGGGCAGCTCGTTGGAGTGAAAAGTAAAATCATGGAGCTTTAATATAAACATTTAATAAATAAATACTTTGTTATTCCATTAAATACATCAAACCCTAAGATGCGTTTCTATAATACTTCCTTTTTTGAGGGTCTCTTCAGGCGAATCGCACTTATGTCATAGTTTTGTTAATTATTGTTATATGCCATTGTGTAGGGAATTTTTAAATGAATGAAGTATACGTTAACAATTATATTTATAACAATATAAATAACGAATTACGTGTAATTGGTCAGAGCTCTAATCTAGTGGTGCTCAGATAAGTTATACTTGTTGTCAATTAATTGGTTAGAGCTCTAATGTAGTGGTGCTCAGATAAGTTATACTTGTTGTCAATTAATTGGTCAGAGCTCTAATCTAGTGCTGCTCAGATAAGTTATACTTGTTGTCAATTAATTGGTTAGAGCTCTAATCTAGTGGTGCTCAGATAAGTTATACTTGTTATCAATTAATTGGTTAGAGCTCTAATGTAGTGGTGCTCAGATAAGTTATACTTGTTGTCAATTAATTGGTCAGAGCTCTAATCTAGTGCTGCTCAGATAAGTTATACTTGTTGTCAATTAATTGGTTAGAGCTCTAATGTAGTGATGCTCAGATAAGTTATACTTGTTGTCAATTAATTGGTCAGAGCTCTAATCTAGTGCTGCTCAGATAAGTTATACTTGTTGTCAATTAATTGGTCAGAGTTTTAATCTGGTGGTGCTTAGATAAGTTATACTTGTCAATTAATTAGTCAGAGCCCTAATCTAGTGGTGCTCAGATAAGTTATACTTGTTGTCAATTAATTGGTCAGATCTCTAATCTAGTGGGGCTCAGATAAGTTATATTAGTTGTCAATTTATTAGTCAGAGCTCTAATCTAGTGGTGCTCAGATAAGTTATACTTGTTGTCAATTAATTGGTCAGATCTCTAATCTAGTGGTGCTCAGATAAGTTATACTTGTTGTCAATTAATTATTTTAAGATATTTGGTTAGAATGGTTGCCACCATTTTGGTCTCCCTTGTCAAAGATAATGAAAGGGGCATAAAAGAGACAAAGAGAGAGAGAGAGAAGATTTGTAATATACCTTAGTTATAGAAATATTTGTGTATGGCTTGAATATTTTTTTAAGGAAAATGTTTCACAAAAGTTTAATGAATTTCATTTCTCAGTATTTTTGTTACGTTGAGAAATTTCAAAATCGACGCCTCTTTCGTGAGTGAAAATATTGACGAAATGGTTCAAAGATGGATGTTGTTTAATAAATGTATATTCAGTTATTAATATATTAAATTTAAAATTTATATAATTTTTGTAATTCATACAGTAATATGAAATCTCTACCTAACGAAAGGTTGCAAGAGATGTAAACCTGCCGCTAATCTTGGAAGTGAAATCTCCTTGATATCGTAACTTTGAGTTCGATCCATAAAGACTTTATGTTTGCTGAAGTGCAACAGTTTGCACACAATAAACCAATACACGCATAAACGTTTCTAATCCACAAAATGGCTGACAATTATATTTGATCAAGAAGGATAGCCAATTGCATCGTGAATAATGTAAGTGAAATTATGTTTTGAAAATAGTTTTTTTTTTTAATTATATATTTATTATGAATTCTTACATATCATTTGTGTATAAAACCAGTCATTCGATATTTCTATTTTTTCAATCCTGTTGACTTTAGCAATAGCTATCCGAAATACACAAATGAAGTTCGACTCTGTGGTCGTAGCGGCGTTACGTCGTTACGGCGTAGATCCGTTACCGTAGAGCGACGGGTCACTAACGGCTGACGCCCCCGCACAAATCCTAACGCCCCTCCGTAACCCCGTTGCTCTTAGAGATCTTTTTTGGATAAGACGGGAGATATTTTTCAAGAATGTTACACGTAGGCGAAAATCAATACAAATCAATTGGCAATTTGAGAGTTCACGTAACAACGTCAATTTACATCGATACATGTCAGTATCGATCAAAATTGTTCGTTATGCTCTTTAACAAAGCAGTCGTGATCAATGGGACTTGATCTTACGAGCGAATTGACCGCACTACAGAAATAATGATACAGCTCAATTTTTTATGGCATTTCTACTACTTTTTTGGAGTAAACCGTTGGTTGCAATTATTACCAGGTTCATCCATTGCGTTGATGCTCTGCCTCATGATCGGGACTGTTCTATATTTCTCGGATCAATAGTCTCTCGTTTATACCTTCCATTCTAATAGTATGTCCGAAGTACCTGAAGAATCGCAGTTGTATTTTATAAGTGTCACTATTAAATTTGTAGTTTCTCCAGAATTTGTCAATTCGTTCTACGTGATATCCAAGGTACACACAACTTCGTAACCAGTACCACATCTCCAAGGGGTCTATCCTCTAGGGGTTAGTTTCTCTCGATGTCTTTTTTGGCAAAATACAGAACAAACGAAAAATGTTATCTTTCCCCTATAACCCTGACAACCTTCGTAGTTTAGTTGGTGAAATGCCTATCTTCCAGCGTGGAGAATGGGGGTTTTGATTCCTGTTAATATCTGTTTTTATAAGGGTTCAATTCTAGTTAACTTTATGAATTAAAGAAGCTTATAAGGTAGGTTAATAAATAATCCAGGCGTATCATCATCAGTAAAAAATGGTTAGTCTATTATGTATATAGACTAACATTTTTTTACCGTTAATATTCGTTTTTTATAAGGGTTCTATTCTAGTTTACTTAAGAAATTATACAAGCATATAAGATAGGTGAATAACCAATCAAGACGAATCATTATATGTGAAAACTTTCAGTCTATTATGCAAATAATGGATACCTAGTGTGAATAATTAGTTCCCTACTTATGACACATTACAGAGCTCAAAAAAACATCAGAAGAGAAATAAATAACTCAGTCATTAATTTCCGTTGACATTCAGATTTTTTAAAAGGCATTAAATTATGGTTTGATTTTCAGGCTTGTTTAATGCCTCTCTGGTAGGTTGTGACAGTAAAGTAACCAATGGCTGGGAGACGAAGGGGTGAAAAGAAGGGACAATATAATGTAAAATAACGAAGAATTCGTATCGTTCCTGATGAGTCAACATTAATTAGATCATTAATGATATTTTTGGGGTTAATAATAAAATGTGGATTGATAACTATAATCATTTTAACTTCAAGCAATGTGCGGAATATGGTACCATACAATATAGGCTATAATTTTGCAAAAGATGAACTGTACACAAAAATATGCTTGAAATAATAAAAAATTATAAGGACTTGACCATATTGATGCGTCATTGGATGCACTTTTATATTTGAAAATTTCAACTAATGTAATCAAGTTAGAAAACTCACTGGAAATAATTGCAGCATATCCCATAACAAAGAGTATTTTCTAAAATTTACCCTTTGGAAAATGGATCGTGCAATTTGCCAGCACACTTTTTGTTTTTGGCAGTGTAGTTTTCGTAACCGCATATAAAAACTATCCATTGTGTAGTTAGTTTTGTTTAGTTAAGGAATGATATAAGCAAATAATGTAGGTTTGTTACTAATAAAGAACTATCATCATCATCTGACCAAATCTATTTGTTCATTATATGGATATTTAATACATACTGCTAGTTAGTAGTTTCCTACAGATAACAAATTAAGATGCTGGAAAAAAGTCAACAGCAACACCTCAGTCAGAATAATTAGGGAGTAAACTCTCTCCAAGGGGGCTAAAGATTAGAGAGGTAGTGGCTATGGCCATTAGATTGGACACTTCCCCGCATCTGGATATGTTAAGAAAAAAAAACATATTTGGGGATAAAAATTTATTAAGGGAAGATGAACTACAAATAAACCTTTGTTGACGTGATAGTAACATATTCGGCTTTAGGAGTAGTGTATGTGTGAAGTTTATCATGTATTATCATACATTTTGATAATACCTCCCAAAAAGGGTTGTCTGTAAGTGCTTCTTAAAGCTGCACACACCATCCATATCTCTTACACTAAGAGGCAGGCCAAAAGCTCTATCGTAATACCATGCCCTATTGGATCAATTTGAATCATATGATAACAATTCGGTGGTACCATCAAACAATGGTCTCTTCTGCTATTTCAGAGTTATAATCGATGTTTTTAGAGATGAACCTGTTCTCACGGATTGATTTTAAACTTTATCTTTTCGTATTCAAGTCCATAAATGGGATGTTTCCATTGTATTTTTCAATTGTTTCGAATCTGTGTCTGAAGGATGTTCCTTCGAAGAGAAGTTAAACTGAGAGGTTATAACACAAGTCACAATTTAATATTACCTCCGTTAACGCGATCTTAGATAATTTAGAATCTACTGTACATGTTGAATCAAAGAAAAATTATATATTGAGAGAGATAATCTATGCATCAAAAGGACTGGGCTTATTGTATAACACCTTCAAATTGAGATACGTCCCCACCAATAGGAGAACGAGAAAGGCCTTGAAAACGCTAGATGTGTTTTAGCCAACGCCCTTGTAAGCGTGAATCATATAAGAACAAAAATTAAGTCATAATGAATAGGCACTTAATAGAATTATAAACCTATTTACTGTATACATGTCAGAAGTGGAAGAGGTAGACCGAGTAAAACGTAGCTAGATCAAATGAACTAGATTTTGAAATAACGTAAAGTGAGAAAAAATTTAATAAAATAAGTTTGTGTATGACGAGATGGATGGATATGAAGAAGACAAAAGTTGTGTGCTTAGATAGAAAAGTTTAGAGATATGTTATCTCTGCCTAGCGCGCGAGGAATTCGGTGCGATGATATGTATGTACGAGTATGTTCGTCTTCTGTGAAATCTACTGTACGTATAATTACAAGATTTATATTTTTATTACATGGCAATATAATAAAACGTTACCTATTTATTAGCTTATTAAACACAGCATACTGCTGTGGCATCGATATTCTAGTTTCTTTCATTTATCTACTCGTAAGTTGATTCGACGTTGTTAAAATTATCGTATCGTAAAGTTTGAACCTTTTTTTGTTTTTTTTTTATAAAACCAGTTCCAAAAACCAAACTGGAAACTTTCCGTCTTTTACTTTCAAATAAGAAAGGAAATAAAATCTCAGAATTAACGTCGTTTTTATGTTGATTATCCAAGGAATTGTATGCAATCAAATCTAAGAAATCAATTTGCCCTGCACACTCGCGAGAACCTACATACGGGTCCTAACACCGATCCAGGATGAACAAATGCACCTTCAAAATGGCTGACAAAATGAAAACCATTATTAAAAAGGATGTCAATGTTGTCTTGATGAAAGACGTATCGGATTTATGTAATTTGGATCTTTTTAAGCTGAGAGTTGGTATTGATCCTTTTCAGATAGGGTGTAAGATACTTGACGTCTTTGTGCAGGGTTTGGTGGCCAATTAAAAAGGACGTTGTCCTCTAAGCAAAATGAAACTCAGTGCATTTGTGAGTTAATGGATTTCCATAGAAACTTTTGGAATTGGGGGTAATTCATACATGTTATCTAAGCACAGGGGTTTTCCGCTCTAAATTCATTACTTCCGCGTACTTTGATAATGTGAAAGTTGAGATAAAACCTTCCTATGTTTTTTTTTTGCATAATTCATTTCATTATTTTGATTACATTTGCGATTGATTCCTTTGATTGTGTATATGAATGTGTCTCTGTACTTCACAACATTGATTTTTGTGAAGCATATATGGTTAGTAATTCCATGCGTTGTGTATTTTAAGAATTATGTTGATTTTTTCATTTTTTTATAGTTTGTTCATTTAATCAAATGTTCCCATGATTTGTAAAGAATAATGAAGTATTGTATATATTTTCAATAAAGTAAATTATTTCCAATAATACAAATTGTAGTTAGAACTTTTTGGTTATAAAATAATTATTTAAATAGATATTTCAGTTATTCAAAATTTGTTTCAAATCTTCTTTAAAGTTCTTGTCCTTTTCGAAGATAATCAATCATCTTGAATTTCTTGACCTTTGATGCATCAGCTCTGGACAAAGGAATGATATCACAATGAAACCACTCCCGTTAGTTCAATTAACTTCAACCCGGATATGCGTATTTTTTCTTGAAATGTGTGGAAGTCAAATAATGCACGGGAGTGAAACGTTTACGCAGAACAAGTCAAATAAATGAAGTAGAAATGTGTGCACTTAGAAAAATACATAGGTTGAGAATGTATGGTAGAATATAAAAGCAAGTAACTAGGGATGAATGTGGATTTAAAGTTGATGTGTGGAGAAATATTAACAAGAGCACTTTGCAATGGTTTAGACGTGAAATGACGAATGAAGAAAGACAAACAAAACAAATATAAAGTGCAAATGTGAGTTAAAAGTGGGGTAAAGGTATATAAAAAAAGTATGGAGGGATCTAGTGTATGATATTTCGAAAGAAGAAAATGTGAAATTTGAGGCGCTGTAAAAGAGGCGAACTATATGTGTTGTGAAATGAAAGTCTGGCAATCCCTCCTCTCTCCCTATCCCGACAGAGAGGAAGCATGATGCTATGTTTTCATGTATTTACTTGAAGATAAAAATGATATTTGATTAAAAACAGTATGGAAACAGTAACCATAAAATTCAAACATTTTCAGACATGTTTCTTCTCCTTTCAAACCACTTGTCTGGTTTCCCTACTTTGGTACAATTCTTTCTTTACTCTTAGTGATATATCACTTCCGATACAACTTTCTTCGATAAACAAGGATTAAGGGCATAACGATATATTATAATTTTACTAATAATTAAAATATTATCATTCAAGTGTATTTATTGAAATAAAGTGTCGGGAGATAACTTCTTTATTGGAAAAATTGGTTGTAAGTCAATTTTTTATTCAAACAATTAGTTGTGAGACAGTTTTATCATTTTAATAAATGGCCGTGAATTTTGAATTTTATTTATTCGAATAAACGGTCTTGATGCAAATTTTTTATTCGAATTTCTAGTCGTTATATTTATATTTTCAAACGAATAAATGGTTGTAAGTTAATTTTTTAATTCGAATAATTAATTGTGAGACAATCAATCGAATAAATAAATGGCCGTTAATTAATTAATTTATTTTTTTAATTCGAATAAATTGCCTTGAGACAATTATTTTATTTGATTAGTAAGTCGTGATATAATTTTTCCAAACAAATAAATGGTAGGTAGATAATTTATTTTCTTTGAATAAATGGTCGTGAAACCTTAGGTTAAAAATTATATAAATTAATAAGAGAAAATTAAGTGATAAAAAATGAACTATTCCACGAATCATAATGATTAATTCGCGAAAATACAATGAAAATAGTCATCCTTACGAATTTATATTAGTTCAAAAAAAGTTTAAATGGGCCTATCAAGTGTCCATTCTGATTTCCCATCCTGTGCTGTCTAACGATTGGTGAATAGTAGGACTATTTGGTTGATTAATTGCTACAATATAATAATTGATGGAGTTGCGTGAGTTTAGAGGAAGTTCACAAACAGTTGAATAGAATAAGCTAAGGACAATCAGAAATAAATTAACAATTGTATTCACTAATTAATTTACCCCGGCGCATCCCTTAAAAAATACCAAATTTTAATTAAAATTATACCAAATAAAAACAAATAAAGTTCAAATGCCAGCAAATTTTATAACATACCATGAAGCAAAAATAAAATCAACAACAAAGTTTAAAAATTATTTAGGATACATAAACTCAACAGAAAAACATTTATGTAAAACACATAAAAATGGCACAAATATATAAGAAAAACTGGTATTGGCACGAGTATTATACATTTGTTGTATATAGTACAACCTGACGGGCTCATTCCCATGTGGCAATCTCTTAATTTCCAGTCAATAATATGAATTGTTTCATTCCTAATTTTGCTTTCCTATTCACTATCCCTTCGACAACGGTTAGTCAAATGCTACGTTTGGTCAGTGTTATTGCATGGAGTGGAATCATGGACCCTCAAAGTTGGTAGTATGAACCGACTGGAAGCATTCGAAATGTGGATGCACCGGAGAATGCTACGGATACCCTGGACGGATATGGTCAGCAGCACAAGGGTTCTTCAAAGAGCCAAAGTTGATAGAGAGTTGCTGACTAATATTAACATCCGAAAGGTGTCCTACTTGGGATATGTACTTAGAGGAGAAAAGTACAAATTACTGCACCTGATCATCCAAGGCAAAATAGAAGGCCAAAGAGGTGTTGGCAGGAGGCAAATCTCCTGGCTTCGCAATATACGTAATTGGACTGGCATAAGGGGCGTTGGAGATCTTTTTCGAGTTGCCGGGGACAAAGATGTCTACTCTCAGGTGATATTCAACGTTGGGGGGACCTGACATGACACTGGGAAGAAGAAGAAGATTCACTATCCCTACTTTTCCTTTGATTGATGATATCTCACTTCTATTTTCACTATGTATATTGTTCATGAATTTTATAAAGGTCAATAATCACTTTAATATATTTTGCAACCATGTTACTTCCTTCATTTATTTTTGACTGGTTGATTGGAATAGATTGCTATCAGGTCAATTTATTTATTTGTATTTTGTAAAGCTTACACACACAGGCTAAACCTAATTACATACAAAGATTAAAGAGGAATTATTTACGAGTCCGCCGGGTTGTTTTATAATGAAGTGTTAAATAAATAAATTGAGATGTTCGACATGTTGTAAGTGGAAATCAGACAAGATAAAATCTAGGTTCCAAAAATAATCGAACCCGCAACCTATGGGCTGGAAAACAGGTGTCTTACTAACTATGCTACTGAGGTCATCAAATTCACGGTGTTAAATTTAAAATGCTATACAAAATCAGTATTGTGAAATTTCAAATATTCTTGATTCAATTTACTACAGAGCTCTCCTATTTGTGCAATTGCGCTAGGGGTGAGAAAATGCTAAAATTGGCAGTATGAAGCTTCTACCTGAAGATCCTATTGATAAGAAACAATATATCTGTAATAACTTTGATATGAGTTCTTCGCAGACAACTTAGTGCTCTGGAGTTAACATATATTATATGGGTTATCCGAAAAGTAATTTCGTATTTTAGATCAAATTCAAACAAATAATTGCACCCAATGTACGTTGACGTTGTGGTTTTCGATATTTTCTGAATCTCAGTAATCTGTCATGTTATAGAATGCTAATTATTATCGATCAGTGCCTTGATATCGTTGTCACCAGTGGTAATCGGCCTTTCAGCGTAGATACTATTTTTGGGAGTCATAACCATCACGGATTTTTTTAAACGCACACACGATTGTTTATTGCATCGTCGTCATACTCTGTACATTTTTTTCCCTTCACCTGACACTTTTTCGTTGCGGTAGTAAAAAAACATCAACCACCGAATAATCAACTTTTTTCAAATATAAATAAACATATATCATCACGCTATTTTTCTTCGGGGTAAGCAGAGAAAACAGATTCACGACATTTCAAAATATTATTCAATTGATCCAAACTTATTTTCCTTGATTTTCATCTACCATGCTTCCCACTCATATATTTGCACATATTTCTTTTATCGTTTTTTTATTTATTCATTTTACATCACTACTCTACTCAAACCATTTCAGAGAGGTTTTCTTCGTCTTGTTTAATATGTCAGCCTTTAAGTGTATTTGAATATTTAGTAACTTTTTTGTTCCTGCTTTAAAGTTATGCCACTAAACCGTTTAAGTAATTTGGGTACACAATCACCAACAAAATACGCATATTCATTGTTTCTAATCATTTTAGCCTTGTGACTCCCAAAGGACAAAAAAAAAGTTTTCGCGACTGCCGCAGCAAAAACTCAATATCTTGTTGAGGCATGTACACAGGGCTACAAAAATTTTCATGTACAAAGACGATAAGCCTTATTAGGTAAATATTTCTACTGTTTATACAAGACGTATAATAGTATTGACGTAAACAACGTGTAAAAATGACTCAGTAGAATTGGAGTGAATTTATAACACTGTATTTTGAACTTTTTTATAATATTTGCTATTTTTCTTTTGTACACGTAAATTATTTTCATTTTCGTGATCTCTGATATTTCATCGCGACTTCTCTGGGAATCGCGACCCACGGGTTGAGAAATAATGTGTTAAATTTTTATTTTTCATAATAATATACATTCAGTAGTTAGCAACGAAAATGTTATCGTAGCCAAATATATCTGAGAAATACGTTACTACGTTCCGCACAACACATATATCATACGAAACGAATATATGTTTTCATTTTAACCCTCAAATTTTGGAGAGTCGTCAATGTGTACCAATATTCAGCAGAAGCTTCATAATAATTTTCATAACATCACGTCTCTCCCAGGGTGGAAGAGTGGGAGATATACAAAATATATAAGTCAGGGGATGCACCCTGTGGTGTACACGGTGTAGCAAATAAAGCGCACGGGGCTTAGGACTAGGGGGTGCGGGGATCACCTTTGAGGGATGCGTTGACCCCTCGACACGGGGCCACCCGTGTCATGTACCCTTGATAATAAAATAAAATAAAATGCAAAGGAAACCTGCAGCATGCGACCGGGCGACGGGGTTACTACGTCGTGAGGCTTTATCAGTAATTGTAAAGTAACCATGTTTTAGGTACTGAAAAATTAATTAATATTCTATCAATGGTAATAAATATAGTATGTACACATTTGATGTTTAAGAGTGAAATGTAGGAAAGAAAAAAGACTGAAAAGAGAAGAATAAAAGTTGTAGAAATGTGTGAAAGGAAAAGAAAATATGACATATGGGCAAACAATAAAAATATTGGAGTAATTCGACGAATTCTGCTATTTAATAGAATTTTTTCAGATGATTGATGAGTTCAGAGGAACATCGAACGACGTGTAAATATGGTAAATAATGTCAATGGAGCACTAAAACATATATGGGTCATTATCTGAAAATTTGTACATTTGAAAAAAAATTTTTTTTTTTTTGTGCCCCGATTTCGTTCAGGACTTTAATTTAATATTGTCATTATTTTAAGGACACGATTTCAGTGGCAGCAGCGAATATTTGCTATTATCTTGCAAGTTATTTAAAAAATTGTTGCATAAACTCCTAATTTATGTCACTTACGTTACCATAGAAAAAAATTAGATATCTATAGTATAATTTAAAAAAATTCTATTTGTTCTTACATTTCCTTTTAAAAGATTTAATTGCAGATTTAATTACAATTAACAGATAAAATAAACTAAAATTTATCGATAAAATTTGGAATATTTGTCAACTGTGTTACCAAGATTGTGTTTTTGAAATTTTCTATTTAAAATAATTCCAAGAAATGTAAAGTTTTAAAAACAACTCAAACGAAAAACATAAGTAGATATGTTTCTATTTTGAATATTGCGTTTAAAACCACAATTAGAAAATCAATTATTTAGAAAAAAAATTATAATTGAAAATAATACTTGGGACAAAAAAGTAATGCAGTGGAGAAAGAAGTAACGCAATTGACATAAGTTTGTAAAACAGTTCATTTATTGATTGATTTATCAAAAGTTACATAAGTCCATTCATTATCTGAAAAATTTAAGTAAAGTATATAACATAAAAATAAAATAACATCAGTTCATTTGTTATTATAAAACATAAAAATATAAAAAAACATAAAAAAAAGTAACATAAGAATATAAAAAAAATTATAACAAAAATAAGTCCTTTTCTACAAGAAAATTAATCTTTCCTGCATATGGTTTTAAGCTTCCTCAAGCACATCAATATAATTTGGAAACTCGTAATAAATTCGACTTCCTTTTAAAGTTATCACAGGATTAACAAGTGTTGTTATTATATCATGCGAGTGGATATCAACTACATCATTCTTATCAATTTTAAATTTGTTTTTTTCTGGATTAACTGATACTAAAAATATTACTTTAATTTCATTTTCATCATCAATTTCTGTCTGAGCAATGGCCACGTATCTGAAATTGATCCTTTTTCGTTTATTCTCGTTGTCATTCAACCGTTGCCGATACCGCCTTTGCTTCTCCGCTGGTGTTAGTGGCATATTGATATTAACCTAAATCCAAATTAAAAACTATGAAAACTATTCATTGTAACTCATTTCAATAACATAAAGTCAACTATGTTACTTTTTGTCAGTTTCGTTACCAAATATGAGTAACGTAGCTGACCGGTAACGTAGCTGACCGGTAACGCAGTTGACATTTATTGCATAAATGAGCTGCCAACAATTAATGTACACTATTTCGAAAAATCTTTCTATATTATATTCAAGGTTAACACAATATTAATATATTATGTTAACTAAACTATAAGTTTTAGCGAAATATTATAAAAAAAATTTGGTAACACAGTGGACAAATAATAAAAATACATACCTCCGCTGTAACAACACACTGAATACTGCAGAACACTGACACTTTTTCAACCGACTCAGGGGAACTAAACAAAACTAAGCGACATGTCTGAACACGTTCATCTTCGTTCATCGAAAAACAAACGGTTTTTGTCGTTTCTTTGCCGGTAACTTAGTTGAAGTAACGCAGTGGAAAAATAATAGGGACACAACTTCTTTCACAGTAAAATCAATGAAAAACACATTTTTTAAGTAATATGATTTAAGTTTAACAATAAAAAAAGATGAATTAAGAGAATTGCAATTATAAATTATTTTTAAATTTAATGTTAAATACTTTAGTTGAACGCTACTTTTTGATTTTTCTTACCAGGACAGGTCGTTTTTGACAAACCAGCGACAAACTGTATCAATTTTCGCGGTTTATTATTAACTTATTTTTTCAAAATCATGTTTATTTTTAAGGAAAATATGCAAATATTTGAATCTTCTTTTAATATAATTCTAAAAAATTTAAATGGAAGTAAGATTCAAGTCATAACCTATGGGACACCAATGTACAAGATTCCAGATAATGACCCATATATTCGACTCGGACAGTATCAAAATCTGCTAAGGTCCATTACAGTATTTTAGTACCAACTTTGATGTATTGGAGTAAAACGTGGACATAGAAAATGACTGAAAGGAGTGCACTGAGAATAATATGTGGGTTGACAATGTATGACAGAATGCAGAATGAAGTGATTATGAATGAATTTTAACTAAAAGCTGACGTGTTGAGTAAGATGTAGAAGAGCACTCTATAATGGTTTGGGTATGTATAACGAATAAATGAAGAAAAGCTAACAAAACAAATATATTGCCCGAATGTGAGTGAAAAACGTGGCAGAGGAAGACCAAGAAAAGTATGGTTGGATCAAAAGAATTATATTTTGAAAGAAATTTAACAAGCTATAGAAATCGTAGGAGTTGTATGAGAGATGTTTGGATGCGGGAGATGCAAAATGTGTGTATCGAGATAGGAAAGTCTAGCACTCTGTCTTCTTTGCTTACCCAAATGGAAAATAGCGTGGTACTAGACTCGAATGAGTATTTATGCCTGTGTAGTATTTCTTACACACACTACATCGAACTGAACTAGTTGTGTACTCCAGTGGTTCTTAAGCCGAAGGCTTGATTACTGAGGACGAAGAAAGTATCTGGTCACTCTATTGAATTGTATTGTATTACAATTTTGTAGCATACATTAAAACCTGCTGAGAAAATTGTCAAGGAACAATATCTTTCAACTAACCAGAAATATGTTAAACGAGATTTTAGTGAAACCCAGACTCGAGCACTTCCTTAAAATAAATCTGGGACCCAACGGGAATCGAACCCAAAAAACCGGACTGAATCCCTTTTAATAAAATTGGGTACCAACGAGGATCGAATCCGTAACGCATGGGTTCGAAGACAGAGTACTAACTGAGCAGATCAAGGTTGTATTCTTCATGGTGTATCTGTTATGATGGTTTGCTCGGATAAGCGCCCTACTCCGGAGATCCAAATGAAAAGGTATTTTACCTCCTGATGACAATTTAGTTACATTCGAACGATCCACCTTTGTTGTACCGGCTGCGTATATTTAATTAAGTTGGACCGGTGACTTTACCAATCCAACGTGGGCAGTAACTCTACTGTGGTTATCCTGTGGCACAGTAAAATTAAGATGACAAGGCCATACACAGAGCTTGAGCTGCCTTGGAAGGATTCATTTCATTATCTTTATATGTGACATTATATTGATTTACGCCAACGGATATACCCCCGACACTAGGTCGTTAAAGCCTCATCAGTTCACTAACAGGTGCACCACGTGCAGGTTAGGTTTACTTTTGGGTTGTTTGGATAGTGGTGCAACCTCTTACCCCCAAATGCGATAATCGAACGGGATCCTCATTAGTATACCTTTGAAAATTACTGACTTCTTGTCTTCTCCCTGGCTCAAACCTTTTTCCTGGACGAATTTGTTTCCTCTGCTTCACTTTGCTTGCCCCTGGAATCCTGCAAGCTGGCTCTGACATGATATCAGTCTCTGGATCACCGAGGGGAGAATCACCCTCGCTGCCAGACAGGGTAGTGCATCTTTGCAAGTGTTTTTCCATGAAGCTTCGGTTTGTTTGAAAATTGAAAAAAAAAGTTTTGGTTTGTAAATGACTGACTGTTCATCCCCTAGTAAATTTATTTTTCCAAACCGATCCAATACGGTAAGGTATTATGATAGAGCGTTGCTGGTACTGTGGCGTGCAATGGTATACCTCTAAGTATTTGAGACATGGGTAGCGTGTGCAGCTTTAGTAAACGCTTGAAAACCACCCTTTTTGGGATGAACATTACAAACATAATCTATGAAATACCTACTTTTGTGTTACTATCATATGAGGTTGACTTGCTGGGATGGTAGTGCAGTCTCTTACATCTAAATACCACGGATGTCGTCTTTCGACGGAACAAATAATCCCACATTTTAGCACAATGTATGCACCATAGAGTGATCAATCTTCCTTCGCGATGTATGCAACTAAGGCACTTATGCCTCCTATCCCACGCGCTCACAAAGCGGAGTCACCCTGGCGCGGTGAGGACTACGCCGCCCTGCCGACCGGGGGCACAGAGGTCGAGAGCGGTGGTGGCGGGTACGTTGCCTCCGCCAGGCCCAGACAAAGATGCGATCGATAGGGCTGAGGGGGTGGTACATTTCACCACCTGCATGGTCAATCTAAGCCTGCAAGGTTACATTCAGTTATTTGGGGGCTCGATTTATTACACGCATTAGTATTGTATTGCGAGAGTCGGAGTTTCAACCTACACTTCCAGTTCGCGAATTACGTTTTAAAATATTGTACAGGATGGCATATGAGTGTTTAAGTAGTGTTTCTTCGGAGAGAACTATGAGGTTGATTTACTTTTCATCGTATAAATTGATTGTTCCGAATCGATCCAAAAGAGTGGGATATTGTGACATGGATTTAGCCGTTGTTGGTCATATAATGGTCTGCCACGTAGTGTTAGAAATAAGGATAGTGTGCAGCTTTCGGAAGCACTTGAAGACAACACCTTTTTGAGAGATCTTATAAAAATGTATGATTACATATGAACATTACAAACATATACTACACTTAACCAAGAGGTACATGGTCACGCAGTAACGCACTGGACTACCGTGCGGTCGTCGGTTCAAACCCTGCACTGCGCTTCTGTACTTAAGGATACCAATGACTTCTTTTTTTTTTTTTTTTAGAATAGATATGACGGAAGTCATAGGTATCCTTATACCCTCGAACACTAGGCGGAAAAAGTGCCTGTGTCGTTCGAGGGGAGTAGCATAGCGCGGGGTTCGAACTGACGACCTTCCGCACGGAAGTCCAGTGCGTTACCGCGCGGCCATGCACCTCATAAACTTCGATCATATCTATTTTTTTTAAAGGGGAAAAACATACCGGTGTGCTCCAATCGTCTCATTTCACTCTTTTAGTTCCGAATTGATCTAAAATAGTGGGATATTGTGACATGACTTTAGCCGTTGTTGGTCATAAAATGGTCTGCCACGACGTATTAGAGATAAGGATGGTGTACAGCTTTCGGAAGCACTTGAAAACAACCCATTTTTGAGAGATCTTATCAAAATTTATGATTACATATGAACATTACACACATATACTACACTTAACCTAGATCTACATGATCGCGCGGTAACGCACTGGACTTTCGTGCGGTAGGTCGTCGGTTTGAACCCGGCACTGTGCTTCTATACTTAAGGATACCAATTACTTCGATCATATCTATTCTTTTTTTTTTAAAGGGGAAAAATATACCGATGTGCTCCAATCGTCTCATTTCAGGTATGACATCGGATCCAGCATACCGGTGTGACTGGTAGCTGTGCAACAGTTCACTTACTTAAAGGGGAGGAAAAAAGAAGAAATACATTAATCTACACGATACAGCTTCGCTTTCTAACTAAACTTGACGTTGCAATGGCGAGGGGATCTTCGACTTCGAGGCCCAGCAACGACGACACTAAACTTAAAGGCGATTATGTTACATATCAGAAGATCTACAAAGCTTTCTTACTAGTTCGTCATCGCATTGTAAGATCTGCAGTCTTCTAAGGTGCCCTTGAGGAGAGTCTGCTCTTTAAACGTTGCGTTGTCCTTTTAGAATGATTGTTTTTAAAAATTTTTCCAGATTATTTAAAAGGTATTCGTAAGTTTGATTATAAAATATTTTATAAAAAAGAAACGAACGTGGTCGAACTTTTTTTCGTACATTAAGTGTCGATTATTCTGACCTAACCTACATATCGATGTCCTTTTATTGATGAAGATTATCCAGCAAGATTGGCAATTTAGATGAAACTTTCATATTATTGACAGCAGGGATCAGTAGTTGGCTTATCTTAAGCGGGAAAAAGAGAATATTTAAAGGGTACAAAAGAGTGTTCAACCACACGACTTTACTTTCAGCTCGGAATATTTCGAATGACACATCGAAGAATCTTAAGAAGAGATTTGAACCTCTTTTCGTATGAAATTCATTTCGTGCACACATTGGACACAATCTTCAATAACACCTTGAATATGAATCATTGGAGCGCGACTTATATGCCATCCTGTATGACATTTTCGCATGTATCGAATATAACTTGGCAGACTAATTGGAATGTTATCATGAAACCCTCAGTGTGACCAGCAACAGCTAAAGCTTTATTGAAATACGTCACCCTATTGAATCGATGTGGGACAATTATTTTATTATGGTTAAGGCATTAACACCCTGAAGTTTTAAATACATTGTAATTTGTTTAGTCAATCACTATTTGACTAAAGGTGTCTTATTTGGGTCATGTACTTAGAGGAGCAAAGTACAAGTTAATGCACCTGATCATCCAAGGCAAAATAGAGGGTCGAAGAGGTGCTGGTAAGAGGAAAATCTCGTGGCTCTGCAATATACGTGATTGGACTGGTATAAGGGGTGTTGGAGATTTTTTCGGGCTGCCGGGGACCAAGATGTCTACTCTCAGGTGATAGTCAACGTACCGGTGATAGTCAACGTTTAATATACCGGGATAATCCTACCGTTTTCAATGTTTTTACCTCACCACTAGGAGGTACAAACAAGACTCGAGGGGAAGGGCAGTCTTGTTTGTGCTCCCTGATAATGAGGTGAATATCTTGAAACCGGTAGGGTTATACCGTTATATATAAAATGGAATAAACAGTGTTTAACTAAACAAATTACAATCTATTTTTCATTTGAAGAAAAAATATCAGTTAGTGGAAACCAACCAAATAGCAGAATTTCTCAATGTTCCAATTCATTTATATACAAAACACAATATGTTGCTAGTACACAACTAATGTGACACAACTTTGCTGTTTATTTGACCCGGTACACCCAACATGGGTGAACATGATACTAAAAAAACATCTCTCCTTAATTAACAATTGAGATTGTTTCAGGAAAAACTCTCTAATAGTTTCACTATATGATAAAACATCATAGAAAACTTACTTTAAAAAGTATTTGCGTGTACTTTGTATTTTTTTTTCTGATACCGCAAAGGCAATGCGTATATTTTAGACCTATTTTGATATCTGAACAAAATTAATAACACCGCATTCTGCTAATGTTGCTCACAAATCAATTTATATAGGTTACCTACGCAGAATTTCGCAAAAAAATACAAGTAGTTCGTGTTCGAGACTAATTTGGCTTTCGCATTATTTAGTTCACATATATTGAATATTTGGCAAATAACAACATAGAATTACTTTTATGATTACTGCCTCACTCGCATAAACCATTAACTTAATTAACCCTTTCCGTCGACAGAGGGTGACAATCCACGATTTTTTTGTCATCTGATATGTTTTTGTCGAAAACTTTTACTAAGTTATAATTTATTTATTTATTTACATGACAATGAATTTTATGCATACATAATTTAAGAAAAAAACAAGACAAATAACAAGTAGTAACAGGTAAGTTAAAGTAGCAACTCAATTTATATGGATCTGTGTTTGTTGCCTTTTATTTATCGTGTCTCCTGTAAACTAGGCTTTTGCCTGTATCTTACTGAGGACATATAAACATGGGAAAATAAATTGATGCCTTTTTACCTATTGTTGATTATTTAATACCTCTTTTACAAACTCTCATCGGTCTATCTCTTCCACACACATCTTGCACTTCTGGTTTGTATACTCGGTTAATTATTTTTCATCATTCCTTATCTTCGCATCTTTAAAGACTCTTTACCAGTTTAAACTATTTTATCTATGCATACTGTCTTCTTACATATAATGTTTCTTCACAGAATTCCTTACTTCTGCTTTTATCCTCTTTTTTCCATGTCTAAACTTTACTACAATTCGTCGAGGTCAATAATATATAAATAATACTCGTATATCAATTCGTTACTCAGCTTCATGTTCTCTGACGTTGAGAATTAGGGAACATGTCTATAATTCTTACAAGAAGTGGATGTATTCATAGATTATGTGAGTCACGCTCATAGATAAAATAAGAATATGTATATATATATATATATATATATATATATATATATATATATATATATATATATATATATATATATATATATATATATATATATATATATATATATATATATATATATATATATATATATATATATATATATATATATATATATATCATCATCATCATCATCATTGTCAACCAGGGTCAATCCACTGCTGGATGAAAGTCTACCCAAGTTGACTCCAAACAGTTCGGTCCTTTGCTCGCCGATGCCACGTGATGCTGCCATGCTTCCTGATTTCGTCCATCCAGCGTACCTTTGGTCTTCTTCTAGGCCTCTTTATGCCTCTTGGATACCATTGGATTATTTCGGATGTCCATCGGGAGTCTGACATTCTGGCTACATGTCCGGCCCGTTGCCACTTCATTCTTTTGCACACCTTTATAACGTCTTCTACCTTTGTTACATTGCGAATCCAGGTGTTTCGTTTACGGTCTCTTTTAGTATATCCTAACATGCATCTCTCCATGCCCCTTTGTGCGGTCTGGAGCTTTTGCGTGTTCTTTACTGTGAGCGTCCATGTCTCGCAGCCATACGTAAGTACTGGAAGAATGCACTGGTTGTAGACCCTTAGCTTCAAGAATATTGGGAGATTACTTTTGAAGAAGATATATATATATATATATATATATATATATATATATATATATATATATATATATATATATATATATATATATATATATATATATATATATATATATATATATATATATATATATATATATATATATATATATATATAATCGATGGATCCTAGGTGTTTCTACCATAGAGAAGAAAATAAACATAAGTCCACTTCAATGGTACGTATACATGATTAGAATGCCTAAAAATCACATTTTCAGGCAAGTTATGACTGAATCTTTTTTAACCACTAAAAATACTTGGATATTACAAGAGCCAAGAATATTACAATCAGAGAACAATATTTTAAATATATGAGGCTATAGCTTCCAAATAAAAATAACCCACTCCAAAATATTATGGATCAACATTTGCAATAAGACTATTTCTTCTTCTCGAGCTCTCATAACCTGTTAGAGGTTGACAATCGTAATTTAGTTTACTGCAGCCCGAAGAATGTTGAGGATATATCTGTAGATCTACAACTCAAAGAATCAATCCTACATATCATTTTTTGGTTTAGTGCTCAAGGTTCCATCCACGACGAGAGTTGATATATGTGTATGTTTTGAGGTTTTCGCGATTCTTCGTATATGTTGTATAAGGTATTTCAGATTGTTATTCTGTGTGGTTTGGTTTATGATACCGACGTTTCGAAAACGTTGCTGTTTTCATCTTCAATGCCTGTTTATCGTCAACTTCGCCATAATTCGATACGCGCTGGAATCACTTGGTCTAAAGCGGAGTCTCAATTATAACGTGAGTGCATGGGTCTGTCCCACTACGAGAAAACAAGTGCGCGACTTCTACAAATGAATGGTGGAATTAAAATAGGCACTAAGTACCAAAAAAAAAAACAAAAAAACTAAGTATGCAGTTTCGTTCTATATACCATACATAATGAAACTGCTTAATTAGTTTTTTTTTTTTTTTTGGTACTTAGTGCCTATTTTAATGCAACCATTCAAATGTTGAAGTTATTGTTCATTTTCATTTTGATGTCGCTTCGATTCGATTATGGAATCCGTTGTTCCTGTTAATATTGTTTGGATATTTATAGACCCATAAATATAAAGAATACGGACAAATAAACCAAAATATATTTTAAAATAAATGTTTTTAACGATGTCGATCTGGGTTAGCGGCTTGTCATAGGTCTTGACCCCGTAAACTAGGTTTTCTGCCTGTACTATATCTTGTATGTAAATTTCTCATTCATTTTTCTTGGTCGAAAAGTCACAGACATCTGTCACACCGAAAGTGTTAGGGAATAGGACGTTTTTTAGCATTAGAGGTGAATCACGCAGCGTTGCGTGTGCGAGTGTTGGCGCTACGCACAAAGGGCCGCGTGCGAGCGCCCGCCGAGCTACGCACCGCCCGGCAGATGGGAGCGGTCACGGAAGCCTTTCCAGGTATTTCGGTCAGGTGAATCGATATGCCATACCGTGCTGGATCCAAACTCAAATGTGTGCTTGTTATGTCTTGTTCTTCTTGTGTGGTTCTGTCAGTTCAGTTCCAATAGCTCAGACTGTTCCTACAGTGTCAAACTGCATGAAGACCATTTATTATTTTACGTGGTGCTGGACACAAATAACAATGTGTGTTTGTTATGATTTTGTGTTGTTCTTGTGTGATTTTGTCAGTTTTACATACATAATTAGCTCAGTATATACCAAAAACAGTATGTTAAAAAGTTATAAATTTTGCGATCAAGTATTTGATTCAAATTCAAATGTGTGTTTTGTGTATCTTCTTCTGAGATTCTTCCAGTTCTGAAAAGCTAACATGAGCTCGCGGACTAACTACAATACTTGTCTGCTTGACTGTTTAATATTTGTGAAATGGTTTGATTCAAATTAAAATGTAAATGCATAAGCAGGCAAATGCCTGCACAAGTAACCTGCTTGTTTGAAGACACGAAGATTTTCTTCCCGTGTGATAATTTCTTATCTTCAAGCTGCTGATAACTCGGTACGTACAATTTCTGTTCTATTTAATTAAATAAATGGTTGTCAGGTATTAACAGCTACTCTTATGCACGAAATATGCTACTTTAGTGCGTTTTGTAGCTTTGGCTAAAATATATGATTATAACAACACGGACTAAACAGTGACGTATCGAGCCAAATGTTGTGAAACGGTTACTTTAGAGTTTTTGAATTTTACCGATTGAGCTCCTCAAAGAGTGCGAAGTTTAAGCTATACAAAAACAAATACAATTTCTGTTTTATTTAATTAAATAAATTGTTGTGAGGTATTAACAGCTACTTTAATGCACGAAATATGCTACTTTAGTGCGTTTTGTAGCTTTGGCTAAAAATATATGATTAGAACAACACGGACCAAACAGTGACGTGTCGAGCCAAATGTTGTGAAACGGTTACTTTAGAGTTTTTGCATTTTACTGATTGAGATCCTCAAATACTGTGAAGTTTAAGCTATACAAAAACAAACCAAAAATGGTTTCATCCTTATCACATCAGGCCATTTTCCAATTGGAGTAGGTAGTGAGAACATATCTCCACTACTGTTCCAATATAACATTCAAACAATGAGGATACAAATCGTGGATAGTGAATGTAGATTTTTTCAATATTTAAAGCTTAAGGTCCATAATGTAGTCATCAAGATGGTAAACTTGACCGTAGAAAAGATACACCAAGTAGCGTGTAAAAATTATGGAGAGGTTCAAGCTTTAATTGTAAATTGAAAAGCAAGTTTGTACGACGGGATCCATGTCAAACTTAACAAGAGTTATAAATATAGGACATTTACAGATACGATTCTTTAAAAAAAAACTGAAATGAGATATCACTATGAAGGTATTTTGAGTCAAGTTAAGAGACCGGCGTCAAAACGCGGATATACGTCCGGAATTACGTGTTAAACGCCTTACTCTATGGATTGGAAGATCGTGATTTATTTAGTTAAGTGTTGTTGGCCCCTGTTTCTCTTGAAAGACGATCGAGACTGCAGTCCAGAGACTAATATAAATCACATATAACCTTTAATTATTGTTGAAAGGAAGCTTTTGATTAGTGTCATCCTTTCTGTTGACTGTGGAGACCAATTGTAGATTCACAGACACGGTAAAATCAGCAACATCATATCGAGTCTTGATATAAGAGCACTAGATGCTCTGCCCTGTCTCACTTGAATTTGAGTTCTTCAAACCAAAATTAACCACACAACTTTCTGTTTCAAATTAGCACCACAGTCTTTGTTGTAATTCTCCCATATTTTGAACACAAGGCTACAAGTCTTTGTGTTTATTCTACATACATTATATTGTACATCTTTTTAACGGAGGTGCTGCCTATTGTGAAATCTTATGACGCCTCATAATTTACCGCAAAGGAAGTCTTTTGGTAATCGGCGATCATTTATTTGATATAGATATCCAAGTTGCCACATACTCTCTTCTTTAAGATACATTATATATGATTATACTCGTATACTGGTACGATTAAGAGCTTCCCCATTGGTAAAATCGACTTGTCTAGTTACGCTAGATCATAGGTTCCCAAACTTATTTGACCCACTACCCCCTTTTCAGCAAAAAAAAATACACAATACCCCCTGGAAATTTACCTTTTATAAATTAAATAAAACAGAAAAATGTAGTGGACATTTTTTTAAAGTGAAGTGTTATAAATAAGATGGTCTGATACTTTAATTGTTGAAGTATTTATTAAATTATTCTAATGATAAGGCTGAATCTGACGTACTGCAACCAATTTGTTAATGTTTTGCAGTTTGTGATTTGCTATAAAATTTCAGCAAAAAATTTATCCAACTATGTGAGTAATTTTTTTATTTCGAAAAGGTATTTTGGAAATAAAACAATTTGGAAAATAAATTTAAAAGTATTTATTAAAATAATATAAATAAGCAAGTAGCCCCCCTACTTCCTCCAGGGTCAGCATGACCCCCTCAGTTCCCTCCAATACCTCTAGAGGGGGGCGATGGGCCCACTTTGGGAACTTATCCTCTTCTCTTGGTATTTATCCTCTTCTCTTGGTATTTATCCTCTTCTCTGGGAATTTATCCTCTTCTCTTGGTATTTATCCTCTTCTCTTGGAATTTATCCTCTTCTCTGGGAATTTATCCTCTTCTCTTGGTATTTATCCTCTTCTCTTGGTATTTATCCTTTTCTCTGGGAACTTATCCTCTTCTCTTGGTATTTATCCTCTTCTCTTGGTATTTATCCTCTTCTCTGGGAATTTATCCTCTTCTCTTGGTATTTATCCTCTTCTCTTGGTATTTATCCTCTTCTCTGGGAATTTATCCTCTTCTCTTGGTATTTATATGTTGACCAGGTTTAAAAGCAACAAAGGTAAGTGCTAAATAAACAAGTTAGGATATGTGTAGATAATTCAGAATGTTACTATCCTAAAAAAAAGTGTACGGGGGCAGTACCCAGGGATAGACGTCTATATAGTAGGACAACAAAGATGTCAAACTAGCGGCTGAAGGGATTGTGTGAGGACAGCTGGACTAGGAGATTGTTCATGAAAGGGTCCAGGACAGACTTGTCTGCAAGAGTTCCGAGTCGGAGCCGTAACCATGACCCTAATGAATAAAATATATAGAATATAAAAAAACAAATACAATAATTTCCAAATTCTGACTTCTGAGTTGTTTCGACAGAAGTTGAATTATAATATTGGTAAAGTAACGATGCGGAAAAATGAGAAAGTTTCAACGAAAGTATGGTAAACTGCTTGGAATTAAGTGACTCAAATTTGTCCACTTTTTGTTACATCCTGAATGTCATATGTGAAAAAGTAGTGCATACAATTAACTACGAACAAAAGTATGAATATACAATTAAAATGGGTGCGTCTTCACAATTCTGCAAGGTGGTTCAACATCTCGTGTTTCAATTGCAACGCATTCTGTTACAACGCATTCTGAATACACTTTTTATTATTTCCGTATAAATATACAACCTAAGAATACTTAATGCTACTGAGCAAAGTAAATTAACACATACATAAATATCATCACGCCATTTCTCTGAAGGGGTAGGCAGGGTATCTCGACTCATATCCTTATCCTTTTCTACACTCATACACCATCTTATACAACATCTACAATTTCTTTGACTAGCTATGTTTCCTTCTCTCATAATATCATTCATTTGACTCATCTAAACTTTCCTTGGTCATACTCTCACACGCTTTCCACACACATTTGCAATGTCTATCTGTTTTGGTAGTTTTTTTCATTCGTTCGTTCTTCATGTCCAAACCATCTCAGCGTGCTATTCTTCGTCTTACTTAACACAGCAGCCTTCAGTTCACATTCATCCCTTATCACTTTATTCCATATTTTATCATACATTGTCAGTATTCTTATCAATACATGCATTTCTACAGATTTTTTCAAATCATAAGTCAGCCTCTTAGATTTTTTAATGAAAATTTGTTATTGCCCTTAAGATGAATTTTGAGTACAAAATAACCATTTATAAATTTACAACTTTTTGAAATTAAATTTTTTTTATTTATACCTCACCAATAATGAACTAAGTTATTGTGTGTGTAAACGGAGTTGCTTATACCATGATCAATTTTGTGTAAAGGAAGTTGTTTATATCATGACCAATTTTGCGTAAAGGGAGTTGCTTATACCATGATCAATTTTGTGTAAAGGAAGTTGTTTATATCATGACCAATTTTGCGTAAAGGGAGTTGCTTATACCATGATCAATTTTGTGTAAAGGAAGTTGTTTATATCATGACCAATTTTGCGTAAAGGGAGTTGCTTATACCATGATCAATTTTGTGTAAAGGAAGTTGTTTATATCATGACCAATTTTGCGTAAAGGGAGTTGCTTATACCATGATCAATTTTGTGTAAAGGAAGTTGTTTATATCATGACCAATTTTGCGTAAAGGGAGTTGCTTATACCATGATCAATTTTGTGTAAAGGAAGTTGTTTATATCATGACCAATTTTGCGTAAAGGGAGTTGCTTATACCATGATCAATTTTGCAATAATCCCCCGACAACAATTTACAGGTCCACATTTTTATTTATTTATTTATTTTACACATGACAAGAAATATACACAATTTGCGAAAAAAAACAACAGGCAATTTAATTTGGACACACAATTTTAATGGAACTGGGTTTGTTGCCTTTCATTTGTCGTGTCCCCAGTAAATTAGGCTTTTGCCTGTATCTCACTGAGGAATTATAGCATGGAAAAATAAATCGATATTTCTTTCCGATTTTTATTATATATTGGGTGTTAACATAAGTTATGTCCGTTTTTCTCCAATTTAAAAATGAGCACCAAAAGTAAAACCAAATGGTAAAGGTTATAAGTCATTCGAAAGAAAATGTTCTGTTCTACAAGATATTGTTTTTGCTTTTACGTTACATATATTATTTTATTTGATTACAAGCCTTCGAAATGGAATGTCAAGTAGATGAAAGTGAGCATTTTCGACACCTCCAGTGAACTTCGATGAGGACTGCTTAAACCGTATTATTCATGAAGATCCCCTTCAAACCACCGTAGAATTGGCTGCGCATATGAATTGTAGCCACATGACTGTATACCGCCATCTTAAATCAATGGAAAAAGTCCAGAAGTTCGGCGCTTCGCTTCCACATGTTTTTAGTCAAAAAAACAAAAATCAACGTCCGACAATTTTTGCTGGTTTGCTCGCACGTCATCGAGCTACACATGGCCACAAGAAAAGGTTCCTTTACCGCATCATTACTTACTGGTGATGAAAAATTGTTTGAAAATGGTGATAAAAAATGTTTGAAGGGGATCTTCATGAATAATATGGTTTAAGTGGTCCTCATCGAAGTCAACTGGTCGTCCGGAACGCTCTATGTCTTTCAGGTCTAAATTACCGTCTTTGAAACGCAAAAGCTATCGACGAGCTGTCCTTTAATTCATAGCATCTTTACCGTACACTTCGCAAATATCGCAAGCAACTTTGGCAGTTTTATTCCCTTCGATTGAACGCGAACAGAAGGAGGTGTCGAAAATGCTTACTTTCGTCTACTTGACATTCCATTTTGAAGGCTTGTAATCAAATAAAATAATATATGTAACGTAAAATCAAACACAATATCTTGTAGAGCAGAAAATTTTCTTTCGAATGACGTATATATAACCTTTACCATTTTGTTTTACTTTTGCTGCTAATTTTTATATTTGAAAAAAAGGGACACAACTTATGTTAACACCTAATAAATTATACATTAACAACCAATAATTCACACATATGATACCATTCCATCCCGATAATATTACTTCTGTCATTCAACTCGCATACAAAATATAAAGCTTAATTGTTGACTAGACGCTTTGGTTAATCAGAAATATTTATCATATTTTAGAGAAAATTATTATAACATCTTCTTATATCAAAGGAAATGTAGCTGTTTGGCATTTGTGTGGTACTGATTGAAAAATATACATTTTATATAGATTTTTCATTGATTAAAAAGTAGTTTTTGTTTTCAATGGAAGTTTTTTTTAAGGACTTGCAGAACTAAAAAAACTAACCTGAAGTTTTTCCAACCCCTTCCGCTGAAAATAAATTGTTTGATGAAAATGTGTTTTTTTTACTATGCCACCCTGGATATTTAATATATACATAGATTCATGATGAATAAACTTTAGAGGTTTATGGGTGGCACACAAAAGTGGTAAAGGAATGTATACAGATTGCTGTGATATGATGACAGGTGGTACTATATTAGTGGAGAATGACAATCAATTATAGAGTTTGATAAGTTGCATAGAAAAAAACACATTGATGCAAATAGAAAAAAAACTGAGAATTAATTTATGTGAGCTCGTTAGTGTGGGTTTCTTCTTATTGTTTTAATTTGTGTTGTTTTTGTATTTGTGTTTCTGTGTATTTTTTTGTTTTAATTTTTATTTTTATTGTTATGATTGTACGCGGTATATTGTGGGATGAATGTTTTTGGTCTTTCTGGAGTGATGATGTGTGAGGAGTTGAATTTCGCAAGATGTTTCCAGTTGTAGTTGAGTGTCACTGTTTGTCAGGTTGATGAGAGCGTGCAACGGGGTTTTCTTTTTGTTTATTAAAAAATCGGAAAGAAGTATCGATTTATTTTTTCATGCTAAATATCCTCAGTGAGATACAGGCAAAAGCCTAGTTTACTGGGGATACGACAAATGAAAGGCAACAAACCCAGATCCATTAAAATTGTATGTCCAAATCAAATTACCTGTTGTTTTTTCTCAAATTTGTGTATATTTCTTGTCATGTGTAATAATAATAATAATAATAATGTTGATAAATCAAAAGTAATGGTGATAAAACCGTGTGAAAAGAAAAGAAAAAGTGATATGTTCATATCACATTAGGAATTAAGTGATTAGGCATGAATGTGAACTTAAGACTGATCTATTGAGTAAGATGTTGAAGCTCTGAAATGGTTTGGGCATGTAGAACGAATGAATGAAGAAATGTAAACAAAACAAATATATAGTATAAACGTGAGTTGAGGATGGGAGGGAAGAAGATCAAGGTTGGGTCAATGGAATGATATTTTGAAAGAAGGAAACGTAAAAAGTCAAAGAATGCGCAGGAGATGTATGGATATATAAAAGGTGAAGAATACGTGTTGAGATAGGAAAGTTTGTCGCTCTTCTAGCTTGTATGAAGTATGTATCATTTAAGAAAAATAGCATATTTGTCCAGAATGAAAAAATATTTATATTGAATTTACATGGCCGCGCGATAACGTGCTGTAATTTTGTGCAAAATGTCGGTGGTTTAAACTCTCCCTCTCTCTTTGAATAATGGCCGTGAACTCCTATATATGAAGGAGTATACGCCAGTGTCGAGCGATGTCAGCTTCATAGTATCTAGGTAGTTCTATTCATATGGGCGACACGGCACATCAAGCAACTCGGCCCAGGACTACTGTTAACATATCTAGTGAGATACTATGGAGTTAAACTATTTTACAACTAAAGTACATAGTTTACAAATAAATGAATATTTACAATAAGATGATAGTTAAATGTATGTGAGCGAGCGAATGATTTAAATTTAATTTTCTATCGATATTTATCATATATATTATACATATATTTTATTACAGGTTAATTTTGTTTTTGTTAATAAAATGAGTGATGCTATTCAATATGGAAATTTTATTGAGGCTCAACAGGTAGGGAAGATTTGCGGGGAGTAATATTTTTGTTTGTTTTTTAAAGGTCAAAGGGAAAGTATTCAGAGAACAGGAGAAGAAGATATGTTCAAGATCTCCCTCCTCCTGGCCACACTCACATAAAGAAGAGTTCCTTATATGTAGTCTGGCCAGGTAGACAGGGGAACAGCAATGTCCAAAGCGTATTCGGCTTATAGTTGTCGCTTCTCTCCGAGTGCTTCTATAATTGGAAAACCAGGGTTTGATTGGAATGTAGGGTTGAATTGATGCATATCTTTTTCCCCTAGTGCGGTTCGAGGCATTCCAGTAATTGTTTAAACTCTCGTTAAGTTATTTCCTGTTATAATAATATTTGAAGATAAAGTTTTATCTATGACTTCTGTAATATTTTTTTTATAAAGAAAGAAATGTAACGATGAATGAATTTCGACGACTCAGTTTAAATATACTCGTATTATAGTATATGTAAATTATTTCTTATCTGTCACAGCTTTAATCTGTTTTTTGTCGTGTATCCGTTATATATGGTCCCCGAAATACATTTTGTGACTTGTGAAACATCAGTACTCAGCAAATCAATATAGTCAATGTTCAGCATCTTAAATATTGACCCATATTCACAGATAGCATTGCCAATACTGGTGGACAATCATTATTTTTTACTCAAATTTAATTCCTCTTTCATGCATTAAAATATTGCCGCATAACCTGCCTTTCATAACTTATGTTATAAAATCAATATAAAAATATATATGTATCTGCAAAACTGGTTTCCGTACCGTAGTTGATAAAAGTTGGAAAATTTCGAGTTAAATTTTCGTTTATTTATTTTATTTTATTTTATTTATTATTACACATGACAAGAAATATACACAATTAGCGAAAAAAACAACAGGTAATTTGATTTGGACATACAATTTTAATGGATCTAGGTTTGTTGCCTTTTATTTGTCGTATCCCCAGTAAACTAGGCTTTTGCCTGTATCTCACTGAGGATATTTAGCATGAAAAAATAAATCGATACTTCTTTCCGATTTTTGATTACACAAAAACAAAACCCCGTTGCACGCTCTCATCAACCTGACAAACAGTGACACTCAACTACAACTGGAAACATCTTGCGAAATTCAACTCCTCACACATCATCACTCCAGAAAGACCAAAAATATTCATCCTACAATATACCGCACACAATCATAAGAATAAAAATTAAAACAACAAACATACAAATTTGGTACCAGATTTTTTAAAAAAGGGTTCCAGTCTTGTTTTAACTTAAGCTTATTAAAACAAATTTCTTGTTGATCGAAAGAGATACTTAGTGCCAATTAACTAGGTTGTATTGTATACAATGAATGTGTAATATAATATATTGTAATGTATTACACTTTTCGTTGTATATAGTAAAACCTAAAAGTTTCATTGCCACGTGCCATCTTTCAACCAACCATAGGCTACAAGTAAACCAAATGAAAATAAACAACCTCTATGTCTAATTGATAAGTTGTCTGTCTTCCGAACTCGGGTGTTGCAAGTTCGATTCTGATGGGAAACCAGATTTTATTTAAGTAGGTTCAGTCTGATTTTCACTTGAGACTTCTTTAATTATTTTTTGGTTGGTTGGAAGAGATTGGCAAATAGTAGTGATCCAGCAAGGTTGTACTACATACAACGAAAGTGTAATACGATTATACAAAGTCGATTACGTGACTCCCGGATTGGAAGACAAGTGTCTTACCAACTAGGCCAAGGAGGTTGTCAATATAATGCAATACAAAAAAAATCTAGTTAGCTGAAAGTGTTGCTTTTTACGAAGACATATTGAATTACTTTAAGTATTCAAAACACTTCTTATTAGAAGTTGTAATTCAAAATAGGGAAACAAAACAAATTAACAGCCACATTCAAAGTTAAAAGCGTTTAGTTTTTGTAAGCTTGCTACACTCTCTTAATAAAGTTGAAGCTCAGTGGTGAGGTGGCCTCCATAGCCTAGTTGGTTAGATGCCTTTCTCCCAATCCGGAGGTTGCGGGTTCAAATCCCGCTGGAACCTTTGAAAAAAAGGATTTCAGTCAGATTATGACTTTGACTTGACGCCCCTTTACCATATCTCTGGTTGGTTGGAAAATATTGCTACATGGCAGCCCGCCAGGTTGTATTGCATACAATGAAAGTGTAATACAATACAATTATTTATTGGAAGACTTTTATGCACATAATAAATGGAAAAGGTGTTGGAAAAAAATATGTCTTTGGTAATATCATGCATGCATGTGTTACATACCATCACACAATTACTTGTCAGGGTAGGCAGAGAAGATAGAGCGCCACTTTCTATATCGACAGACACATCATTTGACTCTTCTATATCTACCATATAAGAGAAACTCAGGCGTGTAGAAATAAGAAACCAAGTCAATAGGGCACTAAAACATATATATTCGAACCAATTAGTATCAAAATCTAGTAAGTACAAAAGTATTTTGGGACCAACTTTAATGTAAGGGAGTGAAATGGGGACGTGGAAAAATACAGAAATTCTTTGAATTAACGCTATAGAAATGCGTGCACATAGACGAATATATGAGGTAACAACTATTGTGGCGGTCGTCGCACACTCGAAACACTGTGGGCATTCATACACACGGTCAATGACCGATGAAGTGACCCTTGCATTCCTCGACAAATTTAAATAAACAAGTCCAAAGTTCACACGCCGGCCATTTAACCCGCAGCCCGGAGCGGACCGCATTACACACCGGAGCGAGAACGCACCACGGCTGTCTCGCCAGTTCCGTATTTGAATGATACCTACTATACATACAACATTAATCGTTTCGCTAATGCAGAAACGAGACGAAGGATATCTTGCTCGCATTCCCGCACACACGCGGAAATAGTATAAATACCTACGTTTACTAATAAAAACTCTTCTTCCGCATTGCGATCCAAAACGTGTTTTATTTATCAACAAATCATCATCATCTCTTCCCTCTAGGATACATATCCTAAAGTATTTTGGAATACGGAATGAAGTTCATATGGATCAATGTGAAACTATAGACTATATTTTGAGTAATACAAATAAGAGCAGGCGTGTTGGAAGATCAATTAAAGTATGGTTGGATCATGTGAATGATATTTTGAAAGAACGAAATGTAAGAATAAAAATCGTAAGAGCTGTATGAGGAGGTGAAGGACGTGGAAGAGAAGAAATATATGTGACGAGATAGACAATTTTGGTGCTCTGTACTCTGTGCCTACTCCAACAGGGAAACGGTGTGATTGTATGTATGTATGTATAAAAGAACAATAACAGAATTTATATTCGGTAACTATATTATCCCAATCCGAATGAAAAATGACCCAAAAGTGAAATTAGTTTAGAACCCAATGAGAATCAAATCAAAGATGATCAAACCAAAATGCGAGAATCACATCAAAGATGATCAAACCAAAATGCGAGAATCAAACCAAAAAACCAGAATGCCAAGTATGTATGCCTTTTGACAAAATAAGTAACAAAATTGCCTGAATTGTATTTATCAAAAACTGGTTTAATCTTCCGTTTGCAGTTTTCGTTCGCGTGAAACTTCAATGTTTTTGCTTACATTTGACAAAAAATGTAAAAAGTAATTAACGAGTAAAAATATTTCTAGAGATCTTTACTCCTGATACGGCGCATCACGCAAAGTTGAAGGGCACATTATAAAAAATGCATATCATTACGTTTCAGTGTCGTTTGATTGGCTAAGCAACGGGCGCTCTTTTATAATTCAAAGGGCAGGCTTTAGGGTTTATTTTAATTTTTTATGCTTCTGTGTACATTGTTAAATCATCGTCATTTTTGCTGAGCCACGTAGTCGAGGATCCCCTCGCCATTCCAACGTCAATTCAGATGGAAAGCAAAGTTGTGCCGTGGAGATCGATTCGTTTATTTCTTATATTTAAGTGAGTGAGCTATTGTACACCAGCAAACTCACCATCCACACCGGTGTAATGGATCCGATGGCCCACCTGAAGGGAGACAATCGGAGCACACCGCCATGTTTTTTTCTCCTATTATTTTGAAAGATGTCATATGGAGGAATAAAGATATGAATACAGATAGCAAGGTACGCATGTATAAGACCTGTGTGCGACCTATCCTCACATATGACATCAAGGCGAGGGCGGACACTGTCAGGACCAAAAGTACGCTAAGAACAACGGAAATGAGAACTCTACGTGTTATTGCTGGAAAGACTTGATCGTGTAAGGAACACCACAATCTGAGAGGTCTGTCAGGTCCAATATGTGGTCAGATGAGAATGACAGCGTTGACGATACTGGTACCAACATGTACAGAGAATGAATTCCACAAGAACTCCATATAAAGCTCTGAATGGGGTGCCGGATGGACGGCGTCCACCAAGGAGACCCCCGAAACGATGAAGGAATAGCTGGAGCTCAGCATTACAAGAGGACAATCCTGCAGTAATAGACTCTTGAGTCTACGGAAAGTTGAAGAAGAAGACACGACCGAAGTCATAGGTATCCTTATACCCCCGAATACTAGTCGGAAAAAATGCCCGTGTCATTCGAGGGGAGTAGCACAGCGCGGGGTTTGAACCGACGACCTTCTGCACGAAAGTTCAGTGCATTACCACGCGGCCATGCACATTGCTAAATATGATACATCTGGTGGACTTATTGTCATACAGCTTTTTTTCAACCAACCAGCTTATTTTAAATAAATTTAATTGTTTCGACCTATGAATTTCACTAGAAATATTCGTTTAAAATGACATCTTTATTAATAACCGTAGAGACAACGGATAATTATAAATAATTCATTGAAGGAAAGGAAACAATAGAAAATTAAGGTGAATGGATATTTTGAGTGATAATATTTTTTTCAATTCTTTCTTAAACGTCGAGAAGGATGGTGCAAATGCTATAAATTATAGAAGTTTGTTCCATAGTCACACCGGATGAATTTTTATTTGACAATTTAAAAAAGTGCGGGCCCATTTAAGGATAAATACTATAAAATGTGTTATACGAGTATATGATATATTTTTAAATGTGTTCACTTTTTTCTATACGTATGCTGGTGATATCCAATAACTTGTGATTCAGAACAGGTTATCTACGATTTATTTGCGACTAATCTATGTTTTGGTCATATGGCATGCAGAGGAGAGGAGAATTTGGAAAAATGTATACGAACGGGCTGTGGGAAGGCACTAGGTAGACCACCGACCGACCCGATTGATTGACTAAGTCAGGAATGCATCAAATTCCTCTGTGATGACAGCACTTCGAGAGGCTTAAAGAAGGAGTGAGGTGTGGATAATCTTCATGATTAGAGGTTGGCGGAGGAACCGGAAAGGTCACGATCCTAAGTTATGACAAATCGACCACAAAAAAAAATATTGTCTATTATTACGACTTTTTTATCATTTGACGAACTCCATAGCCAAGTTGGTAAGACACCTGTCTTCCGACCCGGGTGTTGAGAGTTGCGAAACCCGAACATTTTTTCTAAGGGTTGCAGTCTAGGTTTTGCTTAAGGCCACTTTAACATCGTTCTTATTGTCGAGAAGAGATTTACACGTGGTAATAAGCCTACCTGGTTGTAATGTGTTCAACAAAAGTGTAATACAACGCAAATATGAATATTATTTGACAACGTTATAATCAGCCTCTCCTTAATTTGACGTGACATCAACAGATTAGGAGAATGTCATTAGAAATGTGTCTTAGAAATATTCTATTTCCTAGATTCGTTTTTAACCCTTCCTTCCCTGTGATGTGTAACTAGTACACATTGCATCTTAAAACTTTAATATAATAAATACTGGGTTCAGATTTTAGGTATTCCTCCGTAATACATTTACGCATTGAATGAAAAAAATAATATTAATAATAATTAGCACTTATCGGCCACATAAGAGATATTTTGTGAAAATCGAGAATAACTTCACCAATACAATCAAACGTTTGCCAGTGTGTGACATAGTTATATTCATTCTAAAAAACTGCTATGGGTGAGGAAGCGACGCTATTCACGTCACACTCTCACTCTACTTCAGTATATGGGAATGCAAGAAATAGAATCTCAGTTCGCTCGCTTCTCTGCTATCTGGTCGCGTAGTCTCTTCGCCCGTTTTGTGAACGACGGCCGATGTTTTTTTTCATGTTTTCAGCAATTAAATTTCAATTATTATCACTTTTTACTTCAAATTTTATTAATTTAAGCAATTGGCTATGATTATTCTAATTCTTTCGATTTTTAATCACTCATTTTTATATGTGTACGAATATTGATGTGTATTGAATACACAGCACCGACACGCGAAGATTTTTTTAGCTCAGGAAGGGAAAGGTTAATGTCAGTGTGGGTGGATGTGTATTATGCATGTTTTATGTACAACAACCTCACAGATTTATCACCATGTAAGAATATTTTTTTTACATTTCCATCATTTTGGCTCTCCATTTATTTTGCTACTCCTTGCATTAACAACACTGTCTTGTGCTGTTGAGCTTCTGTTAATTAAGATATTTCATCAGCACATAGCGAAAACTGATTAAGTCAAGATTGTTTTGCGCGAAGGAATTGAGTTTTGAGAAATTAACTACCAAGTCAATTTCGAAAGGTAATAAAGTATATATATATATTTGAACGTTATTTTATATCTTACAGTATCACCGTCATAAACACCATATCGTCATCACGCTTTTATATCTTACAGTATCATCGTAATAAACACCATATCGTCATCACGCTTTTATATCTTACAGTATCATCGTCATAAACACCATATCGCCATCACGCTTTTATATCTTACAGTATCATTATCATAAACACCATATCGTCATCACGCTTTTATATCTTGCAGTATCACCGTCATAAACACCATATCGTCATCACGTTTTTATATCTTACAGTATCACCGTCATAAACAACATATCGTCATCACGCTTTTATATCTTACAGTATCACCGTCATAAACACCATATCGTCATCACGCTTTTACATCTAACAGTATCATCGTCATAAACACCATATCATCATCACGCTTTTATATCTTACAGTATCGTCATAAACACCATATCGTCATCACACTTTTATATCTTACAGTATCATCTTCATAAACACCATATCGTCATCACGCTTTTATATCTTACAGTATCATCGTCATAAGCCCCATATCATAACGCTTTTATATCTTACAGTATCACCGTCATAAACACCATATCGTCATCACGCTTTTACATCTAACAGTATCATCGTCATAAACACCATATCATCATCACGCTTTTATATCTTACAGTATCGTCATAAACACCATATCGTCATCACACTTTTATATCTTACAGTATCATCTTCATAAACACCATATCGTCATCACGCTTTTATATCTGACAGTATCATCGTCATAAGCCCCATATCATAACGCTTTTATATCTTACAGTATCACCGTCATAAACACAATATCGTCATCACGCTTTTATATCTTACAGTATCATCGTCATAAACATCATATCATAATTACGCTTTTATATCTTACAGTTCATCGTCATAAACGCCATATCGTCATCACGCTTTTATATCTTACAGTATCATCGTCATAAACACCATATCGTCATCACGCTTTTATATCTTACAGTATCATCGTCATAAACACCATATCATCATCACGCTTTTATATCTTACAGTATCATCGTCATAAACACCATATCATCATCACGCTTTTATATATCTCAGTTCATCGTCATAAACACCATATCATCATCACGCTTTTCTATCTTACAGTATCATCGTCATAAACACCATATCGTCATCACGCTTTTATATCTTACAGTATCATCGTCATAAACACCATATCGTCATCACGCTTTTATATCTTACAGTATCATCGTCAAAAACACCATATCGTCATCACGCTTTTCTATCTTACAGTATCATCATCATAAACACCATATCGTCATCACACCTTTATATCTTACAGTATCATCGTCATAAACACCATATCGTCATCACGCTTTTCTATCTTACAGTATAATCTTCATAAACACCATATCGTCATCACGCCTTTATATCTTACAGTATCATCGTCATAAACACCATATCGTCATCACGCTTTTATATCTTACAGTATCATCGATTAGAATAGATTAGTTTTTGCCAAAAAAACTCTTATACAATAAATAATTTTATGTTTAATGTTATTTATAACGTGCTTTAATTAGTTTTAATATAGCCCATGTACGTTTTGATTCTAACTTTTCTTAAATTTCTTAATTTTTTAAATAATTTTGTACGTGTTTCTTTTGGTTGTATTTGTTGATATATTTTTTCCTCAAACGAATTGAAAGAACCTGTAATATATAAAGAATAAAAAAAAGATAAATGAAGTTTAAATAAATTTCAGCTTCGGTTTCCTCGTTTTTTTATGCCTCAACAGATCCCTTAACAAAAAACCTTTTTTCTCAAGTCAATGCCCTGCATGCGGTATCAGTGCTCAAACCAGCTCAGTTCAGATTTTTTTGTACAAAATATAAACATACCATCACGCCGTTGCCCTATTGGAGTAAGCGGCGAGGGAATAGCGCCAGACTTTCCAATCGCGATACAGATTTTTCGCCATTTGTCATCCATACACGTTCTAATACATAAAACTTGTACGATTTTATTAATTTTTACATTTTCTTATTTCAAAATATCATTCACTTGATCTAATTATACTTTTCTCGGTATTTTCTTGATATTTCCAGACCTTCCATGAGAGTTTATAACCAGGTGGTAATACTTCCAGGAGAGTTTATAAGCAGGTGGTAACACTTCAACAAGCAAAATTCATTCCGTAGGGTCCGATGTTCCTCCTATTGTAAAAGCTTTTCGTGTTCCCGATTACAGAATTTAATTAGTTCGGAAGTTTTAGGTTTTTCTGCGTTTTCCTATTTTTTAAAAGAAGTATTAATGTGATCAACATATCCTTACATCTTTATTAACAAGTGACACAGCACAGATTTCAAGTTGCATACCACGAAAATGAGAGATAATGATTTGTGAAAGACTTAGGAAACAAATATATTTGTTAGGAATGAATGTAGAGCGAGGAAACGGTTGACTGAGAAGAGTCCGCAAGGAGATAGTTGGAAACGCTAAAGGCAAAGTCTGAAATGTTCCTCTACTCGTTCATCTTAGCAAGAGTAGGTGATTGTTCTAGATCAGGCCTTCTTAAACTATGGGTCGCGACCCAAAATGGGGTCGCGTAGCAAAATTCTGGGGTTGCGAGAGATTTTAATGTCAAATATTTAAATACACGATTTTATAACATCTAGATGTGTATTTGTGCAGAGTCACAGAGTTTTTCAAAATGACTTATGGCGTGTTATTTGTCCAAGCTGTGTTATTTGTCAAATATCTTTGCGAAATTAAACGATCTCAACTTATCTCTTCAAGGAAAAAATTGCGATATATTAACTTCGAATGATAAAATTGAAAGTTTTATTAAAAAGATCAACATTCGGAAAAGTGGGGTAGAAAATAAATTCGTTCGAAATGTTTTCCAGTGTCGACAATTTTATAATCGAGAAAAATCATTGTAAAACTTTTATTGCAAAAATTATTGTAGATCACTGAAAAGCGCTAGAAACACAGTTCCGTATATATTTTATATTAAATATTGATTTCAAAAAGGTAGCTTGGATTCAAAAGCCGTTTTGGATTGGCTTAAGTGAGATTGATCACCTGCCACTTAAAGCTCAAGAGGAATTTGCTGAGCTTTCGAGTGACTCAAACTTAAAACTACAATTTCCAAAAAAGCCCTTGACTGAATTATGGATCGGAACTAGAACTGAATTTCCCACAATCGCTGATATGGCGTTAAATGTTCTTCTGCCATTCAACACCACATATTTATGTGAAGTTACTTTCTCAGCTTTAACACATATTAAATCCCAATATCGTTCATCGCTAAAAAAAATTGAAGAAGTCTTACGTCCAGCAGTGTCAAACATTCCACCAAGATTTAATTTCTTATTTAATAAAAAACAGGCACATCCGTCTCATTAAAAATTTTTCCTTTAATTTTAATTTAGTACTTACCACTCAACGACTGCGTTCGAATATATTCGAGCGAACTAAGACGGTCAGAATTCCCTTTTATTTATGTTATTGCAAAAAATGCAATTTTGATGAAAAATAGGGCATATAATTTTTGTAACTATAATAAATACAATTTTACAACTTTTTGTACAATTTTTAATTTTAGATTTTTGTATGTAACGAATTCTAAAACTATATATTTTCATATGTATATGTATATTGTTACCTAATAAATAAATCATCAAAAAAATATTTATTTATCTTTCTTTTATATTTATATGGGGTCGCCAGGAAACTCACAATCATAAATGGGGTCGTGAATGAAAAAAGTTTAAGAAGCCCTGTTCTAGACCAAAGATTCCCAAAGTGGCCTATATGGACCCCTAAGGGTCGATTTTGACTTGCAGGGCGTCTATATCAGCGAAAAAAGAAAAATGGGGGTGTACGAGATGTAAATGGGGGTCCATGTGAGCGGATCCCATTTAGGCAGATCATCATCATTATTTAGGCGTTCCGTAAATGTCTTATTACACCTAACACAGATTTGTGTACATATATGTATATATTACAAGAAGAATTGATTGGAATAAGTACAAAAGAAGAACTTAAGGTGCAGTTCAGAAAGAAGTATCAGTAGTTATGGCTTCAGAAATATATTCCTGTTGCTTATCCTGCATTATGAACTATTGCAAAATAGTTTTTGTTAGCTTTTCCATCTTCATACTTCGTGTAAAGAGGTTTTAGGGCGTTGACAATCTTCTTACGAAAAATAGAAATCGAGTGCAAATCACTGAACGTGGAGATTTAAGACTATACCTTACTAATTTGAAGCCAAATATTGAATCCTTGCTATCAGACCATCAGGTTCACCCCTCTCATTAGAAGTATTATTTGTGTATTCATTTTATGTAAGAATTTTACTAGGTTTTAATTTGTTTCGTTCCAAAGCCAAATATTACTTGTATTTTGTGTCTTTTCAATAAAGGTATGAATAAAAATTGTACAATACATGTTTTTATTTTTTTACAATTGTCTACTCTACAAAACACCGTATCAAGGTGAACAGCCCTGTGTCAGCTGTCAAAAATACATTTGAAGTTAATAAGTTTAGGAAAATTCAATATAAGGCAAACAGGGGGTCTACGGAAAACAAAAAAATCGGCAAGTGGTCTACGGGGCGAAAAAGTTTGGGAAACTATGTCCTAGAGGCTTAGTAGTCTAACTGAAACTGTACCTGGATTTCAACCTAGGAGCTGGAAGATTATGGTTATACAAAGGATGTCTGGCGTCATTTAGTTGATTGCGTCTTTCAACCCTACTTAAAACAAAAGTAAATTAAAATTCTTTACGAAAAATTATAACAAATACTGAATTTGCTGCAAGTATAAACAACTATCGTGATATTTACTGGTGATGATACATAAGATCTTTTTAATTTATTTAGATCTTTGTCGAGATTTATATGATTGCCTATTATAATTAAAACTAGTTGCAACCCATGAAATATTCACGGATGTAAAACAAATTCTACATTTATGAAAATATATATTCATAAATGTATAATTTGTTTATATACATCATTTATACATCGTCCCCTTTTATACCGGTTCAAAAATTGTTAGCTAGGTATTTAAAATTCGTTCAGTATAGTTTCCATCTTTTCATTTATCACGGACCCACCGAGATTCAAATTTCGAATTACTTTCGGAGAGAATCCAAGTATTTCTCTCTCGCTTTCTTGTATTCAAAATTCAATTCTCGTATTCTTTCTTTGACGACAGCCGTCCTATGGGTTTTGGCCTATTTATACTATGATATAGCGTGTGTAGCCTCTACTCGAGCTGGTTTTAGATTACGCGGTAAGAAATACACATCGGGCTTAAGAAAGAGATTGTCGGCCATAATCGGCTAACTTCGGCTTTGTAGAGCGTCGTCTCTGTCATTCATACACGTGTTCCGTCGCGATTCGTCAGTCGTTATCAACCGTTCTAGGGACGAAGAGGACGCTCTAGAAAGCCGAAGTAAGCCGATTATGGCCGACAGTCTCTTTCTTGAGCCCGATGTGTATTACTTACCGCCGGGTACTGTACGAGCGTGGTGCGCAATTTGGGTCAGTATATGAAATGTGACATGAGATTCAAGTCTCAACTTAAAATTAAATTACAATGGGCTTTTTCGCGGTTTAAAAATATTTATCGTATCCGTCAAAACCTATCAATTGAGGCTTGACGTAGACAAATTGACCTTGTCATTATGCCAATGATCGAGTATATTGATTATATCTATGGACCATGCCTTTTAAAGAAAACGAAAGTTGTAAAGACTACAAAATGCTAGTCGTAGGCATTGTTTCAACATCCCTTCCAGAGGACGTATCTTTCTTTTAATGAGAGCTTTTAAAATTATTGACATGAAACAGAGACGGTTTCTTCACTTAAGCGTACTGATGCATAAAATAATCAAGACAAAAATGCCACCTTATCTTTTCGAATAACTGAATAGGGCTAGAGATTTTCATGGCTATGAAACTAGAAACAGAGAAACTCTTTTAATCATCTCGAATCATAATCTAACATTATTCGAGGGGCCCTACTCATACTCAGCCAGCAAATGCTGAAATGAGTAGCTCCTGCCTTCGAAAGAGTGGGTGAATGGTTGCACCTTCAGAAATGCTCTGAAATGTAACATTTTATATAGTTAGTGATTTTTTTGTTGTGATTCATCTTTGCTGTCTCTCTTCTCGCTTGTGGTGAATCGGAGATTGTTGTTTTATATAATTGCTTTTTTATTTAAATTTTTCGTTTGTGTTGTATAAACATTATTTTCCATTAATGATTTGATTTTGATAAAATTTGGATCCCTATCAGCTTTTCTCTTTTTACGTTGACAATTAATCCATGGTTTTTGTGGGTTGACTTTTTATTTTTTCTACCATTTATTAATTTTCTGTTAGTCTACACGTACAAGAGTGTGGGCTGAAAAAAACATCTGATGCCCTCGCGGCTGGGTTTGCCCAATATTGGTGAGGTTTACCTTAAATTTATTTTCTGCTATCTAACATATCTTGAGATATATGTGCGATTTCATAATGTATTTATATACGTACATACTATGTTGATATTAAAACATCTACTCGTATATTTATTTACTTAATGTTGTCTGGACGTCACCCAAGAGCATCTGTACGACAAAAATATACAGATGCTCCTCTGTGACGCTTCATCTGTACGACAAAAAAAATTTTTTACGCAATCATCATTTCTGTTTCCGGACCATCAATTGTTAATTATTACAAGTGTTTCCAGTTTGAGATAACAAATTTCTTATCGTCCTATCATTTGAACCAATTCAGTCTTCCCCGGAGCATGTAGTCCCGATGTTTGGCCAAGTTAGCATGTGTTACGAGTCTTGTGTAGTCTTATGATTACTTTCAATGCTTCTTTCATTCAAGATACATCATCTCTGCATGTTCACGATGCTTCTACTCGGAGCTTATTTAGGACTGCACAAGTAAGCCAAGGCACTTGATTTCTTAGTGCCAACTTTCCTGAAAACTCTTTCCAGCTGTTAGAGGTTTTTTTTTGTTTTACTTCAGAGATTGCGCTTTTTCCGGAAGAATCGTCAGTTTTTGAGCTCTCTTCATGAAACTGTTTCTAAATTTCAATCTCGATCTGAATTGCTAATGACCATATCATATACCATGGTCTTAGGTCCATTAAACTTTCTTCGTGAGTTATTTCGAATCGAGACAATTTGTTGTGTTGATTTCATATAACTTTTAGTGTTCATCTTATTTTCAACTAGTTTCATCATATTCCTAAAACTTTTTATAATTTTTTTTTGTATTCTTATTTCGTATGGTTACCCTTCAACACATCCGAAATAATGATTTGTATATGTTGTAGAGCGTTTGCCGGAAGGTAATATAGTCTTCGGCCTCATACATCGAGCCTCCTGGTTAACCCTTCCCTTACGGTGATAAAAATAATACGCGTGCTCCGGTGTTGGGTAGTGAGTACGCAATCAAAAATAAGCGATTTTATATCGGAAAAATAAGAAGATTCATAGATAATCCCCTTAATTAATTATAATTGAAGTTAAAAATTATAAAAATTGAGATTTATTTGCTGAAAACATTAAAAAACCATCTGGCAACGCTCACGGAACGGGCGTACGTCTAACCTATTTGCAAGCCTAGAAGCTACTAGTGGCGCGGAACGTCAGTCGCATACCCCGGCGCTTACGCTTATGCTTGCGACGTTGAGACAATTCAGCTCCTCGCAATTCAGTGGAGTATGCAAGAGTGAGATGCGAATATAGTGTCGCGCTTCCCGCATACTATTCACCTATCGTCAAGACGAGGCACTCGCAGCGTTTAAATGCGAATTTGTTTTCGATCTTTACAAAACACCTCGATGTAGTCGATAAATTCTGATTATTATTAATATTATTTTTTAAATCAATGCGTAAATATATTATGGAGGAATACCTAAAATCTTAACCTTGTATTTCTTATATTTATAGAGATATTGATGGTTATTAGAAGCAACGTGTAGAAGATACCCAACACAGGGAAGGAAAGGTTAAGAACCACTGGAATGCTCTTGGAACTCGCGGTTCAAATTGTCAGTGTTGACAGCAGTGCTGCGCGTGAAGAGGGGACAACACTCGTGAACGTACTCAGCCTTTATCCTATCGAGAACCGAACCCGAAACTGAAACCGTCAAGTAAAAGACAAACGTTTTATCAACTAGGCTACAGAGCAAATTTTTTTTTTATTTCTACTAAAAATACGATTAGTAGAATACATGGGGGACAATGATTATAATACATATATACTATATGGAATGAAGTGATTAAGGATGAATGTGAACTTAAGACGTCTTGAGTAAGATGAAGAATAGCACTCTGAGATGGTTTGGGCATGTGGAACAAATTAATGAAGAAAGACTAACAAAGTAAATTTACTCTACAAATGTGAGTGGAAGGCATGGAAGAGGAGGACCAAAGACAATTTGGGTGGAGCAAGTGTATGATATTTTGAAAGAAGGAAACGTAAAAAGTCAGAGAAATCGTAGGCGATGTTTTATGGATGTGGAAAAGCTGAAAGATATATTTCGAGATAGGAAAGTCTGGCGATCTCTTATTTGTGTCTATATATTATATACGAGTATATGTCGTGTATACACGCACTGCAAATATTGTAATTAATAAAAAAATATTAAATTAAAACAAATTTCCTAGTATCACTGAAGATTACAAGTTGCAGATCAACTAAAAGCAATTACCCACCCCTAATGATAAGTGACAGATTGGAAACTGTGGCATAACATAGCAGAACAGTACAGGACAGTGGAGAGTAGAGTGTGGTGCAATACGGTGCATTGGAGTGGGCCTGCATTATTCAGGCGGATGCAGGTGAATGTTTCAGTGGCTCGGCCCGCCGACCGGCTGCCATATTGGCCCATTTTCTCGCTAAATTTGGCTTTGCCACTCTTCGCTAATTGCTTCATTGACATGGCTGACATGGCTGTTGAGATGAACGTTTGGATAAACATTTAACCCTATATCAACTAGATTAACTACTAGGAATAATAATAAAATGACAATTTATATAGCGCAGTTTAGAGAGTAAACTCTCTAACTCGGGACTTGAACTCTTTATTACTGACGGCGTGATGGTATTTATGTACGTATTTTATTACAGTTTCGTTTTATACAGTAAAACCTGGCAGATAGATATATTAACATGTAGTAATCTCTTCCAAACCAACCAGGAAAGTAAGTCATAACTAGAAACGAACACTTTTAAAATAAATAAGTAACCAGAGGAAACCGAACCTAGTTTGAAGAAATATTTTTTACTACCAAGGCCACACAAGTAATTAAGAAGTAAACGAAATTGTTATACATGATTTGAACTACTAAAATTATGATTTTACTATTAAACAACATAAAATCAGTTGTACTTACATATGTGTGTAACGATGTGTGTTGTCATAATTATGATTTGATGTTGATTGATTTTTTATTTGACAGGTCGTATTAGGTGATATGATTTTAAAGCAAAAAATAGCAATGGCAAATGATATTTTTATTAAGAAAATATGACTTTACTGTTGAATAGTAAAATGTTAATATTAAAATGAGAATATATAATTATAGTATAATTAATTCATATTTGACTCTCTCTCTTACATTTAACAATTGATATGTAAAAAAATTATTTCATTGTAAAAAGTTTATATATATTTTTGTCAGTAATAAAGTAATTTTCTGTTCTGTTTTTTTTTTCTTTTCTTTCTATTACAGATTCTTCACTTTTACAGATTTCATATTTTATTCTGGAAGCGGTTTTATCCATCATGTATATAATAATCTTACAAAAGTCCATATATTCTGGAAGTGGTTTTATCTATCATGTATATAATAATCTTACAAAAGTCCATATATTCTGGAAGTGGTTTTATCCATCACGTATATAATAATCTTACAAAAGTCCATATTTTCTGGAAGTGGTTTTATCCATCATGTATATAATAATCTTACAAAAGTCCATATATTCTGGAAGTGGTTTTATCCATCATGTATATAATAATCTTACAAAAGTCCATATATTCTGGAAGTGGTTTTATCCATCATGTATATAATAATCTTACTAAAGTCCATATATTCTGGAAGTGGTTTTATCCATCACGTATATAATAATCTTACAAAAGTCCATATATTCTGGAAGTGGTTTTATCCATCATGTATATAATAATCTTACAAAAGTCCATATATTCTGGAAGTGGTTTTATCCATCATGTATATAATAATCTTACAAAAGTCCATATATTCTCACGAAAATTGATTTCATCAAAGAATTTTTTAATTTAATTAAAATTATATTTTTCTTTCCACATAAAATATAAGTACAAAATAAAAAAAAACTGGTAATTTAACGGGTTAACCTATATACACGTATTGCTTGCTATTTTACTGGCAAATCGAAGTAATGATTGAATTGCACGCATTTGATCAAATCGAAGTAATGATTGAATTGTACGCATTTGATCAATATAACAATTATATATTACGTACAATTAACAAGTGTTTCATAGTTAATTTAAGATAGAAAAACGTATTTGAGGGTTATGTCAATATTAACTTAGTATTGCTTGTAAAGAGAAAGTTGTTTATTTCTCGAATCTTGGAAAAGAAACGTATTTCACTTAGTGGTGTCATGTTTATAAATCTTAAATAAAATTAAAAAAAAAACACAATTTTTTATTTTTTCATTCCCCACTGTTTTGTTTGAGTTCACTACAGTTTTCAAAGACTTTCGTCTTCATCCCGTTCAATAGCCATCCTTTTGACAACTACCTACTTCATTGCTCTTATAAATAAATAAATAAATAATAAATAAATATAGGTTTATTGACAGCAACATAGTATGTACAAAATACATTTAAATAACATTTCTAAAACATATACATTGCAGATAATACATTAAATACAGAAGCTATCAAAAGGTCTGAGCTCATCTAATAACATCCCCTCGGCCAAGATACACCCCACCAATATAGGGCGAACCCAGCCACGGGGACACCAGATATTTTTCAGCCCACACCCTTGAACACGAAGAACAAGAATATAAAAAAAACAAATAGAAAATAAATAGATGACAAAAAAATACATTCAAGAGAGAAGACATTAAAGGGTCCGGGCTCATCCTACAAACATTCCCCCGGCCGAGATACACCCCACCAATGTAGGGCGAGCTCGACTGCAAGGGCATCAGGGGGCTTCCATCCCACACCCCCGCATATCTAGATTAAATAATAAATAAAAAAAAACAAAAACGTATGGCAGAAAACGAAATAAAAAGTAAACCCACATAACCTCAGGTTAACTGTCAGCAAGAACGAAAAAAAGAAAAGCCTCAAAGGAGTCAAATTTTACAAAATGACAAATGGGAAATGAAATAGTTGAGACAACATTGAAATAGTTAGGCAGTAATACATTGAAATAGTTAAGCAGTTTTAAAAGAATGTACCACTACTCCCCTCCCCTCTCTTGTACCCAGTACAGTTACGCAAAATTTTTATTTGATATAATTTAGTTCATCTTCGCCTGACGAGCAAGACGGAGGTTTTTGAAACCGGTAGTGAATTCAAATACAACGGTGGTGAATAAAAAATAAATGTTTTACGTATTTCATTAAAATAATTTTAGAATGTTTCAATATTTTAAAAACTTCAATTTTTGTTACAGAGACAATGTGTTCAACATTGAATTCCATTTTAATAACAAATAAATTAAATACATTTTTTGATTCTACAAACCTTTTATCCACATAAAAGGCAATCATTTCGATGGATTATAGTTCGGAAATTCTAGGATGAGTCCTGTGACAGCTCACAAATTTGCCCCAATACAACCTTATGTAATGTATTTACCTAAATAACTTGCTATTTATTAGAATTGCGGCTTATATTAAAGTTGATAAAATAATTAAAATTACTGAACATCGTTACAAGGTTGTATTGGGGCAAATTTGTGAGCTGTCACAGGACTCATCTTAGAATTTCCGAACTATAGTTAAAAAGTCCCTTGTCAGGCCAATTATCATTCCGTACAGGAATAAAAAGTTTGTAGAATCAAATATTGCACAAATATTTTTTAAACAATGTGTCTGATTCAGTTTTGTTGTTGTTTATGGTATATCGACTTCGATCATTTAAATCACCTACGCATTATATTTTTTTCTTTTTCGCTTTTTCACATACATTCGATCTTTAAATATGTTAGTTTTGTAATAAAAACAAACTGATTTGTTTCTAAAACGCAGCAAATAAATTATTGTTAAAATAATTCATAAGAATATGGTCTGAATATGAGATTTAAACTGGAAAGTCAACACACGTTATACAAAGCAACGTTTTTAAAAAGTTTAGAATATATAAATTGCCAAACAATACAAAAAAAGTTACTAAATTTTTTCCTTTATGTCAGTAGACTAGACACACTTCTAATAAAACACGACATCACCTGAATAGCATCGCTTGAAAAGAGCTATAAGATAGGAGGTACAAACATGTGTAACGTGATTGATATATACGCCCTATCCCGCCATTTTCTTGTTGGGGTAGGCATAGAGGATGGTGCCAAAGTTTTCAATGAAGACATATTTTTTATTTAACACTTCATTGTAAAAACAACGTGGTGGGTTTATTGCCAGACGGCAATCTCTTTCAACCAACCAGACAAAAGTAAATGAAGGAAGTTACATGGTGAAAAAAATAGTCATTGATTATTCATCTTAATGAAATTTATGAACATATACATATTAAAAATAAAAGTGAGATATTATCGATCAAAGCAAAAGAAGGAATGATGAAGAGGAATGGAAAATCTGGAATGAAAAACGTTATATTATTGACTAGAAATTAAGAGTTTTTAGTCGCTTTTAAAGCGTGTCAAGGACGGAGCGAGTCTAATATTGGTTTGTAACTGGTTCCAGAGTCTCACTGTATGGCCAGTAAAGGACGTTGTAAAAAATATATTTTCTTAACCAATGTGTTAAGAAGGCTAAAAAATAGCATGTTGAGGTGATTTGGACATACTGAACGGATGGGTGAGAAAAGAATAACTAAACAAATTTGTAATGTAAGCATGAATCGAAATCGTGATAGAGAATTATCAAGAAAAGTATAGTTTGATCGAGTGAAAAAGAAGGAAAGGGTAAGGAATAAGAGAAACAGAAAGAGTTATGTAAGAAGGTGTGTGGAAGTAGAGATGAACGATGATGCGAACAGATCTGATTAACTTATCGTACTTAAAGTATTATATCATAATTTACCACCCTTTCAAATAATGAACACTTTTATTTTTGTTAATCGCTTTGTTTATTGATTTATTATTACACATGACAAGAAATATACACAATTTGCTAAAAAAACAACTGATAATTTGATTTGGACATACAATTTTAATGGATCTGGGTTTGTTGCCTTTCATTTGTCGTATCCCCAGTAAACTAGGCTTTTGCCTGTATCTCACTGAGGATATTTAGCATGAAAAAATAAATCGATACTTCTTTCCGATTTTTGATTACACAAAAACAAAACCCCGTTGCACGAAATTCAACTCCTCACACATCATCACTCCAGAAAGACCAAAAATATTCATCCCACAATATACCGCACACAATTATAAGAATAAAAATTAAAATTAAAACAAAAAATACACAGAAACACAAATACAAAATCAACCAAAATTAAAACAACAAGAAGAAACCCACACTAACGAGCTCACACAAATCTTTTCCACTCGTCATGCCCACCCTCTTTATGTAACAGGAGAAATCCATGCAATGTGGATAAAAAGAAATGTATCTTTAATTTACCTAAATTCATGGTTTAATGTAATTTGGGTTTAAACATGGTTTTTGTATAAATTTGTGTGAAGTGATATCTGAAAGTGAGTTTAAAACCGAGATGTCAAAATTCAATGACAGATTAACTATGATACCGGAAATGATATGTCAAATAATGACGTAGAATCGAAGAATGGTGGGGCTAGTTGGTACTTTTTAAATCCGCCAACTTTGTAGCGGAAATGGATAACTTTTAATGTAAAAAGATTAAAAAATAATTTGTGTACGTATAAATGGAGACAGAATGAGATTTCTAATTTAAACTCAACAATTCTATAGCAGATTTCTACTGAGCTTTATCGTGCTATGTAGCAATGCTATCTGCATTGCTACATAGCACAATATCTCTCTAATTGACTTTACTTGTCCATCTCAATTCGTCTGCCATTGTATTAACTGTTTGAAATTGTTTATCTTTCTCGAATTTGAATATTTGTATTAGAAAACAATAGTCGTTGAATTAAAGTCTAAAAAAAAGCTTTTTTATTGAAACTCACCTAAAGTATAGTATTTTTATTTTGTTTTCGCCATTCACCCTTCCTTGAGTCCTTCGTGTCCTTTGTATGGTTGGTTTCATGAATTCAAGATTCACATTTCTTGATAAACTTCAAAATTCTTGATAAACTTCAATTTAAAAATCAATTTCAATTACAAAAAAAAAAACAATTTTTAAATAAAAACAACAAATTAACGAACTTGAAAACATATCACTTGAGAAAAATTTAAATTGAAAAACAAACATTTATTTCATCTTGAACATACAATCAAAACAGATATTTATGTACAATACAGGAAAAAAATGGTGTCAGTACGTCAAAAATAAAAATTGTAATTACACTTTTCATTACAAAAAAATCTCACGATCAATTTAAAATAAACGTGGCATAAAAATCTCGTATATTGATTGACAGACAATAAGTAAAAAAAAGTAGGGGTTGATGTTGTATCTTTCTATGATTTATTTCACGAATACACGATTCTTATTTTTGTTACATAAAAATGTTGATATCGTCAACGGAAATAAACTTTATTAAGTTGCCTAAAACGTTTGGATTATCAAGGGATTAAATATGTGTAATACTGAGGGGGAAACAATGGGTAATTTTATTAACAATTTCATACAAATATATTTATTACTTTAAAGCATTTTTTTCCAACCAGTTTTCCTAATTACGAGAATAGTTGGTATCCATGTCTATCTATATCTACGAGTGTAACTAAGTATATGAAAATATTATTTGGAGAAAATAAGAAGAATTGGAAATAGGGATTGGGGTGGAAATTTTATGGAACGAGAAATATTTGAAGTATATTGTTTATAGTTAAGGCATTAACGTTGTACTATAGAGGTTTAAAGACACTGTACTTTATGTTATCAAACAGTGTTTTTTCCACTTTTTTGTAACGGTATAACCCTACCGGTTTCAAGACTTTCACCTAATCTTCAGGCGAGCACAAACAAGACTTGTGCTCCTCTGAAGATGAGGTGAGAGTCTTGAAACCGGTAGGGTTATACCGTTACAAAAAAGTGGAATAAACAGTACTTGATAAAATAAATTACAAATATTTGAACATAAATAATCCTTACATTTACTCTTAAATATCGATAAACATGAAGTACGTCTAATTGAGCTCGGAAGGTCGTTGCAAAGTCAAGCTGAAGGAACTTCTAATATACGTTAGAATTCAAACGATTCTAAGTGACAGTCCATGCTGAGAAAGACAATTATTTTTTTCACGCAGATACTGAGGACAGACTGACTTGTTCAATACTCCAAAGAGGGTGACAGAACATGGAGATTTCATTACTGTCTTATTTCAAGTCATTGGAGTCGGGTACGAAATTTGTTTTAACAAGGAGATTACACTTGGAGTGAGGCCCTAGAAATTTCTAAGTCAGTACACCGATCCGAACATCTGTTGAACAGTTATTTCCCAAAATCTCTCCGCTCTTGGCCGAAATTGTCCCATGCCTCCCTCCCCCCTCAGCCTCCTACCATTGAAGCGTGTATATCGGTACCAGTTCGAACAGCATTTAGTCTTGTTTGCGCTCCCCTGAAGATGAGGTGAAAGCCTTGAAACCCGTAGGGTTATACCGTCACCAAAAAGTGGAATAAACAGTGTTTGATAAAAATAAATTACAATAAAAATTATGTGATGGTGTATTTTCCTTCAAATCACACCTGCATGTGACCAAGGCCATCAAGACCTAAATGCGAAGCAATCGAACAATGATCTATTCAAAATCTGGAGATGCAGGATTTAATACTCTTGGAAATATTTTCCTGGTGGAATTACGACTTAGATAGAATTTGATTCCAGCACAGTTTCTATTGACTTTGTTGTATTGCCACGAGATGACGCATTGGACTTCCATGTGGAAGGTCGCCGGTTCGAATCCTGCGCCGTGTTACTCCCCTTGAATGACAAATGATTTTTTTCCGCCTAGTATTCGTGGATATAAGGATACATATGACTTTGGTCATATCCAGTGTTTTTTTTTTTTTTAAAGTCCCGGAGCTCACTTCTCGTCAAGCTTTTTACTCAAGAAAATCGCATTCAAATAACATTTAAATGAAAATTAAAGCAGTTTTTCCTATGCCATAAAGAATTTAACAAAATTCAAAATATTTTTTTTATTATTTTAGACATGTGAAATCTAAAGTTAAACAGATAAATAAAAATCTACAACTGAAGAATGAATCTAAAATAAAATTGCAAAAACATCACAAAATTGAATATTTTCATAGAACGTGGTGAGAAAGAGAGAGGGTTAGGGGGAGGGGGAGGCTTCCATCACATTCCCGAACCCGACGGCCCTCCTATCAGCTTCAAACTCGAGACAAACTTTAGTTAATTTGCAAACTAATACCTCCCTCTCTCTCTATCCCAAGCCTTTATTTATTCATGTAATGCAAAAGTGAATAAATAAAAAAAAACAAACAATGAAAATAAACGAAAAGGGCATGTCCACCAAAACAGGAGAAAAAAGCAAAAAGAAATAAAAATCAATAAAATAACAATTAAAAGAAAGCATACCGTACAGTATAATTGCTTTTGAAACATTAAAATACCATAAAAAGGTGGTGGAGCGCCGCTCCACTGCGCTCCACCGCAAAAAAGCACTGGTCATATCTATTCTTTAGAAAAAAAACATGCTGATGTGTTCCGATTATCTAGCTTTGGTGTGTCATCGGATCCAGTACAGCGGTTCGGCCGGTGAATTTGCTGGTGTGTAAAAGCTCATTCTTTAAAAATTAGAAGAATAAAAAACAATCTACACGTCAAAGCAAAATTCACATACTGTCTCTATTGTATAATATCCTTAACTGTCCCGCCACACCCTCATATCTCGCCGAAAATTTTCAGCGTCTTTCCAATCATGGATTAGCGCTACGCTCAAACAGAGATTGTTTATTGGCCTTTCCAGTTCACCGCTCTTCTTTCTTTACGTCGTCCTTTACTGTCCATGCAGTGAGAATCTGGAATCAGTTACAAACCAATATAAGACTCGCTCCGTCCTTGGCATGCTTTAAGAAGCGACTGAAAAAACTCTTAATTTCTAGTCAGTAAAATAACGTGTTTCATTCCCGATTTTTCTTTTCCTTTCCTCTCCACCATCCTTTCCTTTCCTTTTGATTGATGATATCTCGCTTTATATGAAAAATAATGTTCGAGTGATTGTCCGTCTTTGTGGGGTTTGTGGGCATGTTCTCACATATATGTTTATGGATTTCGTGGGGATGGATAGTCATTTGAATGATTTATGCGACCACGTAACTTGCTTCATTTACTTTTGTCTGGTTAGTTGGAAGAGATTGCCGCCTGGCAATAAGCCCGCCAGATTGTATTGCAATAAAAGTGTTAAATAAATAAATAAATAAATAAAGCATCGCTTTCCAATTGAATTGACTTTGGGATTGCGAGGGGATCCTCGACATCGAGAACCAGCAACGACGATGCAGAGTTTCAATTGACTTTGTTCACAAGCGTCCAATGGCATTCTTATTGATGTACCACATTAGATTTCACTTACGGAAAAATGGCATAAATTGATAATTTTTATATTTAAGAATATTTATCAAAGTAAAATTCGAAACCTTAGATAATTTATCCGTTTATATATTCTTAAGAGTATATGTTTTGGAGTATTTAAGAATATTTATCAAAGTAAAATTCGAAACCTTAGATAATTTATCCGTTAATATATTCTTAAGAGTATATGTTTTGGAGTATTTAAGAATATTTATCAAAGTAAAATTCGAAACCTTAGATAATTTATCCGTTAATATATTCTTAAGAGTATATGTTTTGGAGTATTCAAGAATATTTATCAAAGTAAAATTCGAAACCTTAGATAAATTATCCGTTAATATATTCTTAAGAGTATATGTTTTGGAGTATTTAAGAATATTTATCAAAGTAAAATTTGAAACCTTAGATAATTTATCCGTTAATATATTCTTAAGAGTATGTTTTGGAGTATTTTATTTGAATACTTCTAAAATAAATGCGGTAAAAATCTGTGTCTTGCAAAAAAACATGTGATATTACTTGAAATGATGCAGAAAGGAATTATCGGAATCTTGAAATGGTTCGAACACGTTGAGAGAACGCATTGTGACATATTTGTTTATACAGAGTATCCCAAAAAAATGTATACACACTTTGAGTGATTTAAAATTCAGTATTTATTAAGATATGTCTAAGATTTAAACTTCAAATTGAACAAGAAAGATGTAGATTTTTTAATTATCACAAGTGCTCTAATTGATGGACGTTATGGTCAATACACTGTAAATAGCGTGGAATCACAAACATCACGAGAAATTTGATTTGTTATTTGGGCGCATTATTTTTCAATGGCTCATCATAATTCATTAATGTTGCCGATTTTGTACAACAAACTTTATCTTTAACGAGGTTCTATAGAAATCCACTGGCATAAGGTCTGCAGAGCGTGAGGAATTCAATGCTACCTCTACGTACATTCCATCTATCGCACAAATTTTCATTAAGATAGGGCCTTACATCACGATAGTAGTGCAAAGATGCACCATCTTGCTAGAAATGAAAGTGCTATTCATAGAAAATTCCTATAGAAAGTTCAAGGAAACTGCACGGTGTAAAAGTGTGTATACATTTTTTTAGGACACCATATATACGAGTATACTTTTATGCATGAAATAAAAGGTGGGAACGAATGGAAGGAGACTTGGCAAGTAAGCGTTTAATGTATGTCATAAACAATTACACGTTTGACGAGATATATGGATTTGGCAAAAGCAGTTTACGTGAATTGAAATATGCGGAGATATATCCATTATCAACAACACAAAAAAAAAACAATATAAGTAAATTGGTTTGCAGATCGATATTGACAAATACCACTTCCTCCTGCGTGAGCTCAACCCTTGCATATTCGTACGTGTCACCGAATGCAATTTGGACGAGCACGCAATGCAATATCACGGTATCGTATTTCCAGTTTTGGAGATACGTTTTTGGCAGATATTATTTTACTGCTCATGACATTTTATAGGGTGAACATAATTTTGAGTTTATTTATATTAATATACGAGTATATTCGTACATACACGGGATAGGCAGAGAGGTCAGAGTGCGAGACTTTCCTTTCTTGAGGCAAATCCTTCGCCTCTTCCACATCTGTACACCTCCTTTCCTTGGCCTTCCTCTTCCTCCCTCATTTTCCCTACATATATCTGTTTTATTAGTATTTCTTCATTTATTTGTTTCATATGCCCAAACCATCTCAGCGTGCTCTTCTTCATCTTATGTAACACATCAGCCTTATTCACATTCGTCCCTTATCACTCCATTTCGTATTCTGTAATACATTTTAGAGTATTTATTCTGTTTCTATTAATACGCGAATTTTTCCAAGTCCACATTTCACTTTCACATATCAACGTTGACACTAAAATACTATTTTGGACTATTATAATCTTATCAGATTTTGATACTGTTGGGCTCTAGGGTTTGTGTTTCATTTCGTTTTATATCGCTACACGCCGTTCGATAACCCTCTTAACTCTTCTATCACTATCCAAAAAGCCAAATTCTTCAACTTTATATTTACTATTCCACGTAATTTATAAATGACATTTTTGTTCAAATTCCATAAACAATATTAATGAGTAATTAAGTCGATGGATTTGGTTTAACGGTTAGCATTCACGCTCAGCAAGTGAGCACTCCAGGTTTGATTCCTGATGGATATAATTTGAAACCTGTATTACTCTTCGACCGTTTAATACCAGATTTTAAATATCTCTGTACTTAATATGCTGCGAACCATAAATAAATATATGAATAAAAAAACATGAAAAAGCGCTATTTAAAACTGCCTAACAAAAGGTTGCAGCAAATTGAACCTGCATATCGTTTTGGTGTAATCTACTTGCCATCGGAATTTTGGGTTCGATCCGTCAAAAATGCGTGCTTGCTGAAGTGCAACAACATACACGTAATAAACCAATGTACGCATAGGCGTTTTTTCTCCACAGGATGGCCGACAATAAAATTTGCTCCCGAAGGATAGCCTATCAATTAACATATTTCAATACCATAACATCTAAATGAATCTTCGTACACATACTCGTACATACCATCAACCACATATATCTCTGCCTACACCTGTCGGGGTAGGCAAAGATGAGATAATAATATTAATAATAATTAGCACTTATCGGCCACATCAGAGATATTTGGTGAAAATCGGGAATAAATTCACCAATACAATCAAACGTGTGCCAATGTGTGATGTAGGTATATTCATTATAAAAATCCATATGGGTGATGAAGCGAAACTATTCACGTCTCACTCTCACTACTTCGGTATATGGGAACTCAAAAAATATAATCTCAGTTCGGTCGCTTCTCTCGTTTAATAGCCAGCCGGCTTTTGTTCGAGGTGGTCGTGTCGCCCATTTTGTGAACATCGGCCGATGTTTTTTTTTTCATGTTTTCAGCAATTAAATTTCAATTATTATCACTTTTGACTTCAAATTTAATTAATTTAGGCGATTTGCTATGAATATTGTTATTTTTTCGATTTAAAATCACCCATTTTTACATCTGTATTGAATACACAGCACCGGAACGCAAGGATTATTTTAGCACAGTAAGGGAAATGTTAATAAATTACATTTAAATTTGTTTTTTTTAAGAAATATTCAAATCTATGGTCAACATACTTTCGTATGCGTCTCTTCCTGCGTGCGTGTTGCAAGTTCACAAAAAAAGGATTCTATGCAGCACACAATACTCGGTGCAATGAAATATTGAAAGCCTCTTCGATCAGGGAACCATACATCATCAGAATAATTGAACGGCGACAGGCTGACTTCTGAAGATAGCGATCTGATCAGGACATCTGTCCTTTGAGGATTCCAGATAAAATCCTCTGGGCTTTTTTTAATTAATGACTTCTTCTTCCTCGTAATTGATTAATACATGGGATAATTAATTAACAATGTGTTTGCATTTTTAATGTGAAATTTTACATCTTGTCAACTTTCTTGTTTTGATGTTGTCAATTTTCGCAAGCTACACCGCACAACACGAAAATGCGTCTAGTATTTTAGTGAAACTCTTGTCTTCTCAATATTTATGTATGGCGCGAAGACGTGGACTCTGAGAGCAAATGTGATTCGTAGAATAGATGCATTTGAAATATAGTGTTGGAGAAGGATGATACGAATTTCATAGATGATAAATATTTGGTTTCTTCATACTTGAAGAACTGAAAGTCACCAACAGATTGTCGAAAATATGTCTATGACGAGTCCTTCGATACTTTGAATACATTGCTTGTAGTCAAGGAGACAGTTTGGAGTGGCTTGTGATCACTGGAAGCATGGCAAGACGACGCACAACAAGAGGATCTCCAAAGCGTTAGACTGACCAAATGAGAGACGCAACAGAACTACTTTTACCAAGTGCTCTTCAAATCGTCAAGTGCGGGGATGGATGAGAAGAGTCGTTTAGATAGGTAAAAGATATGCTAAATAATTTTGAGATGTGTGTTGCCACCGAATGCTTTGGATCTCATGATCGGCAAGATGCACCGATATGTTCATTCACCAGGATATACAGGTCATAGAAAGACTGTCAACGACAAATAGGAAATATTGCTAGAAGAGATGATGACAGTCTGGAGAAACTTATAGTTACTGGAAGTGTTGAATGGCTGCGAGCAAGAAGACAATCTCCAGCAAGGAGGATATTAGTCTATCATTATCATAGATATGAATAGATATTCATGGAGTGCTGCGCTCATCATGTCTTAGAACCGGGAGGAGTAGAAACGAATCATCCGCTCTGTTCCATATCACCAGGGAACCACAAGACATGATACGGAAAAAAAATTGTTTACCTATCATTATTTGTGAAACGACATATTTTAATAAACTCTCTTTAATTTCTAACCCAAAAACCGTTAATCCATCTAAAATATAACATATTTAATGTTATTAATGTTTTGTTTTAAAGTAACAAAAATAAATCACACTTGGAAAAATAAATCGCAATAAATCACTCGATCGATAGTTTTTAATCGTTTTTTTGGTCCCATCGTGCTTCCCTGAGGCCCTCCAAGGAACTTTCTGCAAATCAGAGCGTTGCAGCTGTAATTAACAAAAAAGTACTCTGCGCCGGCCAACGTCTTCGCGCTGAAGAATGCCAGTCGGTGCTAGGTGATTAATATATGAAAACTGGCAGATCACTACATCTAAAGCCTTTCGGCACTATTTCAGGTCAAGATGACTGCCTTTGTTTCTTTTTTAAGAATGTCAAGTTATGCAGTATAAAACATTGCTCCAATATTATATTATCAGAATAACTTTATTGACATTTAACGGACGAGACCGTTTCATAATGAAATCTTCAAAGGCAATATCGAAACTTGCTAAAATGAAATTTTACAACAGCATATAATATTAATGCCAAAAAGGAGTGAAACGTGACTAAACGTGTTCAACGGGAATGAATGTGAAATGTTATATACTGAGGACATGGTAGTTAGCGGAGAATGAAAACAATTTGCAGTGTATTGTTCTGAAATGGTGAATTGTTCTTGAAATGTTAAGAAAAAGACCTGAGAATAAATGTTGAAAAATTCAGTCATACTAATTGAAAAGAGGGAAAACAAAAATAAATGCGTTATTTAGGTAAACAATAGATTTATTAAACAAATTAGAGAATTCTTATATTTGGAAAGTATCTTCTCAGAAGATCGAAAGGTGGAATGAGATATTGAACGGTGAGTTACAATAGAAAACAAAGTCAACGAGGCACTAAAATACGTATATTCAAATGCTAAAATTAAATTGTAGTTTGTTTTATCAAATACGGTTTATTCCACTTTTTGAAACGGTACTGGTTTCAAGGCTTTCCCCTCAATACCTGAGAATAGATGTTGAAAAATTCAGTCATACTAATTGAAAAGAGGGAAAACAAAAATAAATGCGTTATTTGGTTAAACAATATAGTTATTAAACGAATTTGAGAATTCTTCTTTGGAAAGTATCTTCTCAGAAGGTTGAAAGGTGGAACGAGATATTGAACGGTGAGTTACAACAGAAAACCAAGTCCACGAGGCCCTAAAATACATATATTCAAATGCTAATATAAAATTAAATTGTAATTTGTTGTATCAACACGGTTTATTCAACTTTTTGAAACGATATAACCCTACCGGTTTCAAGGCTTTCACCTCATCATCAGGCTCTTGTTTGTGCTCCCCTACCGTTACAAAAAGTATAATAAACAGTGTTTGATGATACAAATTACGATGTCATTAAACCTCCACAATGTTAATGCCGTTACTATACACAATATACTAAAATGATAGTTCACTAATGCGTATTTATGTTAACATTAACGTATGGGAGCGAAATGTGGATGTGCCAAATTAATGCAACAATTCGATTACTGTGGTTGGAATGAATTAATTGAGAAGGTTATGTGATGTGTCAATGCATAACAGAATAAGAAATATAATTATTAAGAATAAATGTGAGCTTAAACCTATGTTAATGTGCTAAGTAGGTAGGAAAAGGTGAATGTCGAGATGGTTGAACATGTTAAAAGGAAGAATGACGAAATACTGATTGAATAAATTTATTATGCACGTATAAGTAATAATCGTGGTTGAGAACGATCATAAAAAGTATTAAAACATAAATATGTTGGGGTCAGCTCTCCTCGTCTTCAGGTTGTATGCTCTTCTGTCCCGGACTACGTCCCCCAGGCCGTGCCTCTGCATCAGGTTATCTTTTTGCACCCCCAATGAATTCTATGGCCTTCCTCTGGTTGTCATTCGAGGAAGATCCATGGAGATTGCCTGGTTCACAATGTGATCGGGTGCTCTGCGTCCAACGCGCCCATACCATCTCAATCACCTCTCCTCCATCTTGCTGTTGATGTTTGTAACACCCAGGCTTCCACGAATGCGTGAGCTTCTTATTTTGTATCTTAGGGACACACCTGCTGACATAGAGCCATATAGGAATGCGGGTCTGACAATCGTTTGGTATACTTTTCCTTTTAACTTGACTGGCATTTTCGGATCACATAGAACTCCCGTCATTGATCTAAACTTCATCCATCCCACACTAATTATAAGTGTTACATCTGCTGCACATCCTCCATCGCTATGGATGAGTGACCCAAGATACTTAAAGGAGTCACAATTTGGTAATGTTTCTCCATCCATTTGCATTACGAATAAGTTTGTTTTTACTTCATTTTCAATATAAATAATATTTCAGTATAATGTCTAAGTTACTCAAGTTTATGTTTCATTTTAATGTTTTAATTAATCCTTAAGGTGTATTTATATGAAATTGAATAAATAAATGAAAATAAACCTTTTCTGAAATGTAACTCGGATATCATTTTCTCTTTAAACCATTCAAATAACAAGCGTTAGTCTTTCAGAATGAATAGCTACTTGATTTATTGCAAATAAATGATCTTTCGACAATAATTAAACACCGAACGTGATACACTGGTCCGATGTGAGGCGGACGTTTAACCTGTTCACCGCGTTAAAAATCAAATTCCACGAATCCTGTGCGCGGCACAAATTCAGCGTTTTTTAATTTCTAAGTTTAAACACATATTTTGTTTAGAACCACTGATATTTGATTACAACACCAAGTAAACATGACACTTAAGTAATTTTCTGATAATAAATAATAGTCATTACTCTTAAGGAGACTCATTAAATAAAGGAGATAAACTTAACATTACGTAAAATAAACAAAGGAATGCTACGATCAAATCTATGCTTCATGACACTCACCCAATCAAATGCATATAGCACTAGTAATGTTTATTTACGTAAGAGAGACTAAGTAATGTTTATTTACGTAAGAGAGACTCATCGCAGGACTCGATCCGCGCGATAGGTCGTTAATGCTGGAAATATTGAGAAACCAAAAAAATTCGGCGCTCTGTTTATTCAACAATATCTCATAAACTAATATATTATTTGACAAGGTTTTCAGAGATTTCGCTAGAATAAAGATTATTTTAAATTTTAGTTCAATTTTTATTCCGGTTTTGTGTCATTTTTTTTAAGTATTTGTGATTTGAAACTTGGATTGTCGTCAGTCAGATCACATGCGTTTGTGCTCCCCGCGGGGAACAGGTTAAAATGCTGCAAAATGAAATGTCTTTTATGCCTAGTAATGACTATTTAATGACAGAACAGTCCTCCTTGCACGCAACCTTTTATGGCACGAAAGTCTCATATCTAATACTTATTATAGTGCTCGTAAAAGAACTCGTCAAGATCAATGATAATTGTATAATGTTACATTTAAGCTGTACACAGTTCAACTTGGTGGGTTTATTGCAATGTAATAATCTCTTCCAATCAACCAGATAAGTTTTAAACAAGCCTTTACAAGAATTGAACCTTTTTATAGCGAAATTAAAACGTATGTGGTAAAATATTTTTACAAAACTTTTGGTTTAGATATACACATATAACACTAGTCAGATATTACACAGTTTTATACTTTAGTTGTGTAAAGTAAAACTTAATGGGTTTAATGCCATGTAGCAATCTCTTTTATCCAATCGGAAAGGTGTTAAACAAACCTTCAGTGAAAACCAGACTGGAATCCATTTTTGTCGAAACAAAAACGTTAATGGTATAATTGATATAAAAACTATTTTTATGTTCTATAACAGTGGTCAGAAATTGGATTGTTCTGTTTAATTCTTTCGTTGTGAACAGTATTACCTGGCGATTTTATTGCCATTAATAAAAAACAAGTAAGAAGAGTCAGTTTGTACGAGAATTCGAAATCGTATTTATAAAACAAAAACAAAAATAGGAATTTTAGCAAGTATTAAAAAAATGCCGAAAAAATTATTAGACTGGAGTGCGATGACGTGTCGAGATTAAAACTCGTTTTTTTCAAGACGTATGCAAAAATTTCGCATGTTCGATAAAAAAAATTGCCTCCCTCTACCCTTCCACTTCTAGTGCGAATTTTCGCCATAAAATACGTCTTGTCTATCGACGCTAGCCCAAGCATAATGCAGCTTTGTCTGGAGCTTACCAGATGACGAGGTAAAAACCTTGAAACAGGTAGGATTATACTGTTATCTTAAGGGGAAAAAAGTGTTTTAGGTAAATCCATAAATACTTAAACGTGCAAAAAATCTACACAATACCTTATTAAGTTAAAGTTTGCCAAACTTGTTGACGATGGTTTTGTAAAATGATACAGGTCTGTCACTTTAAATTATGTAGAATTTTTCACATTTAAGTGTTAATTCTTTCTGTATACAAAATGGAGATGTACAACACAAATACAAAAGCAATTAAGAAGGTAAACTGATATAACTAATTCAAATTCAGGTTGGGTAGTGTGGGTGTATGATTTTAAGATCTCACCGTTGCTTGCTGAAGTTGTTTCCTGCCTCCCTCCACTCACAATTATCAACCCAAATTTTAATTCTGATTGATTGGAATGTATTATCATATTGCAATGAACTCACAATCCCTAACCCGAATTTTACCCGTTAGAAGCGTGTATGTCAGTACCAGTTCAAACATACTATAATTCAGTCTTCTTTTCACTCCCCTGATGATAAGGTGTAAACGTTGAAACCGGTAGGGTTATAGGCTTGTACCATTAAATAAAATGGAATAAACAGTGTTTGATTAAACAAATTACAATGTTGTAATTTGGATAATCAAACACTATTTATTCCACTTTTTGTAACGGTATAACCCTAACGGTTTCAAGGTTTTTATTTCATGATGAGGTGAAAACCTTGAAACCGTTACAAAAAGTGGAATAAACAGTGTTTAATAAAACAAATTATAATTTCTTTAAACCTCCACAATGTTAATGCCTTAACTATAAACAACATAATATATTACAACGTCTTAAAACCTCCACAATGTTAAAGCCTTAACTATAAACAACTTAATAAATTACAATGTCTTAAAACCTCCACAATGTTAATGCCTTAACTATAAACAACATAATAAATTACAATGTCTTAAAACCTCCACAATGTTAATGCCTTAACTATAAACAACACAATAAATTACAATGTCTTAAAACCTGTATAGTGTTAATACCTTAACTACAAATAATGCATAATAATATATTTATTCTATATTTTAAGGTAAATACAGTTTAGACCTATTAACTCCATATATGCACATTAATAATATATAATACTTACACTCAGTACAGTGACACTTGAATACCAAATACGATTATATGTTTTAACTTAGTTCAAGTTCTGAAGTGAGACTAGGTGATCGAGATACGTAAAGAACTGTGGTGCAATTTGTATTGAGTTTTCATGATATCGAAGCTAAAACGTGTGAACTATGAAGCTATCAACAGGAAATAACAATAAAAGCTTAAAAGAGATGAATGATTCAATAAATTTGTTGTACGAGCTTTTTGGGATATAGCCAAGAACTTAATGCAAAGAAATGTGGTTGTTAAAACTGGTGAAAGAAAGCTCATTATCACATACAAAATAATAGTTTATTTCATCTTTGAAAATAAGATCTGCAACAAGTAGATATCGTTTTGGTGCCATATTTTCTGGGTCTCCTTGTCTAAGTGACAACTTCCGCAGCTTAGTTGGTAAGACTCACGTAATGAGCCCGAGGGTTGTGGGTTTGATTCCCACTGATACCAAATCTTTTTAAAAAGTTTGTAATGTATTTTTACCAAACACTGTTTATTCCACTTTTTTGTGACGGTATAACCCTACCGGTTTCAAGGCTTTCACATCATCTTCAGGGGAACGCAAACAAGTCTTGTTTGCGCTCCCCTGAAGATGAGGTGAAAGCCTTGAAACCGGTAGGGTTATACCGTCACAAAAAAGTGGAATAAACAGTGTTTGATAAAAATAAATTACAATGTCTTTAAACCTCCACAACGTTAATGCCTTAACTTTAAACAATCTTTTAGAAAAGATTTCTGTCTGGATTTCACTGAAATCGTTTTTGATTGATTGGAAGGTATTGTCACATAACAATAAAATCGCCAGGTTTTACTATATAGTGAAAAACAATAAACTTTTATTAAATGGGGTTCATTTGATAAAATAAATACGAGTAGTACCAATTGGTAAAAGAAAGTAATTAATGCAACACAATATTTCGAAATAAGACTCTAAAATACTCGCACATGTGATCTAATGTGGCTTGGAAAGTTATGAAAGCAAAGATGAGGTTGTTGGATGTGTGAAAAAGGTGAGGTTGTTGGATGTGTGACAAAGATGAGGTTGTTGGATGTGTGACAAAGATGAGGTTTTTGGATGTGTGACAAAGATGAGGTTGTTGGATGTGTGACAAAGATGAGGTTTTTGGATGTGTGACAAAGATGAGGTTGTTGGATGTGTGACAAAGATGAGGTTTTTGGATGTGTGACAAAGATGAGGTTGTTGGATGTGTGACAAAGATGAGGTTTTTGGATGTGTGACAAAGATGAGGTTGTTGGATGTGTGACAAAGATGAGGTTTTTGGATGTGTGACAAAGATGAGATTGTTGGATGTATGGCAAAGATAAGGTTGTTCGATGTGTGACAAAGATAAGGTTGTTGGATGTGTGATAAAGATGAGGCTGGTGGATGTGTGACAAATATGAAGTTGTTGGATGTGTGACAAAGATGAGGTTATTGTATGTGTGACAAAGATGAGGTTGTTGGATGTGTGACAAATATGAAGTTGTTGGATGTGTGACAAAGATGAGGTTGTTGGATGTGTGACAAAGAACTGCCGCACATTGGTTGTAACCCGTTAAGTTAATTCCATTAAGACAGATGTAGCTGAGAAAGAAAAACGGTAGCTGAGAAAGATAAACACATAAGAATAGGGACAAAAATAAATAATTCCCTCAATTGTGTTACAAATTGTGGGATTATTTATTTTTTATAAATTTCATCAATTGGAAAAAAAGATTAGTTAATAAAATAAATTAAAGTATTGATAATGCGTTACATTAGACAATATCAATTAAAGCGATTGAAAAATAGATTGCTTTGAAAATATTTAATGTTAGTGCGCGTGAAGCGTCTATGCTCGACTTTATTTGGTCCCATTGCGGCATGTCTGATGACTTAGGAATCGCAGTAAACTCAGTCGGGATGGCCGGCATTCTGGCCTTCCGATGTGGTTTTAGTTCCCTCGATATTAAACCCAGTCTGTGTTGGTGTGTGCCGTCTCTCGTTCAGCTTCCTGTGTTTCCATGTTATGATTTATGTTACGAAGTTACGCGCCACTTCTGCAGCCTCCGCATCCAAGAAGACAGATGCTAGTACGTCGAGATTTATCTCTGTACCGTTTCAATTCCGTTAATGGGCAATGAAACAGGATATGCTGCAGCGTTTGGTTGGCGAGACCGTCGCAAGGACAGGAACCGTCTGTCTCCAGGTCAAAACATTTTAGGTAGCTGAGCATGGCCCTGGCCTCGTTGAGTGGATTGTGTGCTTCTGAGTGTTAGAAATATGTATGGCGTATGCAGCTTTAGCAATCACTTCTAGACAACCCTTTTTGAGAGGTTAAGTAAAAATTTCTTCCGTATGGCACCCTTAAATATATCTGAATAAGTGTTTCGGACACATTGAAGAGTATGGTTGGGATACAGTATTATTTTCAGCCCCAGTAAGCGAGCCTTCGGGTTTAGAACGAAATTCGCGGTCTGTCATTAAACGTGTTGACAACACTACCGTTTACCAGACTTGCAACTCTTTTTTGTTTATCATCGGATATTGAAGCCGAAATTCCCGGGTGGAAAATCAAGAATATAAACACGAGGCTACAAAGGTTGTCGATCAAAATGAATGATTTATATTCAGTACCAAACTCATTCACTCCACATAAATTTGTTACTATTACATACAGGAAGATCTACAAAGGTTTCATTGTGGCACGTCTTTTCTTGAAAGTTTTTTAAGGGGTTTTCATTTCAAATATGCGGGGAAGTACCCAATTTAATAAGCGCAGTCGTCACCTTCCTATCACTTAATTCTCGCGCTCAACTTTATTTATTTTATTTTATCTGTATAATTTTAACTATGTCAATGGGCAAGAGTCATGCAATAGGAGAGTTGGTAGTAATTTATAGAGTTCAACTTTTTAATGTTTTATAGGAACTGTACAACTTTGTAGGAACTGTATAGCTTTGTTGGAACTGTATAGCTTTGTAAGAACTGTATAACTTTGTAGGAAATGTATAACTTTGTATGAACTGTATAACTTTGTAGGAACTGTAGAACCCCGTAGGAAGGGATTTCTCTTAGCTTATTTATGTGCTGATAAACACTTGAGTAGTTTTTAGGATCACAATTTCAGAGTGCCACTTTACAGTCAGCTCTGACCTTATATTATCTACATAACTTTCTTTATCATTTATAATTTTTAACATATTTAGTCCATTAGTAAGAGTGGGTTCGATTCCTGAGTTAGAGAGCCCTTGAGGAGATTCTAGTTTCTAAACGGCGCTGCAAAAATTGTCCCTTTTTCTTATTAAGGGAGAATTCGCAAAATAATTCGTTGTATAATTACCATCGAGGAGCTTCTCTTGCTTCCTGGTTGTTCTTATCGGGGCTCTAGTATCAATAAATTCTAGGAGTTTCAGACAATCATAATTTATTTATTTTACACATGACAAGAAATATACATAACTTGCGGGAAAACAACATGTAATTTAATTTGGACACACAATTTTAATGGATCTGGACTTGTTGCCTTTCATTTGTCGTGTCCACAGTAAACTAGGCTTTTGCCTGTATCTCACTGATGACATATAGCATGAAAAAAAAACCGATACTTCTTTCCGATTTTTGATTATATAAACCCCCGTTGCACATTCTCATCAGCTTGACAAACAGTGACACTCAATTACATATGTATACATCACGCGAAATCAAACTCCTCACACTTCATCACTCCATACAGATCAAAACATTCATCCCACAATATACCGCACATACTCCTGAAAAAAAAATATATGTTTATAAAAATGTAAATATAAAACAACAAAAAACACCACACTCAAGAGCTCACATAAACCTTTTCCACCAGTCATTTCATACATGTTTTAAAAAAAGTAGGATTAAGTCTGCTATTTTCGTCTATCAGAAAGGCTTATAAAATCAATTTATGATAAATAGAACTATAACTAATCTAATGTTTATTATAGTTCGGAAATTCTAGGATGAATCCTGTGACAGCTCACAAATTTGCCCCAATACAACCTTGTAACGATGTTCAGTAATTTTAATTATTTTATCAACTTTAATATAAGCCTCCATTCTAATAAATAGCAAGTTATTTAGGTAAATACATCACATAAGGTTGTATTGGGGCAAATTTGTGAGCTGTCACAGGACTCATCCTAGAATTTCCGAACTATAATGTTGATATTTAGTGTTGTTGACCAGTTTTTGACTGAAATTTGATAATATAGTTTTACGCCGCTTTGAATAGATTTTTTTTAGAGAAGTTAAGAGAAAATTTGGAAATAATTTGAGCTGTTATACTCATACATAATTGTGTTTTGCACCTTAACTTATTTCAGAAAATTTTGATACTTGATAATTTTTAAAGAAATGCCAAGTCGGAATCGGAGCACGAGATGATTGCTCACATAGCAAGAATTATAACAACTACATGACAGGCGCGGTTTATAAGGAATAAAAGGAAATAAAACTGAATCATATTTGACCGCGTTATCCTTCAAGATTTCAAGGTACATATTTATAAATGCTTGCCACTGAACGAATTCCTTAGTGGAGGAGTCGTAAAATTAATAATTTAATTTTATTTTAATTGCGTTCCAGTTTTTATGCAATTCTTGAGAATCAGATGCAAGAGTTGAGTAATTTTGTAATCGTAAAAATAAATTAAATCTGTTGTTTTCCGAAACTTACCTCTGACAAGGATTTTTTTAATCGATGTACATACACACCATCACGTCATTTCACTATCTGGGTAGGCGGAGATATCAAATCACCTGATTTTTCTATTGCGAAACAAGTAACATATAGCGCATGTTCTACAACTACAGTGAAACCCCGTTTTTACGGGCCCGGAATTCACGTTTTCCCGCTATTTGCTTTAAATTTTTACAATCCCGTTTTATTTTAGTACATTTAGTACCCGCTTTTACGTTTTTATTTCCCGCAGTTTACGTTGGAAATATTTAAAATGCAAATTTATAGACGCGTGTGCAGCTGCAGCGCTTATAGTCAAGGTTACACGAGTCGTGTAATACGATGCAATTGGTGGGAGATTTAGCGAATCGGAGGCAGGTAGACTGTATAGACAGGTCAATCTGTGCTTGTGTTTTAAACGTGTCGGTCGTGGACATACAATTTCAATTGTCGTGTATTTCGTGTGTCAATTTACATTTCTTTTAATTTTTCGTTAAATCCCTTCAAATAATGTCTCAGCAAAACATTATCGATTCAAGAGAAACGGAAAATTCTCGAAAAAGTGAATAAACACGTTAGTTCACGTGATTTGGGAATACCCATTACAACTTTGGCTACGAGAATAAAAAATCGATAATCGATTGAAAAAAGTTTTCCGATTTGCGTGATTATCTAAATAAAAAATAATTTTCCATTTTTTTTCTAGCCCCGAATCTACGTTTTCTGTCCCTTCAAAAACGTGAAAACGGGGTTTCACTGTATATTCCATCTTATACGACTCCTATGATTTTTTTTCTGATGTTTAATATTTCCTTCTTTACAAATATAATTTTCTTTAACTAACTATGCTCATTAATAAGATTTCGATTTTCAAGAGTTTTATTTAGTTTTCCTATATGGTAATATTGAGCACTTTTTGTGTGCGACACTCATTCTAATGAGAACGACGGCGAATTATATTTGGCATGTCTACATCAACAGTTCATTTATAAATATTTCACTGGATAATACTAAAAACTCGTGTTAGAATAAATTCTCAAAAGTTTACATTTAAAATGAGAACGACGGCGAATTGTGTTTGTCATGCCTACATCAACAGTTCATTTATAAATATTTCACTGGGTCACACTAAAAACTCGAATGTGAATCAATTCTTAAAAGATTACATTTAAAATGAGAACGACGGCGAATTGTGTTTGTTATGCCTACATCAACAGTTCATTTATAAATATTTCACTGGGTCACACTAAAAATTCGTATGTAAAATCAATTCTCAAAGATTACATTTAAAATGAGAACGACGGCGAATTGTGTTTGTCATGCCTACATCAACAGTTCATTTATAAATATTTCACTGGGTCACACTAAAAACTCGAATGTGAATCAATTCTTAAAAGATTACATTTAAAATGAGAACGACGGCGAATTGTGTTTGTTATGCCTACATCAACAGTTCATTTATAAATATTTCACTGGGTCACACTAAAAACTCGTATGTAAAATCAATTCTCAAAAGATTACATTTAAAATGAGAACGACGGCGAATTGTGTTTGTCATGCCTACATCAACAGTTCATTTATAAATATTTCACTGGGTCACACTAAAAACTCGAATGTGAATCAATTCTTAAAAGATTACATTTAAAATGAGAACGACGGCGAATTGTGTTTGTCATGCCTACATCAACAGTTCATTTATAAATATTTCACTGGGTCACACTAAAAACTCGTATGTGAATCAATTCTCAAAAAATTACATTTAAAATGAGAACGACGGTGAATTGTGTTTGTCATGCCTACATCAACAGTTCATTTATAAATATTTCACTGGGTCACACTAAAAACTCGTATGTGAATCAATTCTTAAAAGATTTCATTTAAAATGAGAACGACGGCGAATTGTGTTTTTCATACCTATATCAACAGTACATTTATAAATAACTCACTGGGTCACACTATCGAATACAATGATGGACTCAAATGGAAACTAACGCGTAGCCTTAGAAATACGCCCTCCCGACCCAGCTCTCTTCAAGGACCAAATGGCCCCGTTTTCTCTGCTCGCGACCGCGCAGAGACCTTTGCTGACTCTCTAGCTAATATCTTCTCGCCAAATGCAGACCTCTCTAACCCCTCTCACTCAATAATGGTCGACAACGCAGTTGCCGACATATTAAATGAGCAAACCCCCCCCACCACAGACTTCTTCTCACCGTTAGAAATTCAATCTATCATAAAAAATCTCATCAACAAAAAAGCCCCCGGCCCCGATAAAATCAATAATCTCACCTTGAAAAAACTTCCGAAAAAAGCCATTTACGCCCTTACCGCCATTTACAATGCCTGCCTTCGACATAAATTCTTTCCAACCCCATTCAAAAACGCCGACGTCATCATGTTCCCTAAACCGGGTAAAAGCCACGTTATCCCTGAAAATTACAGACCGATCAGTCTGCTCCCGACTCTAGGTAAAGTGCTCGAAAAATTAATCCTAGAACGTCTCTCGTTAGAAACTTACTCACGTAACATCATCCCAGATTCGCAACACGGATTTAGGCCATTACACTCTACCAACCATCAGCTTCTTCGCGTTGTAGAACACATCATCAAATACTTCAGCTCCAAAGGCCTCACGACCCTCCTTTCACTAGACGTGGCGAAAGCCTTCGACACAGTCTGGCTCAACGGACTCATATTCAAACTGCACAAGTCAGGTATTCCCCTCAGACTAGTGCAAATCATCGCATCATTCCTTGAAAATCGCTCCTTCTCCGTCAAAATAGACGGTATAAATTCATCCCCTCGCCCCATTCTGGCAGGTGTGCCCCAAGGTGCACTGTTGTCCCCTATCCTGTATAACATATACACGAGCGATATGCCCCAATTTTCACGTACACATTGTATCACCGCGCAATACGCTGACGACACAGCCTTTCTCTCTTCATCGAAATATGAGTCCGTATCCCACAACAGACTGCAAGACTTCATTCCCATTCTGGAGCACTGGTGCACCAAATGGAAGATCAAAATAAATCCCACCAAAAGCACAGCAGTCCGCTTCTCACGCAGATACATCAAACCCATCAGAACTCTTAAACTCTTCGGCCAGAGCGTCCCATGGTCAAAACACGTAAAATACCTAGGCCTCACATTAGACAGTAGACTCTCGTGGCATAAACACGCCCTCAATATCAAATCAAAAGCTCACGGAACACTCAAATCATTATTTCCCTTGATCAGTAAATACAGCAAACTTAGCACGCGCACTAAACTCCACCTATATAAAGCGATCGTCAGACCGCAACTGACATACGCCCTTCCGGTCTGGGGCCACGCGAAGAAAACAACGCTACATCACATTCAGATCATTCAAAACAAAGCCCTCCGCATAATTTTAAAAGCACCCTACATCGTCCGTAATTCAAGACTCCACGCAGATACCAAACTACATACTATCCCCGAACATATGCGCGCTCTGGCCGAAAGGTTCTACAGCTCTATATCCCGTCATCCCAACCCAGTCATAAAAGCCTTAGATAACTACAACGCGAACACCAGTTACAGACACACTCGTCCGAAATCAATATTGCGAATCATCCCTCCGACCCCCCCCTCTTTAACTCTAATCATCCCCCCAAATGACCCCCGATTGTCACTTTGAACACCCCATCATCGATAATTCCTCCGGCAGACAGTTTACCCCCATAGGCAACCGCATTTCTCACCTTCAATAAACATTTTCTACACCTTAATATATTTATAAAAGTCACACACATTTCCCCACTCATTTACTTATCTACATATACTATATTCATTCTTATAATTTATTCACAATTCATTTTTTCATTTTTTTTTTTTTTTTTTTTTTTTTTTTTTTTTTTTTTTTTTTTTTTTTTTTTTTTTTTTTCACCCATTCAATATAAAACAGTGTGTGACGACACAAATTTATGTATATTTGTATTTAATATTATGTATATATCATCATATTTATATATGTATTTAATCGTTTATAATTTCTCATAATCATTCATAAAATCAAAACAATTACCACAAACCTATCCTTTCCCGATTCCCAAAAAGATCCAAAAATTTCCAATAAATATCTTAACAGTCAGAACTTATCCGATGAAGGAGTAAGGTGTCCTACCATCGGACCGAAACTCCGAACAAGCTATCCATCACTTGATGGGTCACACTAAAAACTCGTATGCGAATCAATTCTTAAAAGATTACATTTAAAATATTTTATCGCTCTCTGAGTGTAAAATGTTGATGGTTTTTATATCAACTATTATATTAGTATCTAGATAGCATATTTAAAAAAGTTGTTAAGGTACAGAAATATATTAAAAGGTGTATTACACTAGGGAACAATGTGAAAATGTTTGTTAATGCCCTTTTTGGTATATAGAAGCGAAGTCTGGATATTGAACGAGGTAAGGATAGAAAAAAAATCGTTACCTGCGAAGTATTCCTGGTTTGGCAATAAATGATAATGCGAAGAATAATTGAATCAAGTACAACTGTTTTTAGGGACCGATCTTAAAAGCAAGTAATTCTAATACAAATACATCTAACATATGTCTGGAATGAATGTAGAGCGAGGAAAAGATGGATCAGTAAGGAAGTATGCGAGAAGGTTGTTTGAAAATGTGAGAAGTACCTATATAAGAATTAAAAGACTATGTATGACGAGATGTAAAATGTGAAGAAGGTGTATGTTAATATAAAATTTAGAAGATCTGTTCTCTCTACCTACAATTTTAAGAGGGACATAGCTTAATGGTATTTATGGATGTCTTTTGAATTTTTACTATGACTACTTGTAAGAGTTATGACTTCTCCAGTTTTGGTTGTATTTTCAACGCGCACGATGATGAACTGCGAGTTAGTGTATTGAATTAAATTACGCTATCGTTATATACAGCACAATTTAGTGGGTTTATTGCTATGTTGGAATATAATCAAAACAACCAGAAATATGTTAAAGATGACTCAAGTTAAAATCAAAATGAAATTATTTATAAAAAATCTGTGTCCAACAGGAATAGAATTCGCAATTCCAAGAAGACAAGCGTCCTTTCAACTACGTCACGGAGGTTGTCATGAGGTAATTACGCGTCTAATTAAGTAGTTATTGTACCTTGCGGTCGAGCTCGCCCTACATTGGTGGGGTGTATCTCGGCCGGGGGAATGTTTGTGGGATGAGCCCGGACCTTTTAGTGTCTTCTCTCTTGAATGTATTTTTTTTTTGTCATCTATTTATTTTCTGTGTTTTTTTTTATATATATTCTTGTTCTACGTGTTCAAAGGTGTGGGCTGAAAAACATATGGTGTCCACGTGGCTGGGTTTGCCATATATTGGTGGGGTGTATCTTGACCGAGGGGATGCTATTAGATGAGCCCAGACCTTTTGATAGCTTCTGTATTTAATGTATTATCTGCAATTTGTGTTTTAGAAGTGTTATTTACATATAATCTGTACATACTATGTTGCTATCAATAAAACTATTATTTATTTATTTATTTATTTATATACTCATGGCCCGATCGTTGGGACTGAAGACAATGTTGTCTCTCAAGACGTTCAATACATCTGTATTACAAATTCGAATATAATGAAAGGTACTATTTGAAACAATTAATGAAAACATTGAGCAGCTGTTTTGAAAAATGTCACAGTTAAAATACTTCTTTAAAAGCTCGCGATTGCAAGAAATAAAAATGATATCAGTCACAGTCTGTGCATGTAGCGTGCCGCACGCATGCTCGGGTACGCGTGCAAGGTGCGCGGAGGGCAGGACCCACTGCAATATTTTTGAAAGAGAAATATGCAAACAGGGTGATTGCAACTCGATAGAATGCATTAGCGAATAACTTTCATTCTTTCGTACGAAAGGATGACAATTGATCAATATAATTTGTAAGATGAGCTAGCGTGGTATTTATATTTAGCAATTTATTTATTTTACATGATTACGAAATATACAATAACAACATAGCAAGAGGTTTAAGACATACATTTTAATAACTTATTGTTTATAGTTAAGGCATTAACATTGTGGAGGTTTAAAGACATTGTAATTTGTTTTTATCAAACACTGTTTATTCCACTTTTTGTAACGGTATAACCCTACCTGTTTCAAGACTTTCACCTCATCATCAAGGGAGCACAAACAAGTCTTATTAAAATTCGACAAAACCAAACATCTGTAAACACATAGTTTTGATAGTTAAGGCATTAACATTGAGGAGGTTTATAGACATTATAATTTGTTTTATCAAACATTGTTTATTCCACTTTTTGTAACGGTTTAACCCTACCTGTTTCAAGACTTCCACCTCATCATCAGGGAGCACAAACAAGTCTTATTAAAATTTGACAAAACCAATCTGTAAACACATAGTATTGATAGTTAAGGCATTAACATTGAGGAGGTTTAAAGTCATTGTAATTTGTTTTATCAAACATTGTTTATTCCACTTTTTGTAACGGTATAACCCTACCTGTTTCAAGACTTTCACCTCATCATCAGGGAGCACAAACAAGTCTTATTAAAATTCGATAAAACCAAACATCTGTAAACACATAGTATTGATAGGTAAGGCATTAACATTGACGAGGTTTAAAGTCATTGTAATTTGTTTTATCAAACATTGTTTATTCCACTTTTTGTAACGGTATAACCCTACCTGTTTCAAGACTTTCACCTCATCATCAGGGAGCACAAACAAGTCTTATTAAAATTCGATAAAACCAAACATCTGTAAACACATAGTATTGATAGGTAAGGCATTAACATTGACGAGGTTTAAAGTCATTGTAATTTGTTTTATCAAACATTGTTTATTCCACTTTTTGTAACGGTATAACCCTACCTGTTTCAAGACTTTCACCTAATCATCAGAGGAGCACAAAGCCTCCACAATGTTAATGCCTTAACTATAAATACTATGTGTTTACAAATACTTTGTTTTGTTGACTTTTAATAAGACTTCTTTGTGCTCCCCTGATGATGAGGTGAAAGCCTTGAAACCAGTAGGATTACGCCATTACAAAAAGTGGAACAAACAGTGTTTTATAAAACAAATTACAATTTCAATAATCATAAAAATATATTCCTCTTCCCCCATCAATTATTATGTTCAGATGCCATAGACCTATATCTTACTGACTAACTAGGGATTTCTGTTTTAAGTTAACCAGTTTATTACACGTATCAATTAGATGCTCACATCACTGAAAATGACATAAAAATAATAATTTCTAGATATAGGTGATTATATCACATTTACATTTTAAGACACAAAATTATTAAAAAAACACACTTATAGGTGTATGATTTATAAATACTAAGAAATCAGCATTTTCACTCAATAACCCCGCTAAAATATCCCATGTCCGTTTACAAACATTCGATGAAGGAGTAAGGTGTCCTTAAATCGGACCGTTACTCCGAGCAGAAGTTATCAACTCAACAACCCATGGACAAAATGTAAAATAAGATCACCGCCATTATTTATTTCTCAATTTGCATATTGCATTAAATTATATTGTATACAGTATAACCTGGATTATTGCCATGTGGCAATTTATTTCAACCAACCAGAAATATATTTAAAAACTTTAAAAATAAAGGAAAGACAGGTAGGATTTACGAGTACCTTCTTTGTATTAATATTTAAGAAAAAAATAAAGAAGCATTATTTGTTTCAAAATATTTCTCGTCCTTAATTTCCATCCTAATATATATATTCTTTAAAATAGATATTATATTAGGATGGGAATAAAATTTTATAAATTAGTTTAAATTTTTTTTTTCATATACAACGTTAAATCAAGGTTATGGACACCAATAATAATTACGAAACAAAATCTGGTAGAAAAAAAAACTTTAAAAATTCGCCAGATATATTTGCATCGTGCAAGTGTGATGTAAATTAGTAAAAAATCTGGATTCCAATATAATAAAAAAAAGCATTAAATAAAAACATAAATTTTAGTACAAAAGGATCTAAGAGTAAAACCAGCCTGGTAGTGAATCAGTCACGAATCGGACCCGAGACGCCCGCTTGCTTAGCGTGATGGCTAACCATTAGACCACTGTCGGTAAGACATGTAGGCACGCAATATTATTATTTAAGTATTTACACTAATACGTAGCATCAGTCACCCTGTAGCTTGCATACCCACCGGGCCGTGTCCCTACTGTGAGAGACAGAGAATATCATTTTTCATGGCTGCAGTATGCAAATGTTAATTCTAAGATTTTTTCCCATTACTAAAATCATTCATTCTTGAAGATTATTTGATAAGATGCGTTTCTATAGATAATGTTTTTTTCTCGATTTTTTTTTTCGTTTATAATCCACTGTTTCATTTCAGTTCTTTAGAATTGTATAATAATATTATTCAAATTTAGATTTTTTCTTGTTTGTTAATTGAAGATGCTCTTGAAAAACACGTGATATTAAAATAAATAGAAATAAGTATTCAGTTTTCTTATTGACGAAAGGCAATCTCTTTCGACCAACCTGAAAGATATTCTTGAGCTCTTAAGGGGTAACCAATATGGAATCCTTTTTTAAAAAATCCGGGTGTCGATGGGAATCGAACGCACAACGTCCGAGTTGGGAGACAGGAGTTTTATAAACTAGGTAAATATATGACTTCTTCTTCTCCCTGGCTCCATCCCAACTCACTGTCTGCGAAGACTGTTGGGGTCGGCTCTCCTCGTCCTCAGGTTGTATGCTCTTCTGTACCGGACAACATCCCCGGCCGTGCCTCTGCATCAGGTTATCTTTTTGCTCCACCCATGAATTCTTTGGTCTTCCTCTGGTTGAGATTGCCTAATTCACAATGTGATCGGGTGCTCTGCATCCAACGTGCCCATACCATCTCAATCGCCTCTCCTCCATCTTACTGTTGATATCTGTAACACCTAGGCCTCCACGAATGCGTGATCTTTTTATTTTGTCTCATGCTAAGATGGTTAGCTGGGACACACCAGCTAACCATCTTAGCATGCGCATTTCAGCAGTTTCTAGTTGCCTAGAGTAAGAGCTATACATCGTCCAGCATTCGGAGCCATAGACGGATTTTGGTTCTTCTGAATATAGACCAGGTAGTCATACATTTACCTTTTTTTTAGGTAAATATATGACTACCTGGTCTATATTCAGAAAAACCAAAATCCGTCTAGTTAAGTCTCTTATATTCTCCATAACACAATGAAGTGGAAACTTGGATGGATAGAAAAAATGAAAGAAACATGAAAGATGTCACTGAAAGACTTTCGAAAGAATCCGAACGTACTTTGAAAGTCTGGACAAGCTAGAGATCATGGTGACAGATGAGAGAAGGCAAGCATGTGGAAGATACCCTATAAGAGAGGAATCAAATACAGAATCTTATTTAAGCGCTGCATACAACAATGCCCAGAAGACAGGTGGTGCCAAGTTCAAGATATAGTAGATGATCACGACACAGCATTGAGGACACGAAGAATGTTTATTATTAGTAATAGCGGTTTCACCATACAATAGCTATGTCAAACTTTGGTCTATGTTGATACAACTGTCAAAAAATGTTTAAAAAATAATACAGAACAGTCAAAAGTGCTTAAAGTTGACTTTTGTAAACAGTTTGCTCTATAAATTTAATATAGACGAAATCAACATATATAATACATAAGTACGAGTATTTTAGCATTTAAGTGTTTGAGTCAACGGTTCTCAAAAGGATACAAAATTTTTTATTAATTTCTTAGATACCAAAATTTTGGTAAATTTTGATAAATTTCGTAACGGATAAGACAGAATTGATTAGTTTAACTTTCATGCATACATATCATCACGTCGTGCCCCATAGGCAGAGAGAAGAGATCTCCAAATTTTTCTATCAAGCATACCTTTCACCTCCTCCACAACCATGCATTTTGTCATGCACAATCTTCTATTATTCATCCTTTTCACTTTACTGTCTTTCAAAATCTAGTATACTGAATCGAGCCATGCTTTCATCAGTCTTCCTCTTTCATGTATACTTTACACTTCTTACTTCTATACTCGCTTAGGAATTCATACATCCATATGTTCAAACCATCTTAAAGTTCCTTTCTTCATCTTATTTAAAATATATATTTTATCCATATTCGCCTGTATTCCACATTCTTTCATACATTGACATTTGTGTTTTCTGGTAAGTTAAATCTTTTTTCTGGTAAAAAAAGTTTAAGTTTCATTTCCATTTGTCAAGGTGTGCACCAATACGCTATTATATATTTTAATTTTTACTACTTTTGATATAGCGCGGTTGTTGTATATTACATTAAGTGCTCCGTTTACCTTTTTCTCTATCGCTACACTTTGTTCAACACCTCTTTCAACTTACTCATCACACATAAACATATTGCCCAGATAACAGAACTTATTAACCTGCTCTAGTTTCTCTGTGTTAACCTATACAACGCATACACACTTTTTACTACCCTCTTTCTATAATCAGGACATATGATTTCTCGAAAAAATACCCCTTCTCATTTCCGGTCGGGGTGAAAACATTGCTAAATCCCCCCTCCACGCCAGCCGTTCTAACAAGAAAATCTTTGAAATGAACACCTTTTATTCCAAAATTAACATTGTCTCTCCTTCATTTCGACTTTCTTTCTATTTTTTTCCCTCTAAAGTTATAGATTTGTTTTGACGATCTATCATACGAGTATATTCTGGAACAGAATCATACGAGTAAACTGTATCAATGTTACTGCAACGGAGTCTGAACATTTGTTAGCACGGCTTCTAAATTTAGAGATTGTCTATTGTTTGAACTTCTAAATCGATCCTCGAGGGTTTAATCGGTAACTCTTCTAAGTTATCTCATATTTGCCCCTAATACTCTTGATCTTGTTTGTTTGGAACTAAAATAATACAATATTCAAGACTTAAAACAGTAAAACGCTTCAAGGTACCTCGAACAGGTTTGGAATATTGTCGCTCAAAGCCCAGGCGTTTCAAATTTGATCTTGAAGGTATTCACTATCAGACTGAGTTTACTTTCAAGCCTGTTTTCATGTAAATGTATCGTTATATATGCGCTTAAAAGCTGCTGAGTACAAATTTGAAAAACTTGATGGAAAAAAAACTATTAGTCATTGGGTTTATTATATTTCCAAGCTTACCTAACATACTTACCTCACATGGTTCTCTATTCGATGCAAGCTTACCTAACATACTTACCTCACATGGTTCTCTATTCGATGCAAGCTTACCTAACATACTAACCTCACATGGTTCTCTATTCGATGCAAGCTTACCTAACATACTTACCTCACATGGTTCTCTATTCGATGCAAGCGTACCTAACATACTTACCTCACATGGTTCTCTATTCGATGCAAGCTTACCTAACATACTTACCTAACATACGTACCTCACATGGTTCTCTATTCGATGCAAGCTTACCTAACATACTTACCTCACATGGTTCTCTATTCGATGCAAGCTTACCTAACATACTTACCTCACATGGTTCTCTATTCGATGCAAGCTTACCTAACATACTTACCTCACATGGTTCTCTATTCGATGCAAGCTTACCTAACATACTTACCTCACATGGTTCTCTATTCGATGCAAGCTTACCTAACATACTTACCTCACATGGTTCTCTATTCGATGCAAGCTTACCTAACATACTTACCTCACATGGTTCTCTATTCGATGCAAGCTTACCTAACATACTTACCTCACATGGTTCTCTATTCGATGCAAGCTTACCTAACATACTAACCTCACATGGTTCTCTATTCGATGCAAGCTTACCTAACATACTTACCTCACATGGTTCTCTATTCGATGCAAGCTTACCTAACATACTAACCTCACATGGTTCTCTATTCGATGCAAGCTTACCTAACATACTTACCTCACATGGTTCTCTATTCGATGCAAGCTTACCTAACATACTTACCTCACATGGTTCTCTATTCGATGCAAGCTTACCTAACATACTAACCTCACATGGTTCTCTATTCGATGCAAGCTTACCTAACATACTTACCTCACATGGTTCTCTATTCGATGCAAGCTTACCTAACATACTAACCTCACATGGTTCTCTATTCGATGCAAGCTTACCTAACATACTTACCTCACATGGTTCTCTATTCGATGCAAGCGTACCTAACATACTTACCTCACATGGTTCTCTATTCGATGCAAGCGTACCTAACATACTTACCTCACATGGTTCTCTATTCGAAGTAAATATTTTATCTGACAGGACAGTTTTGCTCCAATTCTATTTCTGTTTTCTCTCAATCTGTCTATTTCTGTTTTCTCCGAGCTTCAGGTTTCTAAGATTCGCTCATTAAATACGTGAATTCACATTTGATAAAATAATAATATAAGGATAATTTAAATATCACCATTTAGAGAACAGAGACTCTCCTCAAGGGCGTCCTAATTCGGCATTTTCCCCAATATTATTGTTAGGTTAAAAATGATCCAAGCAAAATTTAAATGTAAAGATATGAAGGTAGTGACTGCGGCGATTAAATTATGTGCTTCTCCACATCTGTATATTTTACAAATTATGTTGTTATTTTAAATTATTTTATAAATTATGTGCTTCTTCACATCTGTATATACAAGCAAAAGCCTAGTTTACTGGGGATACGACAAATGAAAGGCGACAAACCCAGATCCATTGAAATAATGTATCTCCAAATTAAATTAACTGTTGTTTTATCGCAAATTATGTATATTTCTAGTCATGTGTAATAAAAAATAAAATAAATAAATAAAATATGTTCAAAAAACATATTTGGTGAGAAAACTGCATAAAATTTACCAAAAGAAGAAGAACTAGAAAAATACCTTTGTAAATCTTCCGATATGTGACATTTTATGTGTTTCTTCCGATATGTGACATTTTATGTGTATCTTCCGATATGTGACATTTTATGTGTTTCTTCCGATATGTGACATTTTATGTGTTTCTTCCGATATGTGACATTTTATGTGTTTCTTCCGATATGTGACATTTTATGTGTTTCTTCCGATATGTGACATTTTATGTGTTTCTTCCGATATGTGACATTTTATGTGTGTTTCCCTGACGATGAAGTAAAAACCTTAAAACCGTTAGGGTAACACCTTATAGTAAGTAAATAATGAGTATTTTAAGAAAACACGGTTAGCATATTGAGTGGTTTTTTTGAAAGACATGACCGATGATAATAAATTCGCCGTTTCTTGCATTATATTATACAATGAAGTGTCTAGATAAATAAATAAAGAAGTAAAATATTGTTTCGTTCCAGGTTTTGTTAAATTATTCTATTTTTATATCCACTTAAAAATGTGTTGTTCTACGTGAATAAATTGGATAGATTAGAGGCCCTAGAAATTTCTAAGTCAGTACATCGATCCGAACATCTGGTGAACAGTTATATCCCAAAAATCTCTCCGCTCTTGGCCGAAATCGTCCCATGCCTCCCTCACCCCTCAGCCCCCAACCGTTGAAGCGTGTATATTGGAACCAGTTCGAACAGAATTTAGTCTTGTTTGTGCTCCCTGATGATGAGATGAAAGCCTTGAAACTGGTAGGGTTAAACCGTTACAAAAAAGTGGAATAAATAGTGTTTGATAAAAATAAATTACAAACTTAAAAATATATATTCTATCCACTAAAAATGTGTATTATATCCACTAAAAATGTGTATGTATCCACTAAAAATGTGTATTGAATTCACTAAAATATGTGTGTTGTACTCGTATACATATTTGATCTCATATATACGTCTTTCCGTCAAAATATAATTTAATTGTAAATTTAATATCATGGATAAAAAAATGTGTATTCGAAGTTAATAAGTTACATTAATTACTCCAGTAATAAACCAGCTTTAATTGCGAGATACAAGAACCAAATAAATGGGGAACATGATTGAAAATCCTCAATATGGGTGCACGCATAAAATGGCACGCATGTTAACTATATTATTCTGCAAAACAATACAAGTTAGTTTATATTTTATAACCCTTTGTAGTCCAATGTGTCGTGAGAATCATTATTATTATTTTTATAACACTTTTGTTGTACATCGTATAAGCTGATGGGCTTATTGCTATCTCTTCAAGTTATCTTCCAGCCAGAAATAGGTAAACAAGTGGAAACTGGACTGAAACCTTTTAAAAATAAATGAGTAACAACGGAAGGCGAGCCTGCAACTTCCAGTTTAGGAAATTGGCGTTTTACCAATAAGGCCAAGGGGGTCTTAATTTGATCTAGATCCAAATATTTGACTCAGAGTAGAGGAGATTTTTTTAATATTTATTTATTTGTGTACAATTTTTTAACTATTTATTTCCAAACAATGATAAATCAAGATATATACCCACTTACCGATAAATAAAACATTCATTCACTCTCTCCTTCCGCATTGCTAATTGACGTATTTTATTTATTTACCAACAACAACATCATCACGTCCCATTACAACCCCCCGCTAAAATGGCATGTGTGTATATATGATATATGTATCAACACCATCACAACATGGCTCTATTGAGACAGGTAGAAAAACACATCTCAATTTCATTCTTTCCAGTTACATATATTTCGTTTGTGCTACATTAATTTATTCCATCATTCATATTCTTCTATCAGAAAGATTTTTCACAATTCCCTTTTTCAGAATTTGAATCATTTGGTTATGCTACGCTTTTTTTTTTAACCTGGCGAGTTTATTTCCACGTGGAAATCTCTTCCAACCAACCATAAAGCTGTTTTTATGGGCCCTAAGTGTTAACCAGACTGGAATCCTATTTAAAAAAATCTGGGTTCCAGCGGGGGTCGAACCCGCAACCTCCGGATCGGCAGACAAGTGTCTTACCACCAGGCTACGGATGTCACTTTCTAGGTATTTCAAGACTATTTGTGCCTTGTAAACCATACGTAAAGATAATTTTTGTAAATCTTTCATCATTCATTCTTTCTACGTGGCTGAATTACTATATCTTAATGTTCCTTCCTTTATCTTAATCACTTTCTTGCCCACCTAATTTTTTCCTTCTTTCTTTAAACTTTATTCTGTCAGATATTGCTTTTCAACGCAACTTTCTCATTTTACCACATTTATCTTACTTTTATAATGATTCATTATTATTTCATCCATCTGTAAATTGTACAAATATTTCTTAAAGATTTGTGGAAGATGGTCAAAATTATTGAAAGCTGGTAGCCAATATCGTAAAAATAGCAATCTTGATCAAACATAACAAAGCTGGTAGCCAACATCGTAACAATAGCAATCTTGACCAAACATAACAAAGCTGGTAGCCAATATCGTAACAATAGCAATCTTGACCAAACATAACAAAGCTGGCAGCCAACATCGTAACAATAGCAATCTTGACCAAATATAACAAAGCTGGTAGCCAATATCGTAACAATAGCAATCATGCCCAAGCATAACAAAGCTGGTAGCCAACATCGTAACAATAGCAATCTTGTCCAAACATAACAAAGCTGGTAGTCAACATCGTAACAATAGCAATCTTGACCAAATATAACAAAGCTGGTAGCCAATATCGTAACAATAGCAATCATGCCCAAGCATAACAAAGCTGGTAGCCAACATCGTAACAATAGCAATCTTGTCCAAACATAACAAAGCTGGTAGTCAACATCGTAACAATAGTAATCTTGACCAAACATAACAAATCTGGTAGCAAATATCGTAACAATAGCAATCTTGACCAAATATAACAAAGCTGGTAGTCAACATCGTAACAATAGCAATCTTGCTCAACCATAACAAAGAACTTTTTTTTATAATTTTTATAGTGTGGAAAGTTTTTATATCTAACTAAAAAAAATCCATCCACCCAAAAATCATCCCCCTAAAAAGTAAAGAAAACGAACATAATTTTGCATTCATTATTAAATGTTATACTTCCAGGACATGATAACTTATCTCGTCGAAAATTTTCAGCGCCTGGCCGATAACGCACTCGCGTTCCGCTCAAGCGAAGATTGCCTATTGGTTTTTCCAGTTCATCGGTCTTCACTGTCCTTGGCGTTAGGCGCTGGAACTAGATGCCAGATTATATTCGGGCTGCTCCCTTATTGCCGTATTTCAAACAGCGACTCAAAAAGCATTATATGTATCTTCAATGAAGTAGGGTGTTTCCTGGTTCCTCTACTATCATTCTTCCCAATACCTCCTCCTGTCTCCTAGCCACAAATAAATTGTTCGATTTTAATTGTTGAATGATTCCAATCTTTTTTTATATTTCATTTGTCGACCTACGTGGCCTAGTGGCCTAGTTGGTAAGACATCTCTTTTCCGACTCAGAGGTTACGTGTTCGATTTCCGTAAGTACCCAGTTTAAAAAAAAACAGGTTTTCAATCAGATTTTACTGAAGGCCCCATAAACACCTTTCTGGTTTGTTGAAGGAGATTACCACTTAATTCTTGCCCCCTTTAAGGTTGTACTGTATTCAAAGAAAGTGTTATAAGTTATTCGTTTGGGCGCTGCTATAGCTGCCAGACGTGATTTGTTTAATATTAGTGGATTCGAGTCCCGAGATAGGGCGCCCTTGATAAGAGTTTGCTCTCTAAACAGTGCAATATAAAGCTTTCTTTTGAACTGAATTAAAATAACTAACCTGTCTTTAATAATTCTATTTTCATTGTATAAAGCTGTCATGTAACATTTTCACCCAACACTGGAAACAAAATTGTTAAACATTTTTTTCTGATTGGTTAAAATAGGTTGCTCTATGGCAATAATAGATTGTACAATAAAGTGTTAAAATTCGGACATATTGAAAATATTACTAAATGAAATTATCATGAATGTGAACTTAAAGCTAATGTGATGAGTAAGATGAAGAAGAGCACTCTCAGATGGTTTGGGCATATAGAATCAATGAATAAAAAAGGCTAACAAAATAAATATAAAGTGCAAATGTGAGTGGAGGGCAAAGATTAAGGAAATGTTGAATGGATTGTTGGATCAAGTAAATATGTACTCCGATAGAGAAATTACGTGATTGTATGTATGTTCATATTAAAGAGCGTGGCCGAGAGATAACATTGCCTTTGGCCCCATTAAACGAACCTTCAGATTTAGAACCACTTGATTAGACACAGAACTCGCAGTTCTTCAACAATTCTAGCGCGTGTTAATATTGTTACCAAACGAACTATTTTACTGGTTGGAATAGTTTATCTTTCTTAGTTAGTTCGGGTACATTCCGGAATATAAACAGACAAATTGCACACTGCACAGTGAAGTGTTTAAATAAATAAATATATATTTTGAGAGAATCTTTTGTTGTCTTCGCATGTGTTCAGTGTTCAAGGACTCGCATGTGTTAAGTGTATAGTTAAATGCATTTGACACCATACTTCATCATCTTATGACAGTGGGGAACCGACGCATGAAATTAAAGCAATTAAACGGGGTTCAAAAATGTGCTAGTCATTATAAGGTCTCGAATTCGCAGGAAATTAGTGTGATTATCATTTTGCGATCTGACACTCCCTTCTCTATGGTTTTAAATAATTAGGATTGATTAATATCGGAGGGGGGTCAATGCTTTCTCATTTACGCTAAGGATGATTTTAAATCGCTGTGTTTTGAATGATAAAAAAATAACACGTTACAAACGACGTTATATTATTATGATTGTAAATTAAATTAAGAACCTATTCATCTTCATTAAGGAGAAATTGTTCGCTCCTATTTGGACGTAATGTGTTGTAAGGACCTGTTCAATAGTTTACCTGTTCTGAGATTGAAGAATTGAAGAAATACTACTCTGGTTTGCATATATTTGTATATTAAAATGTGCGTCCAAAAGTTATCGTCACCATCAAGCAATATTCCTTTTGGGGTAGGCCGAGATAACGTATTTCCACGTATACACGGCACGCACACACATACTCGCATTCATACAAACACGGTCTTGTTTTTACGCTCTTGTATATGATGACTGCAATGCACACCTACATATATGTGCAATGCATAAATAAACACATGTACGCATACACGAACGCACAGTGCATTTGCATTTAATTATACAAAAAATATCCAATCCTTAAAATACCCATTTTTTGGTTTATTAGGAATATTATGATAAAAACCATGGATCAGTATTGTATTTGCAAAAATATTATGCCCATTCAATGCATGTTTTACAGTTATATTATGTCTTAAAGCTTTTTTTCTTCAAAACAAACCTACAAAAAGCGGCAAGAGATGTCGTTAATTATTTCAAAATCGGTAAAATGTGGATAGGGTCCTTTTTGCATACTGCATTGTATTATATAACATTTTTGTTGGATTAATTAATATCCTGGCGGGTTTATTGTAATATAGCGGTCTCTTCCAGCCAACTAAAAATTATTTAATCCAGTGGTTTCCAAACGGTGTGCTAAAAAGCAAGTATTGTGTAAAATCAACGAGGAACTGCAAATAAGCGTGGCTGTGTCCAGTTTGATTCCAAGATTGGAGTCAATATAATACGGTGATAACAGGCCTGCTCGTCAACTATTTACGGTATATTTACTCAATTGCATGATTGTTTAAAATATGTACTTATTTTCAAACTTTTTTTGCGAATTTTAAATATTTAACATCATTGTATATGTTGTTTATAGTTAAGGCATTAACGTTGTGGAGGTTTAAAGACATTGTAATTTATTTTTATCAAACACTGTTTATTCCACTTTTTGTAACGGTATAACCCTACCGGTTTCAAGATTTTCACCTCATCTTCAGGGGAGCGCAAACAAGACTAAATGCTGTTCGAACTGGTACCAATATACACGCTTCAACGGTTGGGGGGTGAGGTTTGAGGGAGGCATGGGACAATTTCGGCCAAGTCTGTTGTCCGAACATCTGTTGAACAGTTATTTCCCAAATATCTCTGTGCTCTTGGCCAAAATTGTCCCATGCCTCCCTCACCCCTCAGCCCCCAACCGTTGAAGCGTGTATATCGGTACCAGTTTGAACAGCATTTAGTCTTGTTTGCGCTCCCCTGAAGATGAGGTGAAAGCCTTGAAATCGGTAGGGTTATACCGTCACAAAAAAGTGGAATAAACGGTGTTTGATAAAAATAAATTACAAAAATTTAACATTATTTTTTTTTTAAGCTAACTGACAAACGTACAACTGTTAGGTATTTTCTGATCTTGGACACCTTGGAAAAATCTTGATACAATAAGAGCAACTTGATACAAAAAGATCATCTTGATACAATAAGAGCATCTTGAACCGAAAATGTTTTGTAACCATTATTTTAAACCACTGTGAAGCGAAGTCCAGACTTAAACCCATTTTTTTAAATATGCGTGCCAACGGGATTCGAACCCGTAAGTCAGAGAGCTGGAAGATACATAGGTCGACCACATATGTGCACACATTAACACTCGTGTATGTATGAGTATATACAACCACGTAGATACTTTGATCTTGTGATGATAATGTATCCTTTACAACATTTTGATATCAGAAAATCGCTAATTAAAAGGTGTCGGATTGAAACGATTAAATAAAATATTGCGTGGATGTGAGGTTTATCATTGAATAATTTAACCAGGTGTTGTATTTTATGATGGACGGGTGCCTTTTACGTGTGGATTAAATATAATATACTTATAAGTATAATTAAGTGTTTATCGGTTTTTCTTTATGCCCTTAATAACCCCAAAGAATTAATTCATTAACTCACTACTTGAACTAATATTTTTTATTGTAATTTATTTTTATCAAACACTGTATATTCCACTTTTTTGTGACGGTATAACCCTACCGGTTTAAAGGCTTTCACCTCATCTTCAGGGGAGCACAAACAATACTAAATGCTGTTCGAACTGGTACCGATATACCCGCTTCAACGGTTGGGGGCTGAGGGGGGAGGGAGGCATGGGACGATTTTGGCCAAGATCGGAGAGATTTTTGGGATATAACTGTTCAACAGATGTTCGGATCGATGTACTGACTTAGAAATTTCTAGGGCCTCTAATCTGTCCAATTTATTTACGTTACTACTGATATGTAAGAATTTGGCATCATCGATAGAAAAAGTATGGTTTCCACGGTGACAATGATTAGCCATTTAAGAATAAATTAGAGAATTCGTTAAGGCGGATATGTGTTCACGAAATATTTTTTCAAAATATCTTCCTGTCTTTCCTATATATAAATTATCATAGTCAGCACATAAAAGTTTATACACAAGTATTCCATTTTTGCCTTTCCCATTAAATAAGAGTTTCTTTTTTAAATTTTATAATAACTTCGTTTTGAAGAATTTATTTTTAAAACCTTGCAGGAATTAATTAATTAAGGAGGCTAGATAAATAAATGTTTTCACTATATTGGGTATTAACCGACACGTTTTTCCTTTTTTTTTCTTTCCTAAACTAATCTATAATACGCACATTTGTCAAAGGCTACCCACACACCAGTGGTTCTTAACATTTTCGAAGTCACGAAACACTTTTGATTATAAGAAGAATTTGCGGAGCATCAAAATCATCAAGGTCATGAAAACAACAATAAAAATGCACGGACATTACTTTTATTTAAAAATAAAATATACAGATTACAAAAAAAACGTAAAAGAATAAAACATTATTATAAAAATATAACATAATATGTATATTATAGCAAGTACAGCAATTCGCCAAACTTTGATCAAATGTTTTCTATTTGACGGAGCATTTGTAACATCCTCGCAGAGCACTGGTTTAGAACCACTGCCATACACAAATGTATTACTTAAGAACTAAATAACCAATTTCACTTCTATATTATAACTATAAGCTACATTTTTTTAAATTTCCTACATGTAATTTGAATTTTTAATAATTGCAACCATTTCTTAGAAATGGCTAACACTTGCTTACTAACTAATAACTAGATTACAATTCTTACAACTAATTATTTTAATACTAATTATTTATCACGTATGTGTCCACTCGTTAAAGTTATTTGCAATTTATCACATTAATCATCACTTTGGCCCTCCGTGCTTATATTGTAGGTGGAAACAAATATATTTTGCCAAAAAAAAATATTTTAAATATTTATTTATTAGAACTATAAACTGCCCTTAAATTTCCTTTAAATATCACAAAAATAATCATAAAATAAATATTTTTTTTATTATTACACATGACAAGAAATATACATAATTTGCGAAAAAACAACAGGTAATTTAATTTGGACATACATTATTTTAATGGATCTGAGTTTGTCGCCTTTCATTTGTCGTATCCCCAATAAACTAGGCTTTAGCCTGTATCTCACTGAGGATATATAATATAACATATCAACATCTCCCAAAAAACTAACAATTCAGAATATATATGTGTATGATATACCTTTCAAAATATGCATTTAAATATCATTATATTCGTATACTGCAATACAGGAAGTAAAAAAATTGGATACCACAAATTAAATTCAATTTATAATACAAAACTTGATAAGGTATTGTATAATTGTCTACGAATAGATATTTAGGTGACCAAATTGTAAAATAACACTCCAATAAACTTCCTTTGATCGAAGTGGAGAACACTTGTAATAAAGACGGTCTGAAAGCTTTCCCAGCTCGCAAGATATTTAGGAAAAAGATCAAAGTATTTTTCTCTTACACTCTATCCTAGTCCTCTAATACCTTTTCTTTCTATGATTCTGTATCTATTGTTATTAATGTGACTGTGGTGTATTGTTTTGGTTTGATTGTATTGTGTGTGTGGAATGTGTAGTTGATACGTTGAGCTTGATCTATAGGATTTTTTAGTTGGGTCCTGTTAGCAAAACAGGCAATTTTTTACTGGATAGTATATTGTAATTTATTTTTAACAAACACTGTTTATTCCACTTTTTTGTGACGGTATAACCCTACCGGTTTCAAGGCTTTCACCTCATCTTCAGGGGAGCGCAAACAAGACTAAATGCTGTTCGAACTGGTACCGATATAGACACTTCAACGGTTGGAGGCTGGGGGGTGAGGAAGGCTAGGGATAATTTCGGCCAAGAGCGGGGAGATTTTGGGGAAATAACTGTTCAACAGATGCTCCGATCGGTATACTGACTTAGAAATTTCTAGGGCCTCTAATCTGTCCAATTTATTTCCGTTGCCGCTAATATGTAAGAATTTGGCATCATCGATAGAAAAAGTATGATTCTCACGGTGACAATGATCTTTATTGGTTACTAAAACCTTTAAATTACTCTCGATATCATAAACCTAAAGTCTATACCAAACGATTGTCAGACCCGCACTCCTCTATGGCTCTGAATGCTGGACAACCTTCAGTTATAGCGCCCTTCAGTTATAGCACCCTCCAGTTATTGCGCCCTTCAGTTATAGCGCTCGCCAGTATGCTCTCTAAACGGTGATACATAAAGTTTAATTTTATTATTATTGAAAAGCTAAATATGATTTTATTTTTTTTAATAACAATATTACTTATGTTAAAATTATTTAAAAAGGAGGATCTGTGGAGGAAATGATTGATGAAGATAGGAATGGAATAATTCCACGTGGTAGAAGCCAATTAGCGATTTCATTTATGCCTTTTGCGATTTGCTTACTGGTAACAACATTTCATTAACATTCATATGCAATCTGAATAATATTATATTGTATTGCGTTGCTACATCTTACGATAAAACAACGCATTTGCAAATGCAATACGAAAAAATGCACTTGGACTCGATCGTTAAGAGTGTTGTTGAAATGCTTTCGTGACTTTTTTATAAACAAATCTTATCTTACGTCGTCAACCCTCTGTGGATTAAACATAATTATTTAACACTTAAATTTAAAAAAAATCTAAACAATAAACGTTAATTGACAGGCAGGTTTGCTTTATAAAATCATTGTCAAAGTGTACTCAATACGTTACTTATCAAGTTTATATAGCAAAATATTTTACCATATGTGGATTAAAATTAACATAAGAACTTAATAGGAGCCGACCATCCTGACGTGTTGGAAACGACCAGCCTTTGAACGATCAGCTTTTATAATGTTTTTGGATTATTCAACAATTCAAACTGTTTTCAGTATCAACGTGAAAAAATCAATTTTCTTTCCGAGTAACAACTCCTCCTTCGATCTGGTGACGGAATACTCCTTTGTACAGGGTGGATCATAAATCTTAAACTAGGCGTTATTATGAATTCTATTTCTTCAATTTTTGTACTAATTGAATTTTACATGTACTATAGAGTGATGAAAATTGATTCATAAGATTCGTTGTAGTGTTGTTCAAGACATATCAAGCTAAGCTGGGCGTTGTCTAGTCGAAGTTGCTTGATCATCAGCAACACTCTTTTGTACCCATTGAATATTCTCATTAAAGCGGTGTAAAAGTCAACATAGATCTAGTCTCTGTTGTCCAAAAAAATCAAATAATTTCCTAATCGTCGATCTTATAGGGCGATATCCATCAGCCCAACGATTTGTATAAGTACGTTGTGTTGGAATATTTGACTCTTGATTTGACGAAATGAAGTTCGATAACTTTCTTCCATTTCTCTGTTTTACCAGTAAAATTCTTTAAAATAAAAATTAAGTATGTTTTTTAAATTATTTAAAGAAAAAATATATATGAATGTTTGTAATTGGAATCCTTGATGGGCCAACATGTTTATGAACATATCATTCGATTCAACTGTTGAATGATCTTCCAGACTTCATCAAAGACTTCATACTTATCGACATTTGATTCAACTGTTGAATGATCTTCCAGACTTCATCAAAGACTTCATACTTATCGACATTTGATTCAACTGTTGAATGATCTTCCAGACTTCATCAAAGACTTCATACTTATCGACATTCGATTCAACTGTTGAATGATCTTCCAGACTTCATCAAAGACTTCATACTTATCGACATTCGATTCAACTGTTGAATGATCTTCCAGACTTCATCAAATATGCTTCATACTTATCGACATTCAAGAATTAATATTTTCTTCGTCCTGGCTGTAATGCTGAGGAACGTGACTCATAAATTGTTATATATATTGTTATATATAGATTATATATACAATATATTGTGAGTCCTACTGCAAACACACAGTATTTTGAGGTATAGTACTAGGTCCCAGATGAAATGTGCACTTGTGGATGTTGAGTGGGTGTAGAAGTGGGAATGTTTTTGAATATTAATATGGATACGAATTGGGAGGATTAGGAGTAAGAATAGGGAGATAACAGAAGCATAATTGACTATCTTCTGTGCCCCTCCGTTGAATTTAGTCTGCGGGTCCACGCAGATTCCGGAGTGTAGCCGCTGTCCGTGCGTTGACAGCTACTTGGAACTAAAGGCTAAGAATTTAAGATGTCAGCGGACTAGTGGTTGGATACGTTCTATGCGACCCTAGATTGGCCACAGAACTGCCTTACAAGGTACTACCGCTAAACATCTCACTACACCCCGTGAAGAAGAATTCATCATCCTGTTACGTAGCTCATGACAAATCATTGTGACTTCCATAATAGCTCTTGACGGCTCCTCTCCATCAATCCCTGTACTCCGCAGTTCGAAGAGCAGCAACTAAATACTACTTGGAAAGAGAGAAATGGAAAATATCGTAGTTGTTGAATAAGAAGGTGTATGGATATAGAGGGGACGAAATCTGTGTTTCGATAGCGAAGTCTCGCGTTCTGTCCTCTCAATCTACTCCGATGGGTTAATGGCGCGATGGTATATATGTATTTCTATTATTGGAAATCAAACCGAAAAAAAGTTGAGGTGCATGGCCTCGTGGTAACGCGCTGGACTCGCGTGCAGAAGGTCATCGGTTCGAACCCCCGCACTGTGCGCTTCTCCCCTCGAACGACACAGGCATTTTTCCCGCCTAGTGTTCGAGGGTATAAGGATACCTATGACTTCGGTCATATATATTCTTAAAAAAAAAACCTTTACACGAAATTAGTGTTAATGTAATAATTTGATTTTTTTTGACATATGTACATGCCGTCACAGATTTTACATGTCAGGGTAAGCAGACATAATAGATGTCCAGACTTTTCTATCATGACAAAATATTCTGCCTCTTCTACATTCATAGACCTCGTCATACGATTTTTAAGATTTTATTTCCTTCTTTTAAAATATCATTCACAAAATTCAACAATAAGGTCGTCCTGTATCACACCTACCACTCAAAAAAATTGTTAACGAGCGTATGAATAGAAAGGTAGTAATGTGACTTATAGAGTACAGATTGAGTGCCTCCCAGCATCATTAAAACACGTTACGTAAAAAAACTTACAAAAATAAGACGAACGCACCAAAAGTCAGTGAACATCTTTCTAATATGAATTTATGGTTATGCGTTTAGCATTTCTAGCTATTTCTAAGAACCCATAAATGTTATGGGATTCTTCGAACAAGCTAAGTAATAAAACACTTTAATGAAAGTTCACAAAAAGTCTAAGATATTGTATATAACTATCGTAATTAAGCAAAGTTGAAAATCGTTAACAATAGCAATTGATTACAATGTTTCTTAATGATATTTATTCTTTAATAAAAAAATTATACATAATACTGATTTATTATGCAAACAACATAACAACCTTTAACTGATCTTTCAAATAAATTGAACATGATAGTTGACGCCCATGAGCGTTGGATTGTGATATGACTGGTGTGAATAAGGGCTCTAGATATATATCAATCTCTTAAAACAGGGGTCTCCAAACTACGGCCAGCGAGCATCACAGATCCGGCCCGTGGTAGCGGCCCGTCATAGTTTATTTTGATTACATTGTAAAATTGACAATGTAAGTGAATCATACAAAATAATAATCAGATTTTTTTATTTAACGACCAATAATTAACACAATAACTGACATACATAATGAAATTGAACATTTTAATTGTAATTAATGATATAAAATTTATCCTAAAAACTTACAATAAGTGACATATCATACATAGGTACTTCCCATAATGAAATTAAACATTATAATCAGGGCTGTGGAGTTGGAGTCGGAGCCGGAGTCGTGGAGTCGGAACATTTTAGGCGGAGTCGGAAAAAATCGACCGACTCCGACTCCGTTTAATTATTTTAACATTTTCTTTAATGAACAACGTGACGGTATGTGTTAACCAGTTAACCTCTCATCGTTTCATGCCTGATACTATGCAGACTTTTATAATCGCAATAAACCCCAAAAGGGGATTACGTTCAGTTTACAGTTTTTACAAAATTAGATATAAAAACAGCAATACTGCGATATCCTGAAATTATTCAAGATTCAGCGCTGACCGTCACGGCCTTACCACTTACCACCTACACAAGTTAAGAGCTTCCATAAATCCTGACTTATTTTGAGATCTAATTCCATTTAGACCACAAATAGGAAATAAGATTTATATAAAGTATATTTACTTTCAAAAATCTTATCTTGTGTTCTATTCAATATTGAATCAAAATAATAATAAACAATATTAATAAGATTTAGTCAACGTATGAAAACAAATGAAGCAACCTTTTTATTTTATTTTAAAGTGTTTTCTTATTTTTTTTAATACCTACCTGTGTTGTTTTTCTAATTATTTTAAAAGTTTCATTTAATTATTTTTTTAAATATTAATATATATTTTTAATATTATTTTAGTGTGAACATGTTGCTTAATGCGTATTGTTTATATATTTTTTTATAAAATTGTTTCATTTGTGTACGAATATAATTAATTTTTAATTTATACCTGTATCCATTATTAATAAGTCAATATAAATACATTAGGAAGACGCAGTAAATTATAAAATAAAATAAAAATTGAAGTCAGAGTCAAGAGTTGGAGTCGGAGTCGGAGTCGGAGTCGGAGTTGGAGTCGGTGTCGGAGTATAAAATAAAGCCGGAGTCGGAGTCGGTAAATTTTCATCCGACTCCACAGCCCTGATTATAATTATGATTAATGAGATTTATGTAGCTGTAACTTTCCACTGACAATTGTTTGCAGTTGTGGATCAAGTTTACTAGTGAAAATTATCAGCAGCGTCTTCAAATACTCATCAGTTAATTTGGATATGTAAATATTTTTCGTATATTTCATTTTGGAGAATGTTTTTTCACACAGCAAATGTATGCAACTGATCAAAATTTGCGCGTAATTCAAAACTACAGTATGTTGGTATGATGAGCTAGCTAGGTCTTGGCCCTTGGGACTTATGGTAGTGGAAGAGTCAGTGTGGCCCTTAGGCTAAAAAGTTTGGAGTTCCCTTCCTTAAACTATACTTTTGAAACTATGGCTTGAAATTTTTATATTATTAAAATTAAATTATCATGGAAATCATTTTTTTCAAAAATATGAACGAATATACGTCTTTCTACCTATTTTACTTAATTTTTTGCATTCCTTCTTCTTATCTACTTTACTGTAAAAAAAAGTTATAAGTGTTTCTAATTGTCGTATTGCATTACACCTTCGTTATATATAAAACAACCAGGCGTGGCAATCTCTTCCAGCCAACCAGAAATATGTTAAAGATGTCAACAATTATAAATGAGATGTAGCTCTGGTATAATGTCTCTAAAAATCAATTAATGTGGACAAAAACATTTTTTTCTGGTGACGATTTTCAAAATATTCTCAACAACAAAGAGGGCAAACTTGTGTTAATAAGAGTTATCAAGTTTCTATAAAAAGAAGGAGAAACGCCGAGTAGAAATTAAACGACATTAAAACGCTGTAAATGATGAATTGTCTCCATCATATTCCACAGTAAGTTAATGACATACTAAGTATTATAGTTTCAGTTAGGCAGAGAATCGATTAAAAATGTGCCTCGTCAAGACAGACCAGCAATAGCACTCACTGCAGAAAGATAATCTTGTTTATTTATTTATTTTTATTGCAAATATAATCTGGCGGGTGTATTGCCAGGCGGCAATCTCTTCGAACCAAACAGACAAAGTAAATAAAGCAAGTTACATGGTCGCATAAATCATTCAAATTACTATTTATCCCCACGAAATTCCCAAACCCCACAAAGAAGGACAATCACTCGAACATTCATTTTCATATAAAGTGAGATATCATCAATCAAAGGAAAAGGAAGGGATGGTGGAGAGGAAAGGAAAAAAAACAAGAATGAAACACTTTATATTACTGACTAGAAATTAAAAGTTTTTTCAGTCGCTTCTTAAAGCACGTCAAGAACGTAGCGAGCCTAACATTGGTTTGCAACTGATTCCAGAGTTCATTGGTATTGGTTGGAGCCTAATTTAGATATTTTTAATATAAGTATACTCGTATATAGCATTCGCCAGAATATCACAACAATATTAAGAAATATCTACTAACTTTGTGCTCTCCTTTATTAATATAAATAACGTAATACTCGTATAAACAAAACATTAAGGACAATACTTTACCTCTGGAGTTGAGTAACCCTGCATCAACATATAGGAAGGTTTTAATTCTGCAAAGCAAGTTGCATCTCATTTTGCTAATGAGACCATGTGTTTTCAATATCTCAATATCTATCCATAAAATTCCCACTTAATTCTCAAAATATCCAATATTAGTTCTATGTATGCGTTATTCCACTTAAAACAAATCTGAGTTCTTTACCTCTATAAAATAAGTCTTCGACAATTACGTAAGTCTGCTTGGTGAAGTTTGGTAATATTTTGTGGTATACATAGATAACATATATTGAACTTAAATATACATATAATTATTAAATAATTTTAAAACAATGACTGTAATTTATTATTACTACTGCTTTTTGTATCTTCATGTTAGTTTAAGATAAAGTTTTCTATTATTTGTCAATAATTTTAAGTACTTTATAGCCTGTCACATGTTCATTTGTTTATAAAGACACTGTTGTGTCGTCGATTAAATAAATTAAATAAATAAACATTGGTTTTGTAACTGATTCCAGAGTTCATTGATATTTAAAAATGTATTCTTTGCGCGTTCAATGAATGTTGCGTTTCTTCTTTCTTCATGAACGTTTCCACTTATAAATCGATTGTTACATTTTTAAGCTAAAAAAAATTGTAATAATATATCGACTCATATAATTGCATAATGGCTTGAATTTGATGGCACAAACCATCCAAGTTTGGGTGGATTGCATATTAAAAAAAACACTGCTTTCATAAATAAAGGCATTAGGTAGACTAAGCCTCGTAATCGAGTATTATTTTCAGCCATCTTGTGGATGGAAAACGCCTTTGCGGGTATTGGTTTATTATGTGCAAACTATTGCACCACAGTAAGCTCACAGTTTTGAGAGATCAAAACCAAAATTTCGATGGCTAGAAAATTCAATTAGTCTAATTTTTATGTAACGCTTTTTTGTGTTTCTCCACAGCATGTAAGCTTTATCATGCAATAAATATACAAATTCAGATGTAAAATGGTCTAAGAATAAAACTAGTCTGAAACTGAATCCGTCAGGCAATGAACTTGAGGTGCTCGCTAGCTAAGCGTGAATGCTAACATTTAAACCACAACTATCGAGGTAATACATAAAAAGGTAATTTTTAAAATTTATTTAATAAAGTTTAAAATGCAGATAAAATGGCAGATATCTATGGATATGTATATATAGATATATCTATGGATATCTATAAATATACCTATGGATATCTATAGATATATCTATGGATATATATAGATAAGTACATGGTAAACGGAATACAAAGACTGCGGATTCCCTGGCTGACAGATTGCTCAAGATTTATTGTGGGTTCGACCCCTGGTTTAGACCGCCGTTGATGAGAGTCAACTCTCTAAACGGCGCTGAATAAATTATCCTTTTTATTATTATTAACAAAGAAAGCAAGCTGAGTTGCCTTTATTTTAATAAAATTATATTTAAGCATTTGGTGATTTTTACAAACGTACACGAATCGGACGTTGCATCACCAACACAATATATAATTTAATTGAGTTGATATACGAGTATGTACCTATTGTAATGAAATGTTCCTAATGCGTGGCCTTTGCAATAATCACTATAAATAATCGAACAGCCTATGCACGCAGATAGCCTATGCATACATATATACAAACATTTGACAAAGGCTATATCTATATACAAATTTGTAATTTATTTTTATCAAACACTGTCTATTCCACTTTTTTGTGACGGTTAACCCTACCGGTTTCAAGGCTTTCACCTCATCTTCAGGGAAGCACAAACATGAATAAACAGTGTTTGATAAAAATAAATTAGAATGTATTTAAACCTCCATAACGTTAATGCCTTAACTATAAACAACATATATACAAATGTTTATCTTAAGAACCAATCTAATGTATATGCATTAACTATGAACTAACTTTATTTTAATTTCCTGCATATTATATTAGTTTTAATAATCTTAATATATAATATAATTTCTTAGAAATAGTTAACACCTGCATACTACTTATAACTAGATAACAATTCATACAACTAATTATTTAGCAAGTTCATACCCACTCATTCAGGCTACTTGCATTCTATCACATTCTATCACATTCTCTCATACCTTGGTCCTCCCAGCTAAAACTGTATGTAGACTAGTCCGACAACAGATGATGCTTCGGAAGCCTGTGCTTACAACGAATAATAAAGAAAATATATTTTTTTGTAAATTCTGTCATGGATTAAAGCAATCGAATGTGTCCAAGATGGGCTGGATGGTTGGAAGAAATAGCTGCGTAACAATAAGTCTGTCAGATGTACCATGTTTACAAAGGAATGAAAATAAACAAATCAGATATTATTATTATTATTAATAGTAAAGGCATAATAAGGCATGGGTTAATTAATGACTCACCTTGAGTCTGCTAAATACAGTATTGACAATCGCCAAGTTGAAAACCAGAAAAAATTATCCATATCACTAAAAGTTGAAATAATAAGAACGGGATAAAACTATTAGTCCTCCTGATGCCTTCAGGTAAAGCGACTAACCTATCTATGGTCAGGTCCTGATCTATGCCGTGTGATAAGGTATCGCATAATTGCTTCGGCCGTTCCTGATTTTTATCTCGCGGTTATGGGAAAAATAATGGTGTTTGTTATGAGCAACGTAAGAAAACGGTTTGTTTTGAAATAACAGTCGTTTCTTGCAATTTGTTCAGTCAAATACTGTTTATACCACTTTATATAAGGGTTTAACCCTACCAATTTCAAAGTTTTTAACTAATCATCAGGGGAGCATAAACGAAAGCAAGTCACGTTTGTGCTCCTCTGATAATGAGGTGAAAACCTTGAAAACGGTAGGCTTTTACCGTTATTTTAAGTGGAATAAGCACTATTTGACTAAATAAATTACAATATCTTTAAACTTCTACAGTGTTGATGCTTTAACTTCTTGTATAAGTGATATATTATTGTTTTATGGTAGAATAATAAATTGACATGAATTATTTCTTTCATGCGTGCCTTGCGTAATATGTTTGGTATTACAATGTTTGATAAAACAATAAATGGTCGTATAAAGGATAAATGTTTGTTACATATTGATATTATAAATAGATTTAAGAAAGGAATCTCGAGATGGTTTGGCCACATTGAGAGAATATCTTGCGAAATAGCTGGTGCTGGTGTATCTCGTGTGGATTGGTATCGTCCCAAATCTGACAATTTTGCTTGTTCACACATTCATTCATCCAAAAATGGGCTTCGTCGCTAAAGATGATTTTTTGGCGAAATTTGGATCAACTTCCAACTGCTCCAGAGCCCAATCAGCGAACACACGGCGTTGTCTATGGTCGTTTACCTTAAGTTCCTGGATCAGTTGGATTTTACATGGGTGCAGACCCAAGTCCCGACGCAAAATTCGACAAGTTGAAGTCGCAGAAAGGCCAAGTTCTTGTGAACGACGAAAAATTGACTGCCTCGGGTTTTCCCGTACACTCTCACACACAGCAGCGATGTTTTCAGCAGACCTTGCGTTTCGGTGACGTACGGATGTTGGCTGATTATTTATTGAACCAGTTGACTCGAATTTGGCCACCAAACGTCGACTCGGCTGGACGGTTGTGGTGACGATAAAAATCACGTAATGCGCGGAACGTTTTCTCGAACGGAGCACTGATTTTGAAAATAAAATTTGATAATTTGTACACGTTGTTCGACGCTATAACCTTCCATGGTGATTTGTCATACACTATAGAACAATTCACAATAAATTTGACAGATGTTGCTTTAACAACATGACCGCTATAACCTAACAAATTTTGAGCGTCCCTATTGAAACCCTGTATATCAATCATCACACAATTTCTCTTGCGGTGTAGAGAGAGAGAACATATCTCTAAACAGGCAGATGGGACGAATGAATGCAGAAAGACTAACAAAACAAATATACAATGCAAATGTAAGTTGAAGGCGTGATAGAGAAAGATTAAGGCAATTATGGTTGAATCAAGTGAATGATATTCTAAACAAAGGAAAAGCAAGAAGTGAAAGGAATCGTAGGATCTGTATTAAAAGGTGTATGGATGTGTAGATGAAATATATGTTTCGAGATAAGAGTGTCTGGCGTTCTGTCTACCTCAGCATGAAAACGGTGGGATGGTTTCTGAAGTGTTTTATTTACTTCAGTCCGAATCTCTTGAAGAGAATTAGCTTCTCGTATGAAATCGTTGCCGACTGTCCTATTTCACGCTATATTCCTCCAATTATCGGCGTTGAGTCTTTTTAAGTTCTCAGAGATGGTGTTCAATCTTGGTCGAACTGTGTGATACTATGTTACTTGTTATTAAAGATTACCGTAAATTATTCGCCATCGGTCTTCACGTTTAAAATACATTCGAGATACTTGATAGTGTGAGTACCTGTTTTCAGAAAGAAATAACGCTACCTCTAGACCAGCGGTCATCAAACTACGGCCCGCGAGCCGGATCCGGCCCTCCAAACTTTTTCATCCGGCCCCCCGACTTTTATTCATAAATAATATATATAAGAAATATTAATTTTATAAAATTTTATGATTTGATTGTGAATACATGACAACGATTCTTCCATTGTGATTTGGTATAAGACTTCCAATATAAACTATATTTGTTTACACACGCAATGTAAACTAATGTTCTAATAGGATTTGAATAAGAATATTTTTCGTCCAGCTCTCCATATTTTTAAAAATTTCGATCCGGCCCGTTTCTCAAAAAGTTTGGTGGCCCCTGCTCTAGACAATCGATTAACGGGGTTTTTGGGTTTTCCGCGGTACAGAAAGTAATTGATTGAAAATTTTAAACGCACAATGTACGAGTTGTTCGTTTTTTACAATTGTTGAGTTCGATTAAATTGATAAATAATTTGATTACATTTCAAATATCTTAAAAATATAGAGAAACCAGAAACAACCCGTCAATTATAACGAAAGTAAATCAAAAAATATAAATATAATTTATAAAATACAAAGATGTTCTAACGATTGTTTAGAATATTGAACTCCTTACACAACCAATTCAAATATCAATACAAATAAATACTGTGCCAATAAGGATATTCAGAAACTCAAATATCATTACAAAAAAGTATAGTGCCAATTAGGATATTCAGAAACTCAAAAAAACATAAAACAAAAATTGAATAAAATCTATACTTTGAACTTGTATGAGAGCTTTTTAATTTTGCCAATAATTCGTTACAAAATGATATTTGTATTGTGATTGACGTACGAACAGAGGGAAAGTTTATTTAGATAGTATAATCAATTATGGTCGTCGTTTTTTTAAACATGTACGTTTCATATTCATATTATTGATTCTTATTTATCTCATTTAAATAAATATATGAGTATATCTTTGCAAAATAACATTAAACTTTCTTTGTTGAAAAAAAAAACAGATTTGGAGAAGAATCGGTATGTCATTGGTACCAAATGATATATGCTACATCCTTTGAGATGTGATGTTGGTGCCAAATGATATATGCTACATCCTTCAAGATGTGATGTTGGTGCCAAATGCTTCACATGTCATAGAAATAATAATATTCAGTTTTCATAACCCTCTTTTCATGAGGTACATTTTTTTATAATAACCCACTATTCAAAAGAGACTCATTAGATATACGAATACATTTTCATAAGAGACCCATTTTTTTTTCTGAAACTGGTTTTGCTTTCAGTTTTGTCCATTTGCCGATCCATAAAATAAGAGTGAGTTCAAGCTTTTTTATATATCACGTAATGAGTGCATTTGCTTGCAACAAATGACTGTGCGTGGCAGTGCACATGCCTGCATTACTTATGAAAGGCGAACGGAGCGCAATAAATGCATCACGCACCGCTTTGACACCAATCATTATTATAACATTTGCACGAAAAATACATTGTAGGAACAATCGGACCACACGACACATATTCCGATCGATACCATCATCGTACATTGTTATAATACATTTATTTTAAAGTATAATAAATTAACTTTTACTGGAACAGTTGCCCCTCGTCCACCCACACTGTAAGTGTAAAAATGATGGAGGGTAAAAAAGATAGTGAAGGTACAAATAGAAGTTAAGACACCACTGAAAGAGATGATATATTAAAATGAAACTTCTTATTTATACTGCAGAATATCTTAGAAGATTTAAAGCAACACCAATTTTTTTCACAAAAATAGGAGAAAGCTGTTAAACTATCCCTGGTTGTCATAAGGTTAGATTTGTCAATAGGGCTAAAAGTATGTTGTTTATCTTTTGAATATCTTTTGAAAAGAGATTTCGTGAATACAAATCCGCCTTAACTAATCCTCTTATTTATTCTGAAATGGCTAATCATTGTCACCGTGAAAACCATACTTTTTCTATCGATGATGCCAAATTCTTACATATCAGTAGTAACGGAAATAAATTGGACAGATTAGAGGCCCTAGAAATGTCTAAGTCAGTACATCGATCCGAACATCTGGTGAACAGTTATATCCCAAAAATCTCTCCGCTCTTGGCCGAAATCGTCCCTTGCCTACCTCACCCCTCAACCCCCAACCGTTGAAGCGTGTATATCGGTACCAGTTCGAACAGAATTTAGTATTGTTTGTGCTCCCCTGAAGATGAGGTGAAAGCCTTGAAACCGGTAGGGTTATACCGTCACAAAAAAGTGGAATAAACAGTGTTTGATAAAAATAAATTACAAGGGCTAAAGGTAGTTCAACAATTTACACACAATAAACCAAGACGTCACAGACGTCTTCCATTCCAGTATCGTATCGGTATCCCTGTGTTCTTGATGGAAGTTACAGGGTGGTGATGATGATGGAAATGAAGTTTAACAAAACATAAAGTCGATCTCCATACCTAGTTTGTACGATGCATGTTTCCAATTCTAGTTTTCGAATCCCGTTGGTACCCAGTTTATTCAATACGTGTATTCTAGTCTGGTTTTCACATGAGATCTCTAAAACTTATTTTGTTTAACTGAAAGATATTGCTAAATACGACAAACTCGCCAGGTTGTACTGTATACAACGAAAACAAAATTCAATAGTAAAAACAACAGATAGTGGTTGTATGTAAAATACAGTACCCGGCGGTAAGTAATACACATCGTGCTTAAGAAAGAGACTGTCGGCCATAATCGGCTAACTTTGGCTTTGTAGATCGTCGTCACTGTCGCACAATGCGCTTACAGTCTGGTCCAGTAAGGACTGACAAATCGCGGCGGAACACGTGTATGAATGATAGAGGAGACGATCTACAAAGCCGAAGTTAGCCGATTATGGCAGACAGTCTCTTTCTTCAAGCCCGATGTGTATTTCTTACCGCCGGGTACTGTACATCAAGTGATAACTAATATAGTCTAAAAAGTCTAGAAAGTGAACTAAAATACATTTATTTATTGACCCTTTATTGTATCACAATCTGGCGGGTTTATTGCCATGTGATAATATCGTCTAACTAATCAGATAAAAGTTAATAATTGAGGCTGTGAATTCGCAAAAATTATTCAAATTATTGTTAATTTTTTTATAACAAGAAACGTTATAAATATATAATTTGTGAAAAAAAAACAACAGGTAATTTAATGTGGACACACAATTATAATGAATCTGGGTTCGTTGCCTTTCATATGTCGCGTCCCTGGTAAACCAGGCGTTTGCCTGTACTTTATTGAGGAGAACGAGTTAACTTGGTATGAAATTCATGAACAATAAAAGTAAAAACAATAAAAGTGATATATGTATTATCAATCCGTGAAAGAAAGAAGAGATGGTGTACAGGAAAGAGAAATCGGGAATCGAACACGTAACAATACAGATTTGACACCAAAAGTTTTTTCAATTGCTTTCTAAAACTTGAATAGCAGGGTAATGGGACAGGTAACGATATTATACTAAAGTGACAATATAGTAAAGAACACCAAGGAGTTTGTCTACCTCGGGAGCAAAATAACATGGGACGGTCGGTCCAAGAGCGAGGTCGACAGCCGTATACATCAGGCTAGACTTGCATTTAATAAAAGGTCGAAAATAATAGAATCAAATAATATAGACCTAAAACTGAGAATACTCCTCATCAAGACCTATGTATGGAGTATCTTGATGTACGGCTGCGAGACATGGTGCCTATCCGAAAGAGATAGACGAAGACTAGAGGCTTTTGAGATGTGGTCCTATAGAAGACTATTAGGAATTTCCTGGAGAGACCGCATCACAAATGAAGAGGTTCTCCAACGAATCGAAGGAGGAAGGCACCTGCTCAGGATCCTGTCCGAAAGGCGTGCAAGATGGATCGGTCATATAATACGACAAGAGGGCCTCTTGCATGCCATAATGGAGGGTATGACCGAGGGGACAAACTCTAGGGGACGCCCACGCCGAGAGTACCTGGAGGACCTGTTGGTGGACGTGCGCTGCTCAACATACACAGATTTAAAAAGAGCCGCACAGGACAGGGAGGAATGGAGGAGAAGAGTTGAAATTGCTGCAAACCAGTCTTAGGACTGCAACCACGGAAGGAAGGGACAGGTAACGATATTATACTAAAGTGACAATATAGTATGACAAAACGTCGGGTGGATAAAATACGAAAAAATAACGTGGCAGATTGCTGTCATATTATGGACATGTGATATTGGGGAACTGTTGAGAAGTCTCTGTTGAGCAGTGAACTAAAATAAATGTTGTACTAAAGAACTACTATATTTCATACAATACATGTTTTCAATACTCAGCTATGACAAATCTGAACTAAGATATGAACTTGTTAACGCTTCCTTCCCTGTGATGTGTAACTAGTGCACATTGCTTCTAAAAACTTTAATATCTCTATTAATATAATAAATACTGGGTTTAGATTTTAGGTATTCCTCCGTAATATATTTACGCATTGAATGAAAAAAAAATATTCATAATAATTAGCACTTATCGGCCACATCAGAGATATTTTGTAAAAATCGGGAATAAATTCATCAATACAATCAAACGTGTGCCAGTGTGTGACGTAGGTATATTAATTCTAAAAAAACCGCTATAGTGAGGAAGCGATGCTATTCACGTCTCACTCTTCTTTGGTATATGGGAACGCAAGAAATAGAATCTCAGTTTGCAGTTGCGTTTCTTCCTTCGAGACACACAGTGTCAGTCCGTCTCAACTCTCAGTAACTTTAGGGCATTCATTCGAGATGGTCTCTTTGCCCGTTTTGTGAACGTCGGCCGATGTTTTTGTCTTCATGTTTTCAGCAATTAAATTTCAAATATTATCACTTTTGACTTCAAATTTAATTAATTTGAGCGATTGGCTATGAAAATTCTTATATTTTTCAATTTTAAATCGCTCATTTTTACATGTGTATTGAATACACAGCACCGGAACGGGCGGTTTTTTTAGCACAGGAAGGGAAAGGTAAATCTGTATTCAGAAGAAACAATATTCATCTAATTTATTATCGATTACTCTTCATGGCAATGTGTGGAGTGGAGATATGGACGATGGGAAAAAGGAAACAAAATACTCTTGAGTTGTGTTGTAGGAGGCTATGCTACTTATTCCACGGACCGCAAGGCGCATAAACGTCTCTATTATCAGATAATTGGAGATACTGAAAGTCTTTCGTATTTTGGGTATATTGCTAGAAACAATGATGCAAGTCTGGACAAGCTGATGTATATGGTTATATTTGAGGGAAGGTGAGCAAAACGAAGGCGTTCTTATTCGAAGGACGAATAAAATACAGGTCTTAACAGGATCCTTTGTAAACGCTGCTTTCGACTTGGCCCAGGACCAAGATGGATGAAGACAGATGATGGCAGTATTCAAATTAATTGGTTAATTGTATAAAAATGTACAATATCATTATGAGGTCGACAGCCAACATCAATAAAAAATGTAATAACGCAAGATCTACAAAAATACACATATTATTTTTAATTGAATATGATATTGTCTTGAATCATATATCGCAGGCATAGGTGTTGATTTTCTCATATTAGTTTCGATCTCTGTGGCTTGGTTGGAAGAACGTTCGCCTGCTACCAAAGGGTCTCGGGTTGAATTCCTGATTATTTAATTTGTTTTTTTTTTCTTTCGTTAGGCTTCTCTTTGTGCGTGTAAAATATAAGAAATTACCACAAAAGATCTATAACATAGGTAAATAAATCTAATCTAAAAAAAGACATTTTTATAATTTCGCAGTATCGCGATGCAAAGAAAAATTATCTGGAAATCCACAGAAAAAGTAAAAATATTGCGAATTGAGGTTATTGTAAACGGAATCGGGAAACTACATATTGGAAATTCCGTTTTTCGCAAAAAATAGGAACGTGAGCACATTTTGTTATATTATTCCACAGAGGTGGAACTAGGCAAGAGACATTTAATGTGACTGTACGTTAGGCACATATATTTAGGTATGTGTAAAAATAAATTGTGTTCGTGAATAATGCTTTGGACTTCCAGGACAACCAAATACTCCATCCTTCAGTTCAGTTCGATCCCACCCCTACCTTGGATGTTTCAGGGGACTAAATAGGTTCCCATTCAGCACGGGTAACAATAAAATATCGGAATATTCTTTATTTATTATAAGCGCCATGTCACTTTGTGACGAAGAAGGAACTGTCCACAGGGGTTCCACATATGACGACACACTAGTGTGAAGAGAATAGTAGCGATGACGGACCTAACTGATTATCATTGCAGTACTATAAAATGAGATCTGAAGATTAATCGAGATGGCAGTAAAAATTGGGAAAAATGAAAAGAAAAGAGACTAGATTGAAGCTTAACAGTTGATCATTACAACGACAAGGGAAGATACTAGATTGAAGCTTAAAAGTTGACCATTAAAACGACAAGGGAAGAGACTAGCTTAAAAGTTGACCATTAAAACGACAAGGGAAGAGACTAGATTGAAGCTTAAAAGTTGACCATTAAAACGACAAGGGAAGAGATTAGATTGAAGCTTAAAAGTTGACCATTAAAATGACAAGGGAAGAGATTAGATTGAAGTTTAAAAGTTGACCATTAAAACGACAAGGAACGAGACTAGATTGAAGCTTAAAAGTTGACCAGTAAAACTTCTATGACCAATCTATCCTGCCAAAGCTCGACGTTAAATTTAAACTATTAACGATCTATTTTCAACGCAAAAGACGTGTTTTTGGACTCATTTCCAGTCGAGAGCTATAGCTATCTAAGTAATATGTAACATAAGTAGACTAATGCTTATATAGTATAGTATGCAGTGTTTCAAGAAAGAGAAGCAGATTAGTATTATATTGGGTGTTAACATAAGTTGTGTCCGTTTTTTCTACAATATAAAAATGAGCACTAAAAGTAAAACAAAATGGTAAATGTTATACGTCATTCGAAAGAAAATTTTCTGTTGTACAAGATATTGTATTCAAACATATTTCATCACCATTTTCAAATCATTTTTCATCACCAGTAATGATGCGGTAAAGGAACCTTTGCTTGTGGCCATGCGTAGCTCGATGACGCGCGAGCAAACCACCAGAACTTCTGGACTTTCCCATTGATTTAAGATGGCGGTATGCAGTCATGTGACTACGATGCATTTGCTCAGCCAATTCTACTGGTGGTTTGAAGGGGATCTTCATGAATAATATGGTTTAAGCGGTCCTCATCGAAGTCCACTGGTCGTCCGGAACGCTCCATGTCTTTCAGGTCGAAATTACCGTCTTTGAAACGCAAAAACCATCGACGAGCTGTCCTTTGCTTCATAGTATCTTCACCGTACACTTATCGTACGCAAATATCGCAAGCAGCTTTATTCCCTCGATTGAACGCGAACAGAAAGAGGTGTCAAAAATGCTCACTTCCGTCTACTTGATATTCCATTTTGAAGGCTTGTAATCAAATAAAATAATATATGTAACGTAAAAAAAAATGCAACATTTCGTAGAGCAGAAAATTTTCTTTCGAATGACGCATAACATTTACAATTTTGTTTTACTTTTAGTGCTCATTTTTAAATTTGAAAAAAACGGGCACAATATTTGTTAACACCCAATAAATAGATCACCGAAATACTGAAATTACAAAGCGAGAGATCTGTAGAACTCAAATACATAATTGCTTGATACACTCCGATGTATTGTGGATAATAAAAAAATACACTCGGATGTATTGTGGATAATAAAAAATACACTCGGATGTGTTGTGGATAATAAAAAATACACTCGGATGTATTGTGGATAGTAAAAAATACACTCGGATGTATTGTGGATAATAAAAAATACACTCGGATGTATTGTGGATAATAAAAAATACACTCGGATGTATTGTGGATAATAAAAAATACACTCGGATGTATTGTGGATAATAAAAAATACATTACGAATTTTAAACTACATAGAATCTAGGCCATCTTTTACCTCAAACCTTGTGAGCAATGTTTATTTTTTGCTTAAATTTATGGAAAATTTATTTGAATGGAAAAAAAGGGAATTCTAGTCGCTGTTGATCAAGGAGATGAAACTAACGAAGCGTAGAGTATATTTTCACCAAGCGATATAATTTAGTTGAAAAAAGTATGGCTTTTAAAATAAGCGGATTTCCCATTATATTTTCAATAACGATTAGGCGTTGAAATTTTATTATTTTGTTTAGAAAAAAGTGCGAATTCTGTTAAACCTTGCGATTTACAAGAGATAATGAGATATTTGTTTATATTTTAATTCTAGTTAAGGTATTAACATTGTGGAGGCTTAAAGACATTGTAATTTGTTTTATCAAACACTGTTTATTCCACTTTTTGTTTTGATATTTGTTTATTTCTTTCTTAACGGTCAATTTCAGCCATTGCCAGTCAAGTTAAAAGGAAAAGTATACCAAACGATTGTTAGACCCGCACTCCTCTATGGCTCCGAATGCTGGACGATGTATTTACTCTAGACAACTAGAAACTGCTGAAATGCGTATGCTAAGATGGTCAGCTGGTGTATACCTAAGAGACAAAATAAAAAGCTCACGCAGTCATGGAAGCCTAGGTGTTACATACATCAACAGCAACATGGAGGAGAGGTGATTGAGATGGTATGGGCACGTTGGACGTAGAGCACCTGATCACATTGTGAACCAGGCAATCTCCATGGATCTTCCTCGAATAACAACCAGAGGAAGACCAAAGAATTCATGGGTGGTGCAAAAAGATAACCTGATGCAGAGGCACGACCTGGGAGAGGTAGTCTGGGACAGAGGAGCATACAACCTGAGGACGAGGAGAGCTGACCCCAACAGTCTTCGCAGACAGTGAGTTGGGATGGAGCCAGGGAGAAGAATTTCAGCCATTAATAATTTACACAAATACAATTTAATTTCAGAGTGCGATTAGACATAGAAATATGTGATGTGTTAAAATTTAGATATAAAACCTTATTGATACTAGTATTATATAATAAACTAAAGAACTTTTATTTATCTAAAAATATTCCTCTTTCGAATTCCCACCCTAATCCCTATTGTCTTGAGTATTATTTTAATATACCATATTCAAGACACCGTCATGGATACCAATAATAATTATGAAACAAAAACTGATTGATTGGACGAATTTGCTTTAGAGCAATAATTGTGTTTGCAATGTCTAAGCAAGTATGTTTATTGCCATAAAGTAATATCTTTCAACCAATGAATGATGAGTTACGCAGATTCGTGCCAATTACTGAACGCAAAGTTATATACACATATATTAAAAACATTAATAAATAAGTGAAAAATCAATACATATCAATACTCTCAAGCTATTTTTCTGTCAGGGTAGACAGATATGACTGATCGCCGAACTATCTTATCTCGACTCTCACCCTTTTCCTCTTCTAGATCCTTATACCTTCTAATTCGCATCAGGAGTGCGTCAGCGGCTGTTGTTAAATTGAATGACAGAGTATTTTACAGCAGAGACCCTGTCTACAAAGATACCAGTCTACAAAGCTGGTGTCCTCCTCATACTTCTCTACGGGTCTGAGACTTGGGTTCCCTATAGAAGGCACATTCAAAGCTTTGAAATGTTCCACAAGTGTCTCCTTCGTCGAATTCTTCGGATCCACTGGAGTGATCATGTAACAAATGTTTCCGTCTTGCAACGCTCCAACTGTAAACCTATAGAAGATATGGTTGTAAAGGGGAAATTGCGATGGACCGGGCATGTGATACGCATGAGCAATCATATAACGTACTCCCAAAACGCGTCTTGTACGGGGAAGTGATGGGCATGCGAAGAATTGGTGGGCAGAGGAAGCGCTATAAGGACAGTCTGCGAGAGTCGCTTACTTTGTGCCGGGTGCCTGAGGACTGGGAGCGGGTGGCTCAGGACCGTGAGGGGTAGAGAGCCATATGTTCTCGGGCTGATAGTGTCTCACCGACTAGAGGTGCGAGAAATAGTCAGCGCGCTGCGAACATGCGTCAGCATGACCAGGCGGCTCAGCAGGGTCCACATGTCTGTGACATTTGCGGGAGAGTGCGCATCTAGGATCGGTCTGTTTTCTCACGGAAGATCACATGATCGACGAGGAGGAACGGTTAGAGATTGACGTTGGAGTGGCGAGGGGATCCTCGACTACGAGACCCAGCATCGACGACGACGACTGTATGTTTCCACTACGATTTTTGTAGCTTTTCATTTTCTTCAAAAATATAATTCACTTCATTCAACCATGCTTTCGTTGGTCTTCCTCTACCGTATCTTCAACTAACATTTACACTTTATATTTTATACACTCTATGTTAGTATTTCCTCATACATTCGTTATACATGACCAAACCATATGTTTGTGCTCTACTTTACCTTACTGAACAAATTTGCTTTAAGTTTACATTCATCCCTGATTATTTCATGACGTATTTCGTCATACATTCTTGTCACCCCATTTATTCAGTTTCTTTCAGTATTTCCCTTCCATAAATCAAAGTTAAAAAAAAACCAGCGAAACTAAATATTTGCAAATACCATCAACAGAACTGGTAATGGACAATAAACTAGGATTTATGGAAAAATACATTTCGTCATTGCTGAGAGATTAAATAATATTTTTGTTCAATTGTATCCGATTAACATTTTTGCACCTGATCAAAAGTTTCTGATTGTATGTAATTAAAATACCAATGTCAAATACTATTAAAGGAAAAACAAATCGGGAATATAAAAAGAATGTTATTTTGTAATACTTGGTTAAGGCGTTTAGTCACCATCTGTTATGATATCTCTTTACAATTCACCGGTTCACAGTTGATTAGAGTGCGGCTCAATCATTTGGAACCCGAGAAGAATCCACAATTTTCTGATAGCTGAGCGAGTCGAAAAGAGATTTGTGTGACACCTATATTATAAACTGAATGTATTTATATGTTGTTTATAGTTAAGGCATTAACGTTGTGGAGGTTTAAAGACATTGTAATTTATTTTTAACAAACACTGTTTATTCCACTTTTTTATGACGGTATAACCCTACCGGTTTCAAGGCTTTCACCTCATCTTCAGGCTTTCACCTCATCTTGTTTGCGCTCCCCTGAAGATGAGGTGAAAGCCTTGAAACCGGTAGGGTTATACCGTCATAAAAAAGTGGAATAAACAGTGTTTGTTAAAAATAAATTACAATGAATGTATTTAACCCATGGCTCTATCACACATTTTTAATGGGTATCTTTACGAGTAGATATTACTCCTTAAGCATAAGTAAAAATACATCTACGTACATGTTTAACATATATCTTCTTATCCCTGGCTCCATCCCAACTCACTGTCTGCGAAGACTGTTGGGGTCAGCTCTCCTCGTCCTCAGGTTGTATGCTCTTCTGTCCCGGACTACGTCCCCCAAGCCGTGCCTCTGCCTCAGGTTATCTTTTTGCACCACCCATGAATTATTTGGTCTTCCTCTGGTTGTTATTCGAGGAAGATCCATGGAGATTGCGTGGTTCACAATGTGATTGGGTGTCTGCGTCCAACGTGCCCATACCATCTCAATCGCCTCTCCTCCATCTTGCTGTTGATGTATGTAACACCTAGGCTTCCACGAATGCGTGAGCTTTTTATTTTGTCTCTTAGGGACACACATTTAACATATATGATATTATAAATATATCAATTGGTAATGAAGAAAATAGAAAACACTCTAGTATTCACAAACTTTTGTTTAATGTCCATGACAACTTTTTACACCATCGTGAAATAAGATTATTTTCGGTACCGTATTCACGAAGTGAGATGTTAAGAGCATCACCACTTGCACACAGAATGACTTTGTATGGCACCGGTACTTAAGGACTGTGGAAATAAGTGGATGACTGCTGCTCAATGCTCGGAGATTTCTGCTCACTTGATGCTTTCCAGTGAACAGTAGCAGGGTGAAGAGATTCCTCTTGAGCAGGTAGTAGATGGTCGCAAGTAAAAGACAGTGGACTGGAGTAAACTGAGAATGTATTTTTTTTACTTTTGTCCCCTTATGTGCGGCTAACCGCTCATCGCAAGCGCCTGTTTTCTCCCGTGCATGCCGTTATGACTTGCGAGATATCACGATTCTCGCAAGTTTTCGCATGCATGGCCCGGCTGACTTTTGATACTGTCTCGCGATGGCCGCGCATAAGGAACATTTCAGTTACGGTCGTGATACAGCATGGACCTCAACAAACATAAATTATACATAAAAAATACCAATATTATAGAAAACATATCATAAACAAACATGAAAAAAAATACATCACATGTTTTAGGTGACGCATACGTCCGATACAGACTTTGTTGAATGAATTTTCTGATATCGACTTCTTCTATATCTCGGTGGATAAATTGAGGATTAAACTCTTAAATAAAATTTGTCGGTTTAACTGAATCAATTAACAAGGAAGAGTAACATTGTTCCTTTTGTCATTATGCTATATTTAACTTAATGTGTACTTAAACTGATATTTAATCACGTTGTCGTTTAATTTTAAAATAAAGTGAAATTAAATTATACATGCATACATATCATCACGTAACGTCCCTTGCGGGGTAGGCAGAAAGAACAGCTCTCTAATTTTTTTTATTCAATCACACATATTTTACCTCCTCCACATTAATTATTCATGTCATCCACAATCTTCTTGTATTCATACTTATATTTATTTATGAATCGTTATTTATTAATCCCCGCAACATGTATTTCTAACTCTTATATAATTAGTGGAATGACGAAGTATGTCTTTTTTTATTAAATATTCTTATATGGAGTTTCACAAGTCGCAAAATAAATCGCAAAAAAAATTAAATGAAATTATTTTGTTAATAATAGTTATATTTTAATTGTAAGTAAAAAAATAAAACAATAACAAAATTAAAATAATGTTCTTAAGACTGGCAGATTTCATTGTTGTTAAGAAGCAATGAAAAAATTCACTCAACGAAAACGAAAAAAAAAAAAAACAAACAACAACTTCTACAATGGCCGATTTTCCGTTAAGGTTAGTCAAACTCACATCTTTCAGATAGAAAAGAACGGCCTTGGATAATACAATAAAACTTAGTAAAGTCAAAAACAAATAATGCAAATACTCCACTTTTAAAGAACCAAATAAAAAAAAGAAATTCCTAAACAGTTGTTGGATAGAACCATGGAACCAATCTGCAAGAAGTGTTAAACGTTTAACACTCGTCGGTTGATATGGTCATGATGGATTAACACTTGGCTTGTCTCGTCCCCTGTCTAAGGTAGAGACAAAAAAAACAACTGAATATTTTACCAAGGCCAATGAACTAATTATAACAAATTCAAGCCGAGACTGGGAATTTTCAAATAAATTTTACCTATCATCTGGAATATTTGTCGAAACGTTCAGAAACAAATGACATAAAAAAATAGCAAGTAAATTGACTTGAATCCAATCTGAAACCGTGAAAGTAGATTTTTTTTTGTTTATTTTACTGTAGACTTACACTAACAATTGTAAATATTATATGAAGTGTTGTATCATTCCATTTGCAATACTTTTTTAAATTAAAATTTTATATTACGAAAATTTAGATAAAGAAGAACCCTGTGAGATTAATTTATTAAACTCGAAAATTTAGATAAGGAAGAACGAAAATTTAGATAAACAACGAAAATTTCGATAAAGAAGAACCCTGTGAGATTAATTTATTAAACTCCCTGTGATATTCATTTATTAAAAGAAATTTTAGATAAAGAATAACCCTGTGACATTAATTTATTAAACTCCATTTATTAATTTATTTTTTCAGGTCCTTTGCACATTACTGGCTTCCCTAATTCGTACAAAAAAAACATGTATAAAACAGTTCAACATTTTGAGACTTAAAAAAACCATTGTAAAAATTTATATATTAGAATAAAATACTATGACAAAATGTAGCAAGTTAGATGATATAATTTTTTTTTATTATTTCAAGTTGTACACAAAATTCAAGAGATTTTTCCTGAAAGAGCTGAGCGACACATGAAGTACGTCTACATGTAGAACAAATTAATGAAGAAATATTAACCTTTCCTTCCCGGTGTTGGGTATCTTCTACACGTTGCTTCAAATAACCATCAATATCTCTATAAATATAATAAATACAAGGTTAAGATTCTAGGTATTCCTCCATAATATATTTACGCATTGATTTAAAAAATAATATTAATAATAATCAGAATTTATCGACTACATCGTAAGTATTTTCTAAATATCGGAAACAAATTCGCATTTAAACGCTGTGAGTGCCTCGATCTTGGGTCTTGACGATAAGTGAAAAGTATGTGGGAAGCGCGACACTATATTCGCATCTCACTTTTGCATACGTCACTGAATAGCGAGGAGCGCAATTGTCTCCACCTCGCAAGTGTAAGCGACGCCCGAGTTAGCCCCCAACCCTGCCGCGCTGCAGTAGCTGTTGAGCTGGCAACGAGACTAGACCTACGCCCGTTCCGTGAGCGGTGCCAGATGGTTTTTTAATGTTTTCAGCAAATAAATCTGAATTATTATAATTTTTAACTTCAATTATAATTAATTAAGGGGATTATCTATGAATGTTCTTATTTTTCCGATTTAAAATCGCTAATTTTTGATCGCGTACTCACTACCCAACACCGGAACACACGTTTCATTTTTATCACCGTAAGGGTTAACAAAACAAACAACATATAGTGCAAATGCTTGTGGAAAATGTGATAGAGAAAGTATGATTAGATCAATTGAATATTTTGAAAGAAGGAAAAGTATAAAAGTCAGAGAAATCGTAGGAGTTTTATGGGAAACTGTCTTGATGTAGAAGATATGAAAGATCTGTGTCACGATAATAAAGCCTGGCATCCTATCCTCTCTGTCTACCCAGTGAGTGAGACGGTGTGATGATATGTTTGAATGTGTGATACAGTGTTAAAAATAATTAGTTTGACAGAATTGTTTTTAAATATCAGTTTGATATTTGAGACAAGCTCACGCCATTTCACATTTTTTACGAGTATGTACGAGTATGAGCAAATTATCGATAAACTGCAAAAACAGTATTAACACATTCACTGCGTATAAAATGTCATACAGAGATGTTGAAAATTAGCGAATTTTTGAAAACCCATAACTAAATTCTACTTTCTATTGAAACATCATATACAAGTGTATTCCTTCGTGTCTTCAAAACACATGAAACCGGCGACGAATCCTTATCGGGAGACGTTTATGAGTGCACTCAACATTCAAGGCTATTTTGTATGGACACGGGAGCCGTGTTTGACGCAGTGAACGTGTTAAGGAGTAAACATGAATATCAATTTATCGCCGTAACATCGCAAATAGAAGAGATAGCCGTGTGGCAATAAGCTCACCGATTTTTTTTTCTTGTAAATTGTCATTTAAAATATCATCATCATTCTTAACCTGTCTCGACCTAATATTATGTACTATTAGTTAATTATTTCTCCATCCCTAGATGTTGTATCTGTCTTCTTTAATCTAATAAGTTGGTATTTTTTTTAAGAATAGATATGACCGAAGTCATAGGTATCCTTAATACCCTCGAAAAAAGTGGCTGTGTCGTTCGAGGCGAGTAGCACAGGGTTCGAACTGACGCCTTTCCGCACAGAAGTTCAGCGCGTTACCGCGCGGCCATGCACCTTTTATATATATTATAATATAGAGGTTAGTATGTCTTAGGATGCTGGGATTAATAAAATGAAATATAAATGTGTAGACAATTCAATCAAAATTAGGACCCGAATTCACAGTCTGGCCTAAATACTATATACTAATACCCAACCTTAAAAAAAATGATATTTATTCAAAGTCGAACGTCATACCACAACCACAACAAATTTCTATGAAATTTAACAATTGTATCGGACGCATGCGTCATCTAAAATATATGGTTTATTTATATTCTGTTGTTTTGATTGACATGTAAAGATGTTTTGTTGATATGCAAAAATGTACTTGCTGTGTACCGATTGTAATGAGATGCTCCTTATGCGTGGCCTTCACGATAGCTACTATCAAAAGTCGTCCAGTCCATGCAAGCGCAAAACGTACGAGATATGTAGTATCTCGCAAGCCATGACGGCATACACGGGCGAAAATAGGAGCTTACGATGAGCGATTGCCCGCACATAAGGAGCGCAAAACGTCCAAAATAGATTCTCAGCCTCTGGAACGACCATATTTTACCTGCTAAAGAGGAATCTCTTCACCTTGCTAGTTTTCACCGCAAAAGCATAAAGTGAACCGAAATCTCCGAGTATTGAGCGGCAGCCATCCACATAGTTTAGTCTTTCTACGGTGCTGTACAAAGGGGTCCTTCGAGCCGGATCTGCTGCATTAGGTGCTGTACAACAATTAATACTAGTTTTTTTTTTCAGACAAAAAAAAATTATTTAGTGTAGAGGCCTGACAATGAATCCGTGCCTACGATTCCGCATCTTTATGTTCACAAACTGGATCTTGAGGGTTTCTAGGGTAAATGCGAATGTCTCGTTTAAACGGAGGCTCCCCTTAGTTATTAAAAAAACATGGCGATTTCATTTGATGTGGGAGCATTGAAGCGTCGCTGGTCTAACTGATGAAATACCATGCTGACAACTGGAACAAATCGATTAGCAACGGCAGCATCTTATACGGCTCTGGCTTCCACCTCGCATCAGGTGATAGCTGTGAGTAATTTTGTAGTTTTGCCAGAACCGCGGTCAATTTCCACGATGATTCATGCATTTAATCCATCATTAGCTAGATAGTTAAGGCGAAGCTTTCTTGCCAGATTGCTGTAAATAACATAAAGTTGAGCAAAGTATAGTGTTTGACTGTCTCGTGGTGCGTTATATGACGTTATGTGATAGTATTGGCTATAAGCCCTGAGCACACAAGGACCTCGTTCAGGTAAGTCAACAATTTTAGCGCCAGTTGATGCAAATTATACGCTACTATTGTAAGAATAGGCATGCTCACGAATATATTTTTAGCTGGAAGAAGATGGGCCCAACTGAAGAGTTTGCAAAAAGTCTGAGTATTCCAGCTCAATACAGTTTTCATTCGTTGGTTTCGACAGCTGGATTATTCCTTGTTACAGCGGCTTGTGAACTTTGTTTCAACTGGGCGCTCAGCGAGAAAATCTTAGATTTGCAGAACTGACAAATTATGTTTCTTGATCGTTGACATGTGCCTCAGAAAAATTAACTTATTCGTCTCGAACCGACAGATTTTGAACTTCATAGCGTGCTTGATATTGTTGGAGATTTTCTTGTGCACGTTGCTGTCGAAGGACTGAAGCATTTCTTTCTTCTCGTTTTTTTTTACTTTGGCAAGCTCATCGTCGTTGCTGTCTTTCTTTATTTAAACTTCGTATTTCCCACTTTGAATTCCTATATTTTGAACCTCCGCGAATGATTGCTGTAACAAAACATTAACAACAGACTAATCGCCGATAAATGGCCGCCCCGTTGGACATAGTGTGACATGAAAATAAGCAAATTGTGAGCGACCTGGCGATTGGTTTGCCAGGGTTTTCCCTACCTTGGACGGAGTGGTGTACTCTAAATAGGATCAGATACGGAGTGGGCCATATATCATATGATATGCACAAGTGGGGTCTAGCGGAGTCTCCTTCAGTAAGCGCAGGGAAATTCAGATCATGGATCACATCGTACACTGCTGCCCACTGTATGTGTTCGCTGGAGGATTGTAGGAACTACATAACCTAATGACCTTCAAGTCTACCTTAGATATTATATACATTCATATTTTCTCATTACTTCTACTGAACGTCCATCCATCTGAGTCGTAGAGTTCTTCAGTATCATCTTTTTATCTACGAAGGCCCTCCTTAAAATATCAGAAATGTAGGTCTTGCAATGTTTAATTAATAAAGCAGACATACAGAAAGTGTGCATGTGTGAAACTGAAGAAATCGGAAACTCTAATGCACGGAATAACGTTCAAAGAACGAATGAGATTCGGATTCTCTTTATAGTTTCTCATGGTTACCACATAGCAAGCCGATCACCAGGCAGACCCGAATAAAAGTCCGAATGTCGCATATAAGTTTCATTTTCCACTCTTTTCAGTTATTGTAACTTTGGTTTTTGCAGTATTTATCCTAAAGTCTTTTCGTTCATAATTAATAATTGTAAAAACTGTCATCAAGGGTGCTCGAACATGGGTTTGGAATTTGAACTCAATTTTATGACAGTTTAAAAATAATACAAAATAGATATGTGTAAGTTGAGTGTAAGGATATGAAGATGATGACTGCGGCAATTAGATTAGGAACTTCCTTGCATCGAGATATGTTTAGAAAAACATATTTGATAAGAAAACTGCTGAAAACATACCAAAGGAATACGAACTACAATCATTATATAATAGATATTTTATAGATCTTTCGATATATGATAGTAACACATTCACAGAAGAATGTGTTACTATCATGTATCGAAACCATTATAGATCTTTCGATACATGATTGTAACACATTCATCTGTGAACCATTATAGATCCTTCGATATATGATAGTAACTCATTCACAAATGAATGTGTTACTATCATATATCGAAACCATTATAGATCTTTCGATATATGATAGTAACACATTCATCTTTAGGTTCAAACGGTATAGTAAATTTTCACTACACTACCATCATAAAACACTCCACATACATTCCCGTTCGACATTTTTATGCCACATTTATTTCGATTTTAAATTAATTAAAACAATATTTATTTTAAAAGCGTAATTGAAATTTTAATATTTGATGTATTTGCGTCAATTTTTTTATCTGTTTTATAAATAAACATTTTCAATTTTCAGTGTGACTTCAGGTTTTGATGTTTTTCAATTATGTTGTTGATTTTCATTTTTGTTATGATACATGCTTTGAGATATGTTTGATTCATGTTTTATACTTGATTTTCGTTTAATTTTATAGCGTGTCATTTTTATTTTTTTAAGGCTTCGGTAGTTAAAATAAATCAATTATAAAAAAAGTTTATAAAGTACTCAGAGGGAGAAATAAATAAATTAAGTAGAAAAACGAATAAAAAATCTACGGCGTGAAGAACTATCGAAATATAAGCAATTCAGTACTATAAACAAGATTTTTTTCTCCATAAATTGAGCTATGTAGAGATGCTATCTGAATGATACCATTGCTTTATTCTGAAAAAATAGTTACGCGCTAAAAGAAATAAATTAAGTTCACGAGATCTGAACGAATTTAACCAGAAGCGAAAGGCAAACGCGTTTTAAATCACTTTTAATTATCCATGGTTTTTATTTCCGATGTTTATGATTACAAAACAATTTTTAAGTCTGTTATTACAATGTTCAACCGATTCATAATTTAATCGCATTTTTATTGAGTTTTTAGCGTATTAACACAATGTATGAAACAAAATTGAATGTATATTTATTTATTTAACGTTTTCATGCAAATATAATATATCTGGCAGATTCATTAATTTAAAGCAGGGGTCGGCAAACTTTTTTCGCTAAGGGCTAGATCGTAAAAAAATTAGGCTTGACGGGCCAGGAAGCAAAATCGAGAATATTTATATATTGTAATTTATTTTTATCAAACACTGTTTATTCCACTTTTTTTTAACGGTATTACCCAAGCAGTTTCAAGGCTTTCACTTCATCTTCAGGGGAGCACAAACATGACTAAATTCTGTTCAAACTGCTACCGATATACATGTTTCAATGGTTGGGGGCTGAGGGGTGAGGGAGGCATGGGACGATTTCGGCCAAGAGTGGAGAGATTTTTGGGATATAACTGTTCACCAGATGTTCGGATCGATGTACTGACTTAGACATTTCTAGGGCCTCTAATCTGTCCAATTTATTTCCGTTACTACTGATATGTAAGAATTTGACATCATCGATAGAAAAAGTATGATTTTCACGGTGACAATGATTAGCCATGAAGGTGAGGTGAAAGCCTTGAAACCGGTAGGGTTATACCGTTACAAAAAAGTGGAATAAACAATGTTTGATAAAAATAAATTACAATGTCTTTAAACCTCCACAACGTTAATGCCTTAACTATAAACGAAATATTTATATACTTAATTATACTTCATAGCAAAAAAAAACAGGTTTTACTATTTTTTAATTAAGCGGGGATAATATTTATAGACATTTTGCTGACACACGAAAAAACTAATTAAATTTAATATTTACATTTATCAATCAAGGTATCATAGAAATAGGCCAAATTTTCCTATTATTGAACAATAAATGTAACATTAAGCTCTACTAATGAAATGAATGTAATTGCTTTTTCTGAGATAACATTTCATCAAACGGGGAATCGAAGTTAGTAATTCCTATCGGCAAAATTTATTGCAAATAGTCATATCTTAATGTTGACCTGTATTGTAATTTTACGTACGTGATTTTTGAACATTTATATTTTTTTGATAACGAATATTTTCTTGCCAAAATAATTTATATTAATTTAAGTATTACAATAAACTTTAACAAAGTATGTACTAAATAAAACAATATTACGACTGAAGTAAAATAATTTATAAAAACAAACACATAAAAATTATTAAAAATGAGATTGGTTATTATTAGCCCGCGGGTCGTAGTTTGTCGACCCCTGATTTAAAGTAATCAACCAACTTTCGTTTAGGCATTAACATCGGTATTCAAGACCTTTCGTTTCAAAATTAATATCGGTATCCCATGACCTTTCGTTTCAAAATTAATATCGGTATCCATGACCTTATATAGTACTCTTAAATTTAGTCAAAAAATTTAATATTTGAGCAAAAGTAATAAATTTTTTAATTAACACTTGCCTTACTGTGCTAAATAATTCCGCCAGCCACTGTGCTGGACGCTCAGCATCCAGTGAAAAATGTATGTTTTAAATTAAAATTATGCATAATCTGCTACGTTATTTTTTGTAATTAGCTATAAAATTATTTTATTATGTAAGTCCTGGTCACTCACTATCCATCATAGGGTGGCAAGTGTTAAAGAATATAATCAAAGACAATCGGGATAAAGAAGAAAGTTGTGGACGAAGAATTAAGTAAGGGAAGACAAATCAATTTGATATAAATACAGATTTTTTAGATTTCCTTAAAAACGACAGTAAATCGTTTGAGTTAAATGAACGAAAATTATTATTATTATTATTATAATAATTAAATTATTATTATTAAAATCCGCGATATTTTTAACAATGGGTACATAACCTACCGCATCGCAATCTACCAATTAATCGCATTGTACAATACTTTTAAGGAGATCGTTCCTTTTTCTTCAATTGCAAATATCACACTAAAAAAAATAATACGAGTAATATAATTTTTTGTTAATAATAAATAATTTTTCTTATTATATCTGACTATAATTTTGTATTTTTTCATGTACTCGTACATTGATAGATTGCATACCGCTTTTCAAAAAAAAAAATTCACGTGTGAAAACAAGTAGGGCTGCCCTGTTCTAAAGGAATTATACTGTAAATCGATGCATAACATAAATGAACGATCGCACCTAACATATATTTTATATGGAATTATTTCGAGACTGGATAAAATAAACGACAAATATGGAAAAAACGATCAATCGAGATTTGTTCATTTCATTCTTTTGTGTACATGGTTAAACATGGCACATCTGGTGAGTGTATTGCTTCGTAGCAACTTCTTTCAACCAACCAGCTCATCTTGGATTCGTTAAACTGTTTTTATCCATCACAGATTTTACAAAAAAAAATATTGTTTTAAATTTAAGTAAAAAAAAACAATTAATGACTAATCCGTAACAACAATGATAAAATTTAAGGATTATACTTCGTTTTAGAATAAGGAAGAAAAATTAGGACGAATTGATTCTATAGGGCTGGTTACTGTTATAATGCATAGCCTTTGCCATTACTCATCCTGTAGCGTTGAATAGTCTGCCTGTAAGTAAGACATGGGTGGGGTCTACAGCTTTAGGAAGCACTTTAATATAGCCTTTTTTGGAAGGCCTTATCAATATTATGATATTATATGAACGTTACATACCGACACACTATATTTCATCTAAAGCTGAATATATTACTGTCAAATAATGAAAAAGTTATTTTGTAGTGTGTCTGTCCTTAGTAAGTTTTCTGCAGTTTTCTTACCAAACATGTTTATCACACATATGCAGATTCGACAACGTATCTACTATAATGAATGAACGCAGCAGCTATCACTTTCATATCCTTACTCTACTTATATACATTTAATAACGTAACTTGCTTCATTTACTTTTGTCTGGTTGGTTGGAAGAGATTGCCACCTGGCAATAAGCCCGCCAGATTGTATTGCAATAAAAGTGTTAAATAAATAAAAATACATTTATTTTGTAATAATTTTGATCTGTCAATAATCAGATTCAAGCGCTCTTGATGAAAGTTTTCTACTAACTACCCTTTTATGATTATTATTATCAAATATATATTATACAACAAGCCGCAATATTCTAAACGAATTTATTTTCTATTTATTTATTTATAATTGACAGAAAATCTTATATATACATAATTTGTGAAAAAACAACAAGTAGTTTAATGTGGACATACAACTTTAATGGATCTGGGTTTGTTGCGTTTCATTTGTTGTGTCCCCAGTAAACAAGATTTTTGCCTGTATTTTACTGAGGGCAAAAGAAATATTGTAAAGTGTAATATATATACAAAGGAGATTAGTATAAAATGATATATAGACGAACGATCAATCTATTTTCGCATGTTTTACAAGGAACGAATTTGGAACTGGATGAAACAAACATGTGTGAGAAAATGTTTATTTGAGGATCGGTTGATTTTTTCAACCGTTCCTCAAATAATCATTTTCAACGTACATACAAATTTAACATATCTTTGCGTGGCCATTCACCTCGTACTACGAGTATATTGAATGAAAATTAAGTTTTAGTGTACGCAGATAAGAATTATAATAAAATAGAGGTAAAGTATTGATTCAACTTCATCTCTCGGTTTGAAGTTTCCCTCCAAAGAATCGGCTCCAACCCCAGTAGCAGTCAGATAATAGAATCTCTCCGCCCATGATTGCTCACCAAACACCTGCTACCAAATAGAGATTTGGCAGAATAATCGATTTCGGACGGGGAGTCTGCGTTCAGCGAGCATTCTTCATTAAGGAGGTACATTCAAAATATTGCAAGGTATTTTATAATTGTTACGGTTATTGTTGAAGTACTTATATTAGGTCCCCACATACGAAACCGGCGTTTTGCCGTACTGGCAACTTTGATCTCAAATATCTTCTCTTTGGTTAGGAATTTCAAATTCAAATTTATACAGCTATTTACTCAAGTATTTGTGTTTCGAAAATTATAATTCATTTGTTTTTTCCTCAATTGTTTTTCTTCTTTGCGTCACTCAGTTTACAAAATGGAAAACTTGAAAAATCGCGTTATTTACGAGTACGAGTTCCACCGTGGCACCAGTGCTGCAGAAACGGCTCGAAGGATTTATGATGTGTATGGTGACGGTGCCGCAAAAGAAAACACAGTGCGTTTTTGGTTCCAACGTTTTCGTTCTGGAAATTTCGACCTGCAGAACAAGCCCCGTGGACGGCCGGAGACCAAAGTTGATAATGAAGAATTGAAGGCTATTGTGGAAGCGGATCCATCGCAAACCACGTCCGAGTTAGCTGCAGGCTGCGGTGTTAGTGATAAAACTGTTTTAATCCACTTGAAGCAAATTGGGAAGGTGAAAAAGCTTGAAAGGTGGGTACCTCACGAATTGAGTGAAGCAAATTAACAAACGCGCGTTGACTGCTGCGTTGCATTACTCAACCGGCACAATAATGAAGGGATTTTGAATCGAATCATTACCTGTGATGAAAAGTGGATCCTGTATGATAATCGGAAGCGCTCATCGCAATGGCTGAACCCTGCCGAACCAGCCAAACCATGCCCCAAGCGAAAATTGACTCCAAAAAAGTTACTTGTGAGCGTTTGGTGGACTAGTGCTGGTGTCGTTCACTACAGCTTTCTTAAATCTGGCCAGACGATTACGGCAGATGTCTATTGTCAGCAACTGCAAACCATGATGGAAAAGCTAGCTGCTAAACAACCGAGGCTGGTTAATCGCTCTAGGCCACTGCTGCTTCATGATAACGCTAGACCACACACTGCACAACAGACGGCTACCAAATTAGAAGAGCTTCAATTGGAATGTCTAAGACATCCACCGTACTCTCCGGACCTTGCCCCAACAGATTACTATGTTTTTCGAAATTTGGATAACTTCTTGCAAGGGAAAAAATTCAACTCCGATGGGGCAGTCCAAACCGACTTCAAAGATTTTATTGATTCCCGTCCGAATGGTTTTTTTAGTAAAGGGATCGATGAACTACCTATGAGATGGCAAAAGTGCATAGATAGCAATGGTACATACTTTGATTAAATAAATATATTATATTAAAAAAAAAATCAACTTTATGTTCCTCCCAAACAAAACGCCAATTTCACATGTAAGGACCCAATATTTACTGTATCCGATAATAGTACACTGGATTACCTTGCGGAAGGTCGCCGGTTCGAACCCGCAATGTGATACTACCCTCGAATGATAGATGTTTTTTCACCTTACTAGGTGGAAAAAATATGTGTAAAAGTATTCCGGGAAAACTGGAAACGAAATCATAGGTATCCTTATTTCCCGGAAAGTATTCCTGGAAATAAGGATACATTTAAATTCGGTCGTATGAATTGATTTAAAAAAAGTAAGTCATGTTCCAAATGTCTCACTTCGGAATTCCATCAGATATATATAGTGATGTGGTCGATGGGTTTGCTAGTGCGCAACGGGTCACTCACTTAAAGAAAAGAAAATTCCTCAGCCTAACTTCAATTTTCAACTGAATTTGCGTTGGAATCCTCGACTACGAGATCCTCAACGACGATGATTGTTATGATTATTACTGTTGGCAGTTGTGGCCTAACGTGGCCTAGTGTTCGATTTCTGGTAGATTCACTTCAGAACTGGTGTTTTACTCTTAGACCATTTTGCATTTGAATTCGTGTTTTTCTGTAGCTTATATTTTGCTTATCTTAAATTCTTAAAGTACTATTAAGTAACACAAAAATAGCGCTTATAAAACTGCCTAACTAAAGGTTGCAGAAAATTAAACCCACCGATCGTCCAGGAAGTTAAATCTCCTTGCCATCGGAATTGTGGGTTCGATCTGTCGAGAATGTGTGATTGCTGAAATGCAACAGCGCATACGCAATCAACCACGTACAGTACCCGACGATAAGTAATACACATCGGGCTTAAGAAAGAGACTGTCGGCCATAATCGGCTAACTTCGGCTTTGTAGAGCGTCGTCTCTGTCGTACGATGCGCCACGCTTACGCTTGACAACGACTTACAAATCGTGACGGAATACGTGTATGAATGACAGAGACAACGCTCTACAAAGCCGAAGTTAGCCTATTATGGCCGACAGTCTCTTTCTTAAACCCGATGTGTATTACTTACCGCCGGATACTGTACGGTGTCTTACGCAAGATGACTGACAATCACACTTGATCACGAGGGATGCCTATCGTATCGTTATATTATTAGATAGATAGGCAATACATCTTATAAAGAAGATTATTTGTGTCGATCACAAATTCAAGGATATAAAGGAGTGTAAAAATACGATGGAAACTGCTGTAGTACTAAATACGAGTATTTAAGGAATTTTGAACATTAAATTTACACATTTTGGACTCACACGCAGTTTGTCAATATCTAAAAACTTCCATGATTCATAAAATTTGTAGTAAAAAAGAAGTCCATACGTACTATGCACACAATAGGCCAGGGCCCAGAAGGCCCAGGGCTGCAAGTGAACAAAAGAATACACAAAATTCACATATTTCAATGGACACGCTTGGATATCTACATATATTCATCAATTTTATTTACAGATTCAAAGTAGGTTTTTCATAAATGAAAATATTTTTGCTGTAATATCAATTAAAATCTTAATTAAAGTAAAATGAAAGGAATGTATTGTTGAAATAAATGTCATTCACTCGTGAAGCTCATGGCTGAGCCTCATGACTCCTATGGTAGTCCATCTGTGGCGGTCGCACACTCGGAACACTGTGGGCGTCCATACACACGGTCAATGACCGATGAAGTGACCTTTGCATTCCTTAGCATTGCAAAACAAACAATTACAAAGTCCACGCGCCGGCCATTCAACCCGTAGCCGGGAGCGGACCACATTCCATACTAGAGCGAGAACGCACCACACTTGTCTCGCCAGTTCCGTATTTGAATGATACCTACATACAACATTAATCGTTTTTGCATTCGCAGAAACGAGACGTAGGCATATCGCGAGCACATTCTAAAATGATATAAATACCTACGTTACTAATAAAATTCCTCTCTTTCCGCATTGCGATCTAACGAGTTTTATTTATCAACAAATCATCATGATCTCTCCCTTAAGGACTAGCTCCTTAACATCCATTCCTGCCCTCTACAGTTCGAAGAACAGCGGCTGAGGATAGTCTATTGCGTCTTGGTCAGTTCAACCATATTGGGGCTTTTCCTCTCGTGTGTCGTCCTTCCTTTCCAAACTGTCTCCAGGGCCACGGGGAATATGTCCAAAGAAGAAGACCCGTCGAAGGCAAGGTGACTCATTTTTTCAAGAACGGAGGCGTTAGTTCACTTTGCCGTCCATGGAATTACATCACCACATCTTAAATGCATCAATTCTACATCTCTCGATTGCTCTCTAATTCCGAGTGTCCATGTCATACGTAAGTATTAATAAGACAAGAGACTATCCAATAAGCATTATCTTCATGATTGTGATAGTTTTGCTCTTCCATACTATATATTGTCTTCTAGCTTTGTTATAAACCGAATGTATAGTACCGAATGTATAGTACCAAATGTAAATCATATCCGATTTAAACGCCCTTTTTTTGAGATATTTGAACAAACTCGGTATTTATCTATGTTATTTAATATGTTTTTAAGTATTGTACATCCGCTTGGTTAATTTATGGCTTCGTAGAAATTTCTACAATCAGCTAACACGAGTTTCTAAATAAATAAGTATTGAGTATCCATGAATGGTTCCGAAGAAATTTACAAAGGCTTGTTAGAAATTGTAGCTATGAAATGCATCATATTGTATGATTTTAATATAGAGGATACTTTTGTTTATAACATCATAGTGCAGTTTGCACTGAATATTTGTTATACGAGGCATATCCAGAAAGTAAGTGTACTGAATTTTTCTAGGTTAAATTTTTTTTTATTTAAACAAAAAAATTACGTGGTTACCGTAGTACATATGTAAGCTATTTTTCGACATAGTCGCCATTCCTCTCAATGCAGGTGGTGAAGCGGGGTATCAACTTTTTGATGCCTTCCTCGAAGTAGTTTCCCGCCAACCCCTCCGTCCACTTCTCCACCTCCTCCTTTACCTCCTCGTCGGTTGAAAACCTTTTTCCACCCATGTGCAGCTTCAGGGAGGTAAAGAGATAGTAATCTGAAGGTGCTAGGTCAGGGGAATGCGCGGGATGGTTCAAGACATCCCATTTAAACGAGGCGAGCAGTTCCTTCGTGGCGTTGGCCGTGTGTGGTCTGGCATTTTCGTGCAGCAGGCAAACTCCCTTTGTCAGCATGCCTCTCCTCTTGTTCTGAATCGCCCTCCTCAATTTTTTTAGGGTCTCACAGTATCTTGCAGAGTTGATGGTCTCTCCTTGAGGCATATATTCAATTAAAATTATGCCTTGACAATCCCAAAACACGGATGTCATGATTTTATTGGCTGAAATTGTGGTTTTGAACTTTTTGGCGGAGGGTGAAGAGGAGGTGGGTTTAAACTCACGACACCACTTGTACACACTCGTACGATTCATAGCTTTATCACCATATGCAGTTTTCCCCTCATTATAAACCTCAACCGGAGGTTTTCCCTTCCAAACGAGATAACGGATGACGCCGCGTATTTCGCACTTGGCGGGAGATTGGATTGACATTTTTCACAAAACGTATTGTCGCGTCGACACTTCTCAACGTACTGACCTCGAACCGGTCTCGTTGCGGAGGGGAAGGGTCAGGCTACACGGAAGTGTAGCCAACATGTCGAAAATAAAATCCATCCGGTCGTGAGAGCCTCAGTACACTTACTTTCTGGATACGCATAGTACTATTGTAGTATTTACTCATTCATTCGTTCTACTTACCCAAACCATCTAAGATTACACTTTTTCATCAAACTCAACACACCAGCCTTAAGTTAACATTTATCCCCAATCACTTTATTCCGTATTCTGTCATGCATTGTCACCATATACTCGTACATGATTTATCCCTAATCGCTTTATTCCGTATTCTGTCATGCATTGTCACCATATACTCGTACATGATTTATCCCTAATCGCTTTATTCCGTATTCTGTCATGCATGTCACCATATACTCGTACATGATTTATCCCTAATCGCTTTATTCCGTATTCTGTCATGCATTGTCACCATATACTCGTACATGATTTATCCCTAATCGCTTTATTCCGTATTCTGTCATGCATTGTCACCATATACTCGTACATGATTTGCAGTGCAGGCATTTGAACAGAATAAAGGATCTTTCAAATTGAGCGATTTTTTTATTCATATTTTTTAAATTCTTAAATAAAACACACAATTCGCTTTGATTTCGAAAAACTTTTTATTGGTCATTGAAGTATTATATAATCTATGACATTTAAACACAAAAAAACAATATTTGCCAAATGTCCACCTCTTGCAGCTCCACAGATGTCCTCTCTTTTGTCAAAATTTTCTATGACATTTTGGCATAATTGCGGTTCTAACTTACGAATAACGCGAATAATTTTGTCCTTCAGCTCAGGAATTTATTGGGGGTCATTCTTATAGACCTGCCTTTTCACGTAATTCCAGAGAAAATAGTCCAACGGTGTCAGATCACATAATCTTGGTGGCCAATTAACATCACCGTTTCCGGAGATTACAATAGATAAAATAATTAAACAATTTGAACGCGTTGTTGTATTGTATACGACTCAATTTTTATAAATGTCATACATTACGCTTCACAAATGTCAAAAGACCCAGGCAAGTTCGCGACGCCATGTGTGTTTTATCCAACAATTAAAAAAACCGCTCAATTTGAAAGACCCCATATAGTATACTCGTATTTGTCTCTGTTCAAACTTTTTTCACGTTTACGTTTTACTCATATACAATATGATATATCAAAGCTGGTACTAAAATACTGCATTAGCAGATGTTTATACTATCCGTTTCGAATATGAAGCCCTTTCGCTACACGTCATTCAATATCTCTCGTAACACTTTCACCATTTGAGAAAATATTACCTAAATAGCAAAGTTTCTTGACTTTTAATTTTTTTTTAAGAATAGATATGATGGAAGTCCTTAATCCTCTAACACTATGTGGAAAAAGGACCTGCGTCGTTCACAGCGTAGCACAGCGCGAGGTTCGAACTGATGACCTCCGCATGGAAGTCCAGCGCGTTACCGCGCGGCCATGCACCTTGATATTTATTACTCACTAATTTATTACATTTATTTTTCCTTGCACATTTTTTTTCACCATTACTTTGAATTTCACATTATTCATTCTATACGCATCTCTTATCCAATTTACTTCCACACATTAAATTGACACTAAAATTGAAAAAGATTTTTTTGTTGAAGAACCGTCCAGATCTTAGGAGAAATATTTTAGAAAATTTATTCTTATTAACTGCCTTCCTACAATTATACATTCTGTTACCTTAACCGGTTAATTTATACATAATCTTATCTTAAGATTGTTTTGTGTAACACTTTGCCACCAATCTAAAAACAATGGCTGTACAATTAATATTCAGCAACTAGTTTTACGCGATTACATTTGTTTATTTTCTTACTGTTCGGTACGTAACAAAAAAAAACAATAAACTTTAAAAGTTCATGTAACAAATTTTTGCATGTTAAGTATGAGAATTTACTTGACATTGTTTTACTCTCCTGTTATTAAGATTCTGAACAAAGAATCTGTAAAACTAAACACTTATTTTTTATATATTTTTTTATTTTACTCTTTTATTGCAAATACAATCTGGCGGACTTATTGCCAGGCGGCAATCTCTTCTTATCAATCAGACAACAGTAAATAAAGCAAGTTACGTGGTTCCATAAATCATTCAAATGACTATCCATCAATACGAAATCCATAAACACATACATGAGCATATGCCCACGAACTCCATAAAAACGGACAATCACCCGAACAGTCTTTTTCATATGAAGTGAGATATCATCAATCAAAAGGAAAGGAAGGGATGGTGGAGAGGAAAGGAAAAATCGGGAATGAAACACGTTATTTTACTGACTAGAAATTAAGAGTTTTTTCAGTCGCTTCTTAAGGTATGCCAAGGACGGAGCGAGTTTTACACATAGGCAGGTCAGTGCATCTGATGGTCTATCGATATTCTTATAGGATACAAAAAAGAAGAACAATCGCATATATATTTATTAAAAACCTGGTCCTGTGGTGTAGGGTCTTCCTTTTAGTGTTAGATATATTGATGGCGTGTGTAGTTTTAGGAAACGCTTGAAAACAACTGTTTTTAGGGAGTCTCATCGTACTTTGATTTGCTACTATTTGGTTCGTGTTCAATATACGTATAATTAGTGTTTTGATTTTTCAAAAGATAATATCAATGGAGTTTAGTAATACTACAATTGTCACTTTACATTAATTCAAATATCATATTGCATTATTTTACCTGGGCTTAAGAATGCATTTATAACTGAAGTACCCGCAACGGAAACGAACCCTGGTGTTGCATGTTTGATTCCCGTTGCAACCTATTTTTTTAATGAGTTTCAGTTTGGTTTTCACAAACAATACAAGTTTAAATGAAAAATACTATTTGCTTGGTTGGCCATTTGACAATTTAAATATAATATCATCGTTTAGCGAGCACATTCTCCTCAAGGGCGCTCTCACTCGCAATTCGAATCTTATTATTATTTGTTGTTATTAGTTAAGGCATTAACGTTGTGGAGGTTTAAAGACATTGTAATTTATTTTTATCAAACACTGTTTATTTCATTTTTTTGTAACGGTATAACCCTACCGGTTTCAAGGCTTTCACCTTATCTTCATGGCATCACAAACAAGACTTAATTCTGTTCGAACTGGTACCGATATACACGCTTCAACGGTTGGGGGCTGAGAGGTGAGGAAGGCATGGGACGATTTCGGCGAAGAGCGGAGAGATTTTTGGGATATAACTGTTTACCAGATGTTCGGATCGATGTACTGACTTAGAAATTTCTAGGACCTCTAATCTGTCCAATTTATTGCCGTTACTACTGATATGTAAGAATTTGGCATCATCGATAGAAAATATCTTATTATTATTATTTAAAATAGGCAATGCACCCAAACTAGTATGATTTGTGCCACCAAATTAAAGTTATGCAATTATATAAGTCAATATAATAAAACTAATTTTACAAAATGACGATTCTAGACAATTGAAAGTTCCAACTGACTAAGCTTAAAAAATTAACAATCGATCTATAAGTGGAAAAGTTACACGAATAAATAAGCTAGGCAACATTCATTGAACGCGGTAAAGATATGTATTTTAGTAAATCGAATGTCTTGCAGCAACTGAAAATAAATGGTTTATAGTTTCAGCATCCAGACCACATTCGCACACGTGATTCTCCGTAATATTTATACTGTTAGGCTGAGGCCACACCAAAATTCTTCGTTAGGTGCTAAGCTAGATTTTACGTGACTCATACACTAGGTGACTTCATGCCTGGCCACACCAAAGTGCTACGCACAAATTCATTTGACAGTTGGGAGCGGTTAATTCCACACACGATGTCACTCTCAAAACTAACCAATTTCATTATAACTTACCATCTTTATTTACTTTCTGTGCAACTTCATTCCAAAGTGATTTTATTACGGGTACATTTTTCTATAATTTGCTCGATGGGTTCCACAAAAGCTATCTTTTATACACAGCTGTCATTAAAACTTCCACCCATCTTGTACATTAACCAACACGTCTGTTCGCTAGGAGATTCACTCGATGACTAATCGTCATTCAACGTGGCGCGAAGCGTGCAGTGCGGCCACTGCGATAGTATGCGGTACCTTGGTTCGCTAGGATATGTCGCCTAGCTTGCAACATAGCTCTAAGCATCAAGCGAGGCTCCTTCCTATGTGGCCGAGGCCTTAAGGTAACTAGTCACAACGCAGTGGCCCTTCCGCAAACGACACATGCGACACTTCCATCTTGATCATTATATTAAACCGTAATTTCAAAGATATGTTGAATTGATATATATCTAGAGCCCTTATTTACACCAGTTGTAGTCCAATCCAACGCCCATTGGTACCAAGTATTGTTTTTAATTCTATTTAAAATATCAGTTAGTGGCTGTGAAAAATCAGATATGGGGACAATGGGTTGAACATGATTTATTTGCCAAGGAGTCAACACGCAGTGATAGCAATATGTGAAGGAATTCAACCTTATGTTATTGACAGATAAAAAATATTACAAAATAAATATAAAAAAGTTGAGTATAAGGATAGGATGATGGTGGCTGCAGCCATTAGATAAGTTACTTTTGTAACGCTTTAAAGAGTAAGTGCGTTCTTTGCATATAGGAAGATTATCTGGTCGATAGATCCAATGCAGAAATTGCAGATCCTGAGTGAGTTATGTTGATGTTACGAGTGATTGGTTATGTCTTCGGTGAAACTATAAAAAACCAGGGATATGGAAACTTTGATTTGTTAAAATTTACAGTAATATTTTTAATTTTTTAAAATTTTTATTATTACACATGACAAGAAATATACACAATTTGCGAAAAAACAACAGGTAATTTGATTTGGACATACAATTTTATTGGATCTAGGTTTGTTGCCTTTCATTTGTCGCATCCACAGTAAACTAGGCTTTTGTCTGTATCTCACTGAGGATATTTAGCATGAAAAAATAAATTGATACTTCTTTCCGATTTTTGATTACACAAAAACTAAAAAACAACTACAACTGGAAACATCTTGCGAAATTCAACTCCTCACACATCATCACTCCAGAAAGACCAAAAATATTCATCCCACAATATACAGCACACAATCATAAGAATAAAAATTAAAATTAAAACAAAAAATACACAGAAACACAAATAAAAAAACAAACCAAAATTAAAACAACAAGAAGAAACCCACACTCACGAGCTCACACAAATCTTCCCCACTCGTCATTCATCCTGAAAGCCCAAGTACTCAAAATCCTGTCGCAATAACAAGCACGCTCCGATCGATTGTCTAAATGGTTTTCCTACCTTTACCTTTATTGAAGTCGGCACGCCATTGTATGTAATGGGACCCAAATAAGCATATTGCCTTATAAATATTATATTTCTTGTTCATGAGATGAATTCTCATCATCTGCCGTCCTGCCGAATTAATTGTAAAACGATAGTTGTAAGACTGAAACGCGCTAATAACATAGAGATTTAAACGTTAGTTGGTAACTTTTATTTATTTAATATTTTTAACTGTCTAGAGGTCAAGTTGTGGACTTGGCAACATCGTTGGTCATCCTTCTCTGTGGGAAGACAGACATTTAAATCCTTTCCTTACATCAGGGTGCGTCTCCGCTCCTCGTGGGTGCACCCAAACTATTAGACTACCCAATTTCTCTCTGGCCATGGTAGCTTTAATGGAAAACTCTTAAGCTTTAATATTGTCCCTTCGCCATGTTGCAATTTTTGCGGCCATCTGGATCAATCCGCAGAGCACATTCTGTGGTTCTGCGATAAAAATAGAGTCAGTAAATTCTGCAAGGAATTCCACTTAGCCTTACATCGGGTCATCTTCAGACCGATTGGTGATACTTCGATTTATAGTAGTGACGTCAAATCAGGGTTTTGTTGCATTTGAAGTTTTCTGTGAAAGTACTGGCAACCTGGGCTTTATGAACTCCAGACTTCAAGCTTGATACATATATTTACTGCGCTACAAGTAATGTTTCTTTTCGCGTGATGTCTGACCTTAAGTCCTTCGTCCCTTCTATTCTTTTTACACTCAGGTGTATCGACACCGGAGAAGAGGTCTTTTTGGGAGTTCCTTCTTCGCCATTTCGCGTTCATAAAAATATAATATTTGATCTTCTAGTGTAGATCGCGCTGGATGGCAACTTATTTGGTCCCCCATAACAGCGTGGATGGTGGTGGAATTGAACTGAATAGAACTGGTAACTTTTCGAGTCTCACTGCATGGACAGTGATGAACGACATAAAAAATAACATTAACTTGAGAAAGTCAACAGATAATCTACTTGAGCCTAGCGTTAAGTCTGTGTAATATTTTCAGCGAGATAAGAAGGCGTGATGAAACAGTTAAGGATATTCTTCTTCTTCTTCAGCTGTTCTGAATCCATCCTTGGATATAGGCGTCCCCTTCGGTCTTCCACAACTCCCTATCTCGGACACACTGCATCCACTTCACTCCTGCGGCCCGTCTTATATCGTCCGACCATCTAGCCTGTGGTCTCCCCACACCTCTCCTGCCCGTTCTAGGCTGCCCTTCCAGGACCTTTTTCGTCCATCGAAAGTCAGAGCATCTGGTAATATGTCCTGCCCAGCTCCATTTTAAGGCAGCTGCTCTCTCAACTACGTCCGTGACTTTAGTTCTCTCTCTTATCCATTTGTTGGTATTTCTATCTCGCAGTGAAACTCCCAGCACCCTCCTCTCCATGGCTCTCTGTGTCACTAATAGTTTTTGCGTTACGTAAACACGTTGGACTGGAAATTAAGAGTTTTTTAAAGCATGGATGAAGCGAGTCTATCATTAGTTTGTAACTGGTTCCAGAGTCTCACTACATGGACAGTAAAGGACGACGTAAAAAAAAAGAACGACGGTGAATTGGGAAGACCAATAAACAATTTCTGTTTGAGTGTAGCGCAAATCCATGATCGGAAAAACGCTGAAAACTTTCGGCGAAATAATAGGGGGTGGCGAGACAGTTAAAGATATCATGCAATAGGGATATTATGTGAATTTGGCGTCTATTTCTCACGTTTAATCAGTTCAGCACCTTCTGGTATGAAGTTATATGATCGTGCTTTCTAAGGTTAAAAATAAATCTTAGACAAGCATTTTGAAGACGCTGTAATTTGTTCAGCTGTTGTACTGGTTAATATTCAAATAACATATGTTGTACTGGTTGTACTGCATAAAACGGAAGTGTAATACAATTAAATTGCAATGTTCGGTACCCCTGTTCTATATTCACCGCCTCGAAAGGTTCACGTGCTGCGTAGGAGGTCGAAAGAGACCATCTGCGTATTGCAAAATCTATGAAATACCTCTTTATATGATTATTATTGTAGGCATATTTGCCATTTGCCATTTATGACTCATTCTTGCCAAGTCGTAAATAGGCAGCGCCGGCCGTCAGTGCGCGAGGTTCGGAGCCACCCAGTGATTTGTGTTGATCTTGAATTATGCGCCGTGCGAAGGAGTCAATACTCATTTGTTATTGGTACTTTGCTATGCTGTAAGGTTAACAAATCTTTTTTTTTTTAATGTTAGCACAAGTATGTTTCATATATGAAGAGAATTCTCTCATCATTCATTAAGTAATATTTTGTGTCTTATTTATGATATAGTTACGGCATTAACATTGTGGAGGTTTTAAGACATTGTAATTTATTTAGTCAAATATCGTTTATTTCACTTTATATAACGGCGTGATCCTGCCGGTTTCAAGGCTATTACCTCAAAGCAAACAAGTCTTGTTTGTGCTCCCCTGATGATGAACTGGAAATCTTGAAACCGGTAAGGTAATATTGTTATGTAAAGTGGAATAAACAGTGTTTGACTAAACACATCATAATATTTTATGATTTGTCAGTTCATGTGAATATTTTAAAAGAAGAAAAGTGCACATGTGTGTTGAGATAGGAAAGTCTGGCATTTTATCATCTCTGCCTATCTATATTAGGTGTGATGGCATATATGCCAGTTCGTGAACCTTTGCTACCAATTTGTCGAGAATAATAGTCATGCAATAAATATAAAATCCATTGTACTTACGTCCGTGTGTAAAAAAATGTCATTGTTACGATTTCATCATCATCATAGTCTCTGACAACTCCTCTCCATCCGTTTCTGCACTCCGCCGTTGGATAGCTAGTTGTTCAGGGTTGTCCAGTTGCGTTTCTTACTTCGTCAGTCTAACGCATTGCGATTATTCGTCTTGTGTGTCGTCCTTCCACGCCTCCAGTAACCACTAACCTCTTTAACCTGTCTCCTTGGCCACGAGCAAATGTGCCCAAAGAATCGGAGGACTCTTCGAAAGCATATTATAGACAATCTGTAGGTAGTTCTCAGTTCTTCGAGAATGGAGGCGTTAGTTCCCCTTACTATCCATGGAACTCGTGTCATCCTTCTTCAGCAACACATTCAAAAGCATCTATTCTACGTCTCTCGCTTGTTCTCAGAGTCTAAGTCTCCGCGCCATACATGAATATTGAGAAGATGAGTGACTTTCATGATGGTGCTAGTTCTGCTCTTCCATATCTTTTTCCAGTTTTGACATTGCATTTATTCATCATGGTAGTTACAATAGTTACCTTAACCTTTCCCTTCCTGTGCTAATAAAAATCCGTGCGTTCCGGTGCTGTGTATTCAATACATATCAATACACATGTAAAAATGAGCGATTTAAATTTGAAAAAATAAGAATATTCATAGCAAATCGCTTAAATTAATTAAATTTGGATTCAAAAGTGATAATAATTGAAATTTATATGCTGAAAACAAGAAAAAAAAATATCGGACGACGTTCACAAAACAGACGGAGCGACAACCTCGAACGAAAGCCAGTTGGCTACTAAAAAGAGAGAAGCGACCGAACTGAGATTATGTTTTTTGCGTTCCCATATACCGAAGTAGAGTGAGACGTGAATAGCGTTGCTTCCTCACCTATAGCGGTTTTTTAGAATGAATATACCTACGTCACACACAGGCACACGTTTGATTGTATTGGTGAATTTATTCCCGATTTTCCCAAAATATCTCTGATGTGGCCGATAAGTGCTAATTATTATTAATATTATTTTTTTCATTCAATGCGTAAATGTATTAAGGAGATATACCTTAAATCTGAACCCAATATTTATTATATTTATAGAGATATTAAAGTTTTTAGAAGCAATGTTTTAGAAGCACATCACTGGACAGGGAGGGTTAAGAATAAAAGTGGTCCTTTTTACGTCCATACCTCATACAATTCCGACTATTTCTCTAATAAAACTTTTTAAATTTCCCGCATTCAAAATATCGATCAGTCACATGTGAAAAAAAGTTTTTTTTTTTCATTATATGCGGCGAAGAATTTTCAAAGCGAATAATAATGATCGAAGAATGTACCTAGACCTCTATGTAGTGACCACTCCAAGAGCGCCTTTGTAATTATTTACTTATGGTACATTTGATTTGACCTAAAAGCGAATAATAATGGTTGAAGAATGTACCTAGCCTCTATGTAGTGATCACTCCAAGAGCGCCTTTGTAATTATTTACTTATGGTACACTTTATTTGATCTCAAAAATACAAAATAATATTAAAAATTCAGGACGTGGGTGAAAAGAGAAATTTAAGATACGAGTATAACAATAAATATCAAAACACTAACATAAGTTATGCGATTTGCTGTCGAAAATAAGTGCATACAAATTACTAAGCGAGTATACAAGTCGAAAATTCAAGGTGCGTTGACTTGATTAAGGAAGAAAGTAAAGTGAGAAACATGAGTTATAGAAGATTGAGCGTAATGAGATGTGTGTCTCCATAATTATCTACTCAAACACAGAACTTGGGGGAGACGCAAGTTCTGTGTTTGAATTGAAAATTATAGAGATCTGTTATTTTTAATAACCCAGCAAGCGTATGATATATACTCAGATGTACAAACTTAAAACTTTTGATAAATTTGAATTCTATTCATCATTTCGAATGTAAAAAGTATACTTTAGTAAAGGAAGGTAATACGAATGTGCTTCCTCATAGGGTTGAAATAGAGAGCAGCCAAGTAGGACAAGAAATAAACGAAAGTCATTATTGTCGACCGATTTGATACACTAATAAGAAATGGTCATTACCTATGAGTGAAAACCCGGTGTTCAATTGAGTCACACAGGTCAAGTCAGCTTTATTTGAGATATTATTTTATCAATCATCATGAATAAGTGTTTAAAGTAAACAATAAAGTTATATTGTATTAGTGTCTGCTAACCCATACCTGTCTATGCATTTACAAGTAGTCGTCGACTTACGACCTAAGTGACTTACGACTGTTCGACTTTACGACCACAATCCGCGATCGGTTGTCCGCCTGCGCTAAGCATAGTGCTAGCAGTCCATGTACGCTACATATTGTATTACTATGCGTATGTGCGCATCGCGGTCAGTAGTAGCTGCGGGTTCGTTCAATAAGGACGTGTTGTCTTGTTATAAGCTTTTTAAGCCCTTCCGAGATGTCTACAAAAAGGAATATGTATATTTCTCAACCTGCCAATAAATGGACCCAAACATCAAACGATTTGCAAGGATTAAACGAATGGCACACGATGTGTTTCGCCCATATCGTGAAATACATGAGGAGACACCTGTATTTTGTATTTTCATATGTTTTACTAATATAAAATTTAACCAATTTTACTGAAGCACAATTTTTTACTTAATCATAACAAAAGTAAAAATAAAACAAAAGCAATACGTAAAGATATTCGAATATCAGGCATGCTGATATGATATGATAAAGAAAACGAAGACAAACTCGAAAAATAATTTTAAAAAACCATAGAGAAACCCGATCAATGACAGTGGTGATACACTGATTATAACAAGAACATAGAAAACAGTCTAAAAATGTCATCACGCACTATAATTTACATATATACGGAAATTATTGCATAAGCCGACTTACGACCAGATCAACTTACGACATGTTTATCGGAACTGAGTGCGGTCGTAAGTCGACGACTATCTGTATATATTTTTAACTTTTTCAATATTTTAAACACTGTGTTGTATATTTCTCCATCGTATTGTCCCTCATGTCTGAGAATGGTGACAGTCGTCGATGACCTTTTATATGGTCTTTTTCCATCTGGATCTGTCCCGGGTCGATCAGGAAGCATTCGGTATTGAAGATCCCGTCGCAGTCCTGATCAGTCCCTCCATCTGGTTGGGGGTCTTCCTAGAGATCTCGTTCCTTCGACGCTTCCGAGTATTATACGAGTACATAGTACTTATGAATATGGTGTAGTTGGTAGAACATCTATTGATATAAAATAATAGTATGGTGTCTTAAGAAATAATAAGGATTAAACACGCCTGATTGGACCAGAAAGATCGTTCCGAGGTTGAGCCCAGTGAAGCGCAAAATATTACGAGTAGAATGATGTGTGATGCGTTGAAATACTAAAGATTTTATCGTCACAAGATTGAAGGAATTTTTCTGACAGATACTGAAGACAGCTTTAATTGTTCGACACTATAAATACACACACATACAATGGCGTCCCGAATTCAATAAACGTAAAGGGATGAAAACCATTTAGACAGTCGATCGGAGCGTGGTTGTTATTGCGACAGGATTTTTAGTACTTGGGCTTTCAGGATGAATGACGTGTGGAAAAGATTGATGGGGGCTCTTGAGTGTGGGTTTATTCTTGTTGTTTTATTTTTTGTTGTTTTGTATTTGTGTTTCAGTGTATTTTTGTTCTTATGATTGTGTGCGGTATATTATGGGATGAAAATTTTTGGTCTTTCTGGAGTGTGATGTGTGAGGAGTTTGATTTCGCATGATGTTTCCAGTTGTAATTGAGTGTCACTGTTTGACAGATTGATGAGAACGGGCAGCAGGGTTTTGTTTTTGTGTAATCAAAAATCGGAAAGAAGTATCGATTTATGTTTTCATGCTAAATATCCTCAGTGAGATACAGGCAAAAGCCTAGTTTACTGGGGATGCGTCAAATGAAATGTAGCAAACCCAGATCCATTAAAATAATGTATGTCCAAATTAAATTACCTGTTGTTTTTTCGCAAATTATGTACATTTCTTGTCATGTGTAATAATAAATAAAAAAATAAATAAAAATAATCGAAAAACGTGCAGTTTCTTCGTTGTCCTTTTTTAATATTTTCAGTTCTGAATTATTTCTGTTGTTTTAAAAACATTTTGCATGTGAGTGTATTATTTACACTAAATACAACATTATGTTGTATTAGTTTAGATAGATGGCACCCAAAATATTCAAAGTCGATAATATAGTATCCTACACTTCATTTGTTATCATTGGGAACAGAAATATACAATAAAGTTGTTTATAAAATGCATATAAACTCTATGTCCATTATAATGGACGCCAGGTTTAAGGAGTAAATCTATGGAGTCTGGCGTGTTATTCAGAAATATATATTAAATGTGTAATTCAAAATTAAAAATAAACAGGATGTTGACGTAAGATTTTTGTTCAGAAAAAAATAATATTTCATAGTTGAAATAATCGCAAGATAAATTACACGACAGGCAGTAATAAGTTAAGTATACTCGAGTGTAGTTTAATGTATTTAACACCACAATTTAATTTGCGCTTTGTTACTGTTTTCTTTTTAGACTAATTAAATTGCATTCGTAATGACTACGGATATTTGAAAAATCATCGTGGCAAATTTAAAATCTAAAACTTTAATCGAAACAATGTTACATTTTGTTTCTTTTGCAGTTCTCAAAATGTCAGTGATCGAGAACCATAAAATAAACTGTAAATAATTTTTCATTTTTATTAAAATACTCCGACTAGTTACGTAGTACTTTTTCTTAGGAGTTTGGTGAATAAAAAAAGCCAAGTTGAGCTACAAGGCTGAATTTGCAGTTTTTAAATTCTATGCTCACATTAATTCTAGATTTTCTTTTCCTTACCACCATCCTTCTATTTTTTCTTGGATATTTCACTTCTATTTTAATTATACAGGATGTCTCAAAAAATATACACACATTTAAAATGATTGTAAAATCAGTATTTATTAAGCTATATTTAATATTAAAAAATCAAATTAAAGAAGATAAACGTATTTGTTTTTTCAATGGTCGCAAATACTCCATGACTTTTCTGTCTGCACTGCTGATAGCGTGACATCAAAACTTCATGGACCATCTTTTTTGTTATTTGGCCGCATTCTCTTTCAATGGTTGCTCTCAATTCATTAACTGTTGTAGAGTTTGTGCCATTTACTTTATTCTTGAAGAATTTTCATTAAAACAAGTTCATTAGCGTGAGGTTTGGGGAGCGCGGTGGGTATTCAATGCTACCTATACACCCAATCCATCTGTTTAGCAAATTTTCATCAAGATAGGCTCTCACATCACAACGGTAGTGGGGAAGTACATCATCTTACTGGAAATAAGAGACCTCCTCATCCCTAAACTCTTCACGAATGCGCAGTATGACAAATTTTGGATCAAGTTCAGGTAAACGGCATGGTATGAAAGTGTGAATACATTGTTTTGAGACGTCCTATAACATGCTTGTTCATGATTTTTGTACAAATAAATAATCATTTGAATATTTTTGCGACCATGTAACATTTTTTATTTATAATACTTTTATCTGGTTGGTAGAAAAATATTATCACCTGGCGATAATCTTTTGTCTTTCTCTTTGACGACCTACTTGAGTAATTTTTTTCAGCATTCATTTCTTCTGTACCTATGGTATATACTCGTATGTATGTCCAAATTATCTAAATATGTATTGTTCATACATACATGTCATTACGTCATGTTCTTTGTGTAGGCAGAGATGAAGTATCTCCACACATTTCTATCGATGAACATAAATCTCGTCCATATCCATATATCTCGTTATGAATGCTCTCTTGTTTCTTATATTCCTTACCATGCTTGAGCGACCTTAAGAGCGAGGAGAGTCTGCTCTCTGAATGGTGTTTAATAAATTATCTTTATTATATTATTATTGATTTCGTCATTGAAATTTTCTTCAGCTTTCTTTTTTTACTTTTTTCTCGGTCTATCCTTTCTTAATCTCCATTTGTTTCTGACAAATATAAAAAACAACATCCGTTTTTTGTAAGAAATTCGCAACTAATTCTCTCAATATGACCAAACTATCTTCAGATTAGTTTCTTGATTTTACTTATAACAACCATCTTTAACAGTTATCGTATATAAATGGTGATGAACTTTCTGTGGAAATTCGGCTGATCTGTGTAATGAAAACCTTAGAAAACCTGTTTGTGACACTTTTCGTGAGAGTCCACACTATGCTGTGTGCTCAAAACACTTATACAACCGTCATTTTGATCACAGACAATTTTGACAGTCGAAGAATATAAATGTAAAATTTTTTATGTAAAATGCTTTACAATTCAACAACGCGTTGCTGATTTTAAAACGTACTTAGAAAATCGGTCTTCAATTTTATGAGAAAATCATAGTGAACGACTTATGCTACCTACAGTGGTTATGTTAACAAACAAAATAGTCACAATTGGGGTGCTGAACATCTACAAGTGGTCCGTCAGTGACCATTACAGCCCCGCAGAGCGACAATGAAGTGTTAAACTTTGTCAGGAGCTGTTATTTGTCCTTATTTCTTTGAATTCACTGCGGGTGACTTTGTCACTATGAACAGTGACTTCTACCGCGTCATCATTGAGAACTTTCTGTCACATCAATTGGATGAACTTTGTTTGAAAAATATGTCACATAATTGAATTTTGAAGATAATGTTTCGAGATTTTTATCTGTGCTTTCTTTAAATTAAGTATTTTGATACCAAAAAGCAAACGTCGATTGATCAACGTAATAATATTCGAGCAGTAATAGTTTAAATATCGCAGGGAATTTGTTTAAATATTATTATAAATGTTCTTTGGAAAGAGCTCGCATTTATATGGCAGTAAGAGGAATCATTAAGTCGAAATGTTATTCCATAAATATTGGCAAGTCCTAAAGCATTTAAGTAACACAAGAAATTCTTAGTACGTTGTATTTATTATACGAATTATTTGAAATAAAACTGTCAAGTTAAATGTTCGTCACTCCCCCCCTAAGAGTGATTTCGATCACTAAATGGTGCCAGAGAGATTGATTTGTGTATATTTTGATGAATAACGATTCAGTAATGTGGGTTGGTTTTAATATTGCGTAAACTGTTGTTAACTGAGTGTATTGTAAAATTAAATTTTTGTGAGAATGTTGACGTGTGCTTTTAGATTGCGATTTTGTTAATTTTGGTGTGTGATTTTTGTGTGAAGCGGTAAGAATATTTTTGTGCGAAGCGGTAAGAATATTTTTGTGCGAAGTGGTAAGAATATTTTTGTGCGAAGCGGTAAGAACTTATCTTCTGTTTTTATTATTTTTGCTTGAACTATGTACATGAAGGCTCACAATGCTGATAGCTGAATTTCAAGCGTAAGTAAATATTAAAATTAAATTTGTTTCAAGCGTAAGTAAATATTAAAATTAAATTTGTTAATGATACTCGTATCGTCCTAGGAGTGATTTCAATTTGTAAACGGCGCTAAAGAAATGTATTTTTTATGATTTTTAAACCTTCGTTGAATTTTTAGTTCAACAATATTTACAATTTATTTAACACTTTCATGAAAATACATCTGGCGGATTTATTGCGTCAATGCAATTTCTTCCAATCAACCAGCTTTTTTTACATAATTATTATTAGTATACATGACCATGTCTTTAATGCAGTGTTTGAGATGAAAGCAATATTAGATAAAATCTTAAATCAAAGATAAGTTAGACTGAAAACGGTTTAACTAAAATGAGTATCAAAGAAAATCGAATCCGCAACCCCCGGGTTGAAAGAGAGACGTCTTAACAAAAGGTCACAGAGGTCGTCAATCGGAAAGCTTCTTTATTATTTTGGTTTTGTAAATACCACTGGATATAAAAATATTTCTTCCCAGCCTATTATCATGTACTATTGAGTAACTTTTTTTGTCTAAAACAATTTGGTATAGCTCTGTTTCCCATCATAACGATCACTTCAATCAAGAGTGCTTCTTAATTAGCTTAACCTATATGTATATTAAAAACAAATGTATTATGAACTTATCTAAGAAACTCAATGATTAATTATCACTAAAACCTGAATGCGTCACATTGTCGACTTCTCTCCTGTATTCGTGTTAAAACCGCTGTCAAGATCCTAATATATGCGATATACCATTTAAAGCTCCATATCTACCCCATTGACAGAAATCAAAATTGAAAGTGACCTAATGAAAAGTTACAATAAATTTAGTAGGTAATGAAATTTTATTTGTATATATTTTTTCAATTCAACTTTTTATGTACTGGCCAGCCTGGCAAATTCATTCCCATATACTCTTCGAACCAACCGGAAATTGTTAAAAAGGTTTTACATGAAAACCAAATTAGAACCTATTTTTATAAAATTGGGTACCAATGAGATTTGAACCCATAACCCTCGAGCTGGAAAAAAATCACATTATCAACTAGAGTAAGAAAGTCGTCAGTTGACAACCTGGTTATTAGCATACCTTCAGCCTTTATTCTATCTGAATTTAATAAGTGGCGGTTATGACATATTTTTTATTAATTAAAAAAAAAGCTCTGTTGGTGTGATATTTAATAACGAAACGTTAGTCGTCAATAATTATTGATAGTAATAATAATAAAATGACACTTAATATAAAGCGCCATTTAGAGAGCAGACTTTTAAGGGTGCTCTAACTTGGGATTCTAATTTTAAATTCAAAATATTACAAAAATAAATAAAAATAATGTTTGTAATTTGTTTTTATCACACACCGTTTCTTACAATTTTTATAACGGTATAGCCCTACCGGTTTCAAGATTTTCATCTCATCATCAGGGGAGCAAAAACAAGACTTGTTTGTGCTCCCTGATGATGAGGTGAAAACCTTGAAACTAATAGGGTTATACCGGTACAAGTGGAATAAACAGTGTTTGATAAAAACATATTACAATGTATTTAAACATCCACAATATTAATGCCTTAACTTTAAACGTTATATAAAACAAAATAAGTTTGTAATGATAAGAATGTTGTGGTTGCAGACATTACATTATTGTAGTTTAGTGTTAAGTTTATAGTTGTTATAAACTTATCCATTTTTATAGTTCCAATAATTATAACAAAATTTATAAAGCGTCGTTTAGAGAGTAAACTCATCAAGGGTGATCTAATTAGGGATTCAAATATATTATTATTGACATATTTAAAACATCATAAAATAAATATTTATAAGTTGAGTGTAAGGATAGAAAAATGGTGGCTGTATCCATTAAAGTAGGAACTTCTCCACACCTGCATGTTTATAAAAACCGATATGTGATAGTAACACAGTTATAAAGGGTCTTTCAAATTGAGCGGTTTTTTAAATTCTTGGATAAAACACAGATGGCGTCACGAACTTGCCTGGGTCTTTTGACATTTGAGAAGTGTAATGTATGTGTGACATTCATAAAAATGGAATCGTGTACAACACAACAACGTGTTCAAATTGTTGAATTATTTTATGTGTTGTTATATCCGGAAACGGTGATGTTAATTGGCCACCAAGATCATGTGATCTGACATCGTTGGACTATTTTCTCTGGGATTACGTGAAAAGCCAGGTCTATAAGAATGACCCCCAATCAATTCGTGAACTGAAGAACGAAATTATTCACGTTATTGGTGAGCTAGAACCGCAATTATGCCAAAATTACATCAAAAATTTTGACAAGAGTGGACATCTGTGGAGCTGCAAGAGGTGGATATTTAACGGATATTGTTTTTTGTGTTTAAATGTCATGTATTATAATTATACTTCAATGACCAATAAAAAGTTTTTTGAAATCAAAACAAATTGTGTGTTTTATTCAAGAATTAAATAAAAAGATTTTTAAATACGGCTTAATTTGAAAGACCCTTTATTATTGACATATTTAAAATACATAAAATCAATAATTATAAGTTGAGTGCAATGATAAAAAAATGGTGGCAGCATCCATTAAATTAGGAATTTCCCACATCTGCATGTTTATAAAAACCGATATGTGATAGTAACACATTTATAGATCTTTCCAATATATAATAGTTATACATTCGGCTTTAAATGAAGTGTAGTGTGTGTATGTTGAAATTGTACGAATAAATTTTAAAACAATTTTACGATTTGCTACTATTTTTTTAACCACAGTTGCGTCTGTTTTATATACTGTACAAGTATGTGTGTAGTAATAATCAAAACACTTCACGCACTTGATTTTTAAAATGAGGAAAATAAAAATGAGTTAGTTGAAGGGGGGCTGTATCTGAACCATAATTACCGACTCACACGCCGTTAATGATAACTTAACAATCAATGTAACATCAAATTTATGGCAGCAAGTGCTCCACTGCTTGTACTCGTATATTAGGATTTCATACAAAACTACCAAATTTTGTGCCACAAACGTTTCTAGCGAAATCGACGGTAGATTAATTCTGTCTGGGATGCAGACGTGGGGAAAAAATCGGAGATAGTCAGATAGCGTGAGCATTGGAGTATCTGAATCATAATACGTTGTAGTTGAGGGGTATATAAGTAATAATTAACTAGCATTTGTATTTTTTTTTAATTCACAACTATTACATTCAGGATCATATATTTTATGCACTGAAAGTTAAGGTGTCGAAACGCGGTCTGAAGTTATTTCCTAAATATCTAGAAGTGGTAATAACTATACTCTATAACTATAATTATATCGTTACACTTTTGAGGATATGACATATAATTCAAAGTTTCCAGGAGGCGCTCGACTGTGGTGTATTTTTTTTTCGATTTATTTTACTTTTGCATTATTTTTACTTTTGTTAATGCAACTAGGCGCACACTGTAAAAAATCAATAATTTCTTTTTATCCACGTTCTAGTGTAGTGTTAGATAAGTAAAAGTTGCGAATTAAGAGTATGGTTTTGACATTCAGCTGTCAGTTGATGTGTTAGGGTGGTATAGTTGTATTTAGTATTTAATGCGGTTTTTCAGAGACAAAATATTTCAGGCCTTTTTTTCGTTTTTTAGAATACATACGTAGCTTAAAGGTACTTTTTGGCTTTCAAATTGTCAATTCGCTCTCTTGTAGTTTTCGCGGCCATCTGGATCAATCCGTAAATCACATCTTGTGGTACTGCGACGATTATCGAGTCAATAACTTCCAAAAGAATCTTAATTCAGCCTTACATCGGTTCTTAATCGAATTGGTGGCGGTTAAGATAGTTTTGCTACATTTGAAGTTTTCTATAAAAGTACTGGCAACTTGTTAGGTTGTTTGAACTCCAGACCTTAAGCCGATTTGTAAGCATTGTATATTTACTGCACTGCATTTAATTTTTCATTTCCCGCGACGTCGGATCTTAAGTCCGTCACACTTAAGTATTTCGTCACCGGAAGAGTAGTCCCTTGAGCAAGCAAGATGGGTAATAATTTCGTTCCCCATAACAGCGTGAGTGGTGGTGTTGCACCGTTTTGTAATGGTTCAGAAATGTTATAAAAAAACTCTATTTTAGATTTTCTAATGTAGATGGAGCAGGATGGGTAATAATTTCGTTCCCCATAACAGCGTGAGTGGTGGTGTTGCAACGTTTTATAATGGTTCAGAAATGTTATAAAAAAACTCTATTTTCGATTTTCCAATTTAGATCGCGCAGGATGGATAATTATTTCGTTCCCCATAACAGCGTGAGTGGTGGTGTTGCACCGTTTTATAATGGTTCAGAAATGTTATAAAAAACTCTATTTTCGATTTTCCAATGTAGGTCGCGCAGGATGGGTAATTATTTCGTTCCCCATAATAGCGTGAGTGGTGGTGTTGCACCGTTTTATAATGGTTTTGAAATATTATAAAATTTTTGCATATGTTGACTTTTTTCTGCTTAGCGTCGATAAAATGCTAAAGTGCTTGTAGCTTTTCATATAGTCAGTTGCATGTGAAGTATTCCGTTGTAGGGTTTGCCGAGCCGAGTGCATGGTTACACAATCCGCCACTGCGCCCTGTCCGAAATAGTTCACGGGCGGAGCCGAGTGCATTGACTACGATGGAAAGAAGGTCAACGGACGGATAGACGCAGCCCGACCGCGTTGCGTTTTGTACAACCTTTTTTACCGGCGTTTTTATCCGGACATGGGCTCGCCAACCTTTCACCATACTTCTTTCATATGGTACCCTTCAACATGTTGGAATTGGTGATTCGGACATATTAAATAACGTGGCACGAAGACAATATTGTCTTTGTCCACAATAATCGAACCACTGGAGTAAATACGAAACTTACGGTTCGTCATTGCACATGTTAGTTATACTAACATATGTGAAAAGCCAACAAAACTTGCACACAAACTCGACACGTACGAATATCAATATTTCGGCGTAATCTTTTAAATGTAACGTAACATTTTTTTACCACTGGTAATCGAACGCCAAACCCCCGGGTGGAAGTAAAACGTCTTTCAAGTTAGATCATGGAAGACGACACTTTTCGTGATCACTTGATGTGACCTTTACATGCTAACGAGATGTTATATTTCATTACCAATTTTAAAAAGCAACCGATAAATACTTGTGCGATGTATAACTCTTTCTAACACATGTATCCAATAAAACTTGATATTTTTATTGCCATGTGGCAATCTCTTCCATCCAATTAAAAACATGTTGAGGAATCCTTTAGTGTAAACAAGTAGAAAAAATTGGGCACCAACATGTTTACATATAATCCATCACGGCATTTCCCAGCTGGGATCGACAGAGGATAGAGCGTCAGAGTATCCTATCTTGTCCCACATATTTTGCCTCTTCCAGAAAACCTAATACTGATACTCAAAAGCTTCAAAATATCATTCCCTTGATCCAACGATACCATCCTAAGTCTTTCTCTAAAATGCTTTACACTCATACTTGCACTATAATTTGTTTTGCTGGTATTTTTCGTTTCGTTTGATTGACTTTCTTCATTCATTTGTTCACGTGGCCAAACCATCTCAAAGTGCTCATTTTCATCTTACTCAACATGTCAACTTTAAGTTCACATTCATTCCTAATCACTTTATTCCATATTCTGTTATATATTGTTACACCAATGTATAATATTTATAATTATAACTGTACCTATTTCTAATGTATTTATTCGGCTCTTATCAGTTTTTTTTTCTACACCCACGTTTGACTCCCATACATCAAAGCTGGTACTAAAATACTGTTTTAAACTATCATATTAGCAAATCAAAAATAACCATTTTGTATTACGAAAAAAGTGTTTTTTTTTAAACTGTAACAAATATTCCTAGGCTCTATATAATGACTAGAAATATTTAATTAACCTGTGTTAGACTCGCTCTGTTCATACTCGTAATATGCTTCAAGAAGCGACTGAAAAAAACTCTTAATTTCTAGTCAGTAATATAATACGAGTATAACGTGTTTCATTCCTGCTTTCCTATCCATCGTTACTTCCTTTTCCTTTAATTGGGGATTTCTCACTTTTACTTTTATCATGTGTATGTTTACAAATTCCAAATATATTTTTGCGACCATGTGACTTCCTTTATTAACTTTTGTCTGGTTTGTTGGAATAAATCTAACGGGCTTATTGCCGCCTATCAATAAGTCCATCAGATTGTTTTTACAAACAAGTGTTAAATAAATAAAGAAATGCCTTAAATCTAGCAGGAATTTTGAATTGTATTTTCGTGTAGTTTAAAATCTTTTTTTTGTATCGAGCACCACGTTTAGATGATCGCTGGTCCATGCTTCGCGTCATGAGTTTTTGCCTGTCCGTCGCCCGTTGCCTCGTCTAAGCAGATTGATTTGAGGAAGGTTTTGCCAAAAAAGTAAGTTCGTTACCGAGAGTCATTGTTCTTAGGTAATCTATCGAATTATTTGCCGGGTTTTGGGTAGCCATCGAATTATTGAATCATTTCCTGACATGCTTGGTGACTGCAATGCTTTTTGGCTGCACCATGCAAACGTGAGAGTTTCACGAATTTTTTTTCAAGTATCGTGGTGTCTAGACTTCATTTGATCCCTATAAAATGGTTCAAATTTAAGGAAAAAACGCTATTTCTTGTTGTTTCGGCTTTGACGCTCAATTTTTTTATGTTAGTATCATGGTCACGACTTCATTGATCCCTAAAAAATGTTAAAATCTAAGGAAATAACATTAACTATTTTTGCTATCCAACGTTTTAACCAAACAATTTTATCAAATTGTTTCGACTGTAATGTAATTTTTTTTTCAAAATATTTCACTTGTCTAGATTTCTTTAGATCTCTACAAAATGCTTCAAAATAAAGGAAATTAAAAGTTGTTCTTTTTGCTATCTGACATATTAACTCAATATTTTTTTACGGTTTCGGCTTTAATTTTGTGAAACTCGATTTAAGAGTCCATCACGCCGTTTCCTTGTTGGAATATGCAGAGGATACCGCGTCAGACTTTCCTATCACGACACATATTTAGTTATCTTCTACATCCACAAACCTTCTTATATAGCTCCTACTATTTCTCTTGCTTCCAAAATTGGTTCTTTCAAAATATTTTTAATTTATCTAGATTTCTTTAGATCTCTAAAAAGTTCTTTAAATATAAGTGTTTTTTTTTTTACTTTCCTACATATAAACTCAATATATTTTTTAAGATGTCAGCCTAGATTATGTGAAACTCAATTTCAGAGTATTTAATAAGAAATTACTCTATTTAACCATAAATTAGTAGAATAACATACTAATTTTCGTTTATGGTTAAGGCATTAACGCTGTGGAGGTTAAAAGACATTGTAATGTATTTTTATCAAACACTGTTTATTCCACTTTTAAAGCCAGCTTTTTACACTAATTTTAATCTTCGGAAACTCTTATTTAATGGGCAAGACAAAAATGGAATACTTAACAACAGCGGTGTGTATAAACTTTTATGTGCTGACTGTGATAATTTCTATATAGGAAAGACAGGAAGATCTTTTGAAAAGAGATTTCGTGAACACAAATCCGCCTTAACAAATCCTCTAATTTATTCTGAAATGGCTAATCATTGTCACCGTGAAAACCATACTTTTTTTATCGATGATGCCAAATTCTTACATATCAGTAGTAACGGAAATAAATTGGACAGACTAGAGGCCCTAGGAATTTCTAAGTCAGTATATCGATCCGAACATCTGGTGAACAGTTATATTCCAAAAATCTCTCCGCTCTTGGCCGAAATCGTCCCATGCCTCCCTCACCCCTCAGCCCCCAACCGTTGAAGCGTGTATATCGGTACCAGTTCGAACATAATTTAGTCTTGTTTGCGCTTCCTTGAAGATGAGGTGAAAGCCTTGAAACCGGTAGGGTTATACCGTTACAAAAAAAGTGGAATAAACAGTGTTTGATAAAAATACATTACAAATACAAATTTTCCATGAACTTTGAAATAAATATAAACAATTTTAAATAACCAGTATTAAGAAACATGAGATATTAGAATTATTCATATCTTTTTATTTTATTTATATTTTATATTTAATTACAAGAATATACGAGTATACATTAAATGTGCAATTTGTGAAATCAACGAAACGTACAGAAGCGATGTAATTTTAAGTAGACCTCTCATATAAAATTTGTTGTCAGTCATTTGTCGTGACTTCAGTAAACTAGGTAATTGCTTGTATCGTATTGTGGACATACGAACTTGGAAAAATTGTCGTGACCTCAGTAAACTAGGTAATTGCTTGTACCTTATTGCGAACATACGAACTTGGAAAAAATGTCGGGACTTCAGTAAACTAGGGAATTGGTTATATCTTATTGTGGACATACGAACTTGGAAAAATTGTCGTGACCTCAGTAAACTAGGTAATTGCTTGTATCGTATTGTGTACATACGAACTTGGAAAAATTATCGTGACCTCAGTAAACTAGGTAATTGCTTGTACCTTATTATGAACATACGAACTTGGAAAAAATGTCGGGACCTCAGAAAACTAGGTAATTGCTTGTATCTTATTGTGGACATACGAACTTGAATAAATTGGTTTAAGCTTTTACTGACGTTCATTATTTTATTCATTCGTTGATAAACTCGTTTATTTACTTTATTTATTTACATGACAAGTACATAGAATATTAACGCACATAATTCTCACAGTTTGTACGTCGGTTACCAAAGAATTCAATATTTAAAATTTCTTTATTTTTCAAATATTATTTGATAGCAGTCACTTCTTAATACGATTATTATTCATTGAAAAAAATACATATTTTCACAAAAAATGTCATCAAAAAACTTTTCATTTGAATTAAAGAAATATATTCATATTTTCGATTTATTCTCGCCATTATATGATTCACGGGTTATTATTACTAACGGAATAATAATAAAGGAAAACAAAACTATAAAAATAAGTCATTTCAAGTGGACACTCAAATTATCATACTTATACATATATGTGAGACCTCGTTACGAGTATGTAAGATTTATTTGAATCATTTAGTAATAAAAGTACTAACTATCAAAATTGCAATATAAAAAAAAATAATCAAGAACAGTTTAAATGAATTATTCCTCGAAGGTATTGTTTCTCAACTTTTCTAGTCTTGCGACCCCTCAAAAGAATAAAATACAAAATTAAAATATCGTGACCCCCCTGCATAAGCGGATAACAATAATAATTTAGACTTTGGACTGTTCATTTTTTTAATAAATGTGGTTTTTTTTCTCAGAAATTGTGTTATTTTTATTTTTGCGACCCCACTGATATATCACCATTACGAAGTTAACGTACCTACATTATGAAAACGTAAGGAATTAGTGTGGGATGGATGAAGTTTAGATTAATGATGGGAGCTCTATGTGATCCGAAAATGCAAGTAAAGTTAAAAGGAAAAGTATACCAAATGATTGTCAGACCCGCACTTCTCTATGGCTCCGAATGGTGGACGATGTATAACTCTTACTCCAGGCAACTAGAAACTGCTGAAATGCGCATGCTAAGATGCTCAGCTGATGTGTCCCTAAGAGACAAAACAAAAAGCTCACGCATTCGTGGAAGCCTAGGTGCTACGTACATCAACAGTAAGATGGAGAAGAGGCGATTGAGATGGTATGGGCACGTTGAACGCAGAGCACCCGATCACATTGTGAACCAGGCAATCTCCATGGATCTTCCTCGAATAACAACCAGAGGAAGATCAAATAATTCATGGGTGGTGCAAAAAGATAAACTGACGCAGAGGCATGGCCTGGGGGACGTAGTCCGGGACAGAAGAGCATACAACCTGAGGACGAGGAGAGCTGACCCCAACAGTCTTCGCAGACAGTGAGTTGGGATGGAGCCAGGGAGAAGAAGATGATAAAAACGTAAGGGTACTAAATAAAGTGACGTGATAGAATAATTCCTTATAAGTATATATTTGATAACTTGATACGGTTCCATAAGTAATTATATCTTATCAGGCTTCTAAGGTCCGGAAATATGAGTCAAAATGTATTGTGATGCATTAACTTTGTGTGCAATTATTATAGAATATTTATGTAGTAAATGGCACTTGTTGGATTTTATATGTGGGAATTCGTCAATTCAACAATCTCAGAACAGGCAATAAGAATGTTACAAAAAAAAGTATACACACTTTGAATGATTGAAAGTGCAGTATGTATTAAAGTATATCTAAGACTAAAACTCCAAATTTAAGAAGACAGGCAAAGATTTTTTTAAATTGTCGCAGATACTCAAATTGGTGGCCTTTCCGGTCCATGCACTGCCGATAACATGGAATCGCAAAAATCACGAACAATTTGTTTTGGTATTTGAGCGTATTCTCTTTCAATGGCAGCTCTCAATTCAGTACATGTTGCCGGTTTTGCGGCTACTTGATCTTTGATGAGTTCCCATAAAAAAATCATTACCTTGAGGCCTGAGGTGTGCTGGGATATTCAATTATACATCTACGTCCAATCCATCTGTTCGGCAAAATTTCAATAAGATAGGCCCTCTCATCCCGATAGTAGTGAGGATGTCTTGAGGCACCATCTTGTTTGAAATTAAACTCCTCCTCGTCTCAAAACTCTTCCCGAACGTGTTATATGACAAATTATTTCAGCAAGCACGGTGTAAAAGTGCGTATGCGCTTTTTTGGAACACCCTATATAGACATACATGTCATCACATTGTGTCGTTTGTGGGGTAGTAAGAGAGAACTGATCTCCGAAATGTTCTATCTTGACATACAACTTTCGTCTCATCCACATTCACATGTCTCATCATGCACAGTTTTCTTTAAAAATATGGACCACTTGATCCAACCACGTTTTTTCTCAGTCTGCATCTTTCACGCACGCCTTGCACTTCTCACTTAATAAAATGTGTATATCATTTTCATTTATTTTTGTACTTATTGCTGTTTCGGTTAAACGGGTCCAAAAAGTCATGTGTTTAAATTTCTACATATATACGTTAATTGGAAACCAAATTAAGGCGAATTGAATATTATTTGATGTTATCAAATTTTTCACTTTAATTTTGCTCGTAATTAGGTACAAATACGTAAATTATCAGCGTTAATTGAAACGTTTTTTTTTATTTTTTATTTAACAAAGCATTTATTTATTTATTTTATTTGTTTAATACTTTTATTGCATCCACTTTTAGACGTAAATATACCTTCTAATTCTTTGTCAGATACACACCTTTCATTAAAGAATAATATAAATTAAGGTGATACAGAAATGAGGCGTCTTTGATCACGGAATAATTAAGTCACTTACTATGCATGGGAACATATCCGGTGTAAAAATAAATTATTACTGAAGAATATTATGAGTAATGAAAAATGTGCGTGCTTAAGTCGAGTCGAGAAAATATGAAACTTGAATATTACAAATTGCAATAAGCTGATGTTTTATTACCGTGTGGAAAAGGTTGTAATGTATTTCTCAAGTGATAAAACTTGTGATGAGTTCAAGTTTTTACTATAAAGGTACATATTTGTTAATTTAACACTTCATTAAATTAAAACCCGTTTTTAACTAATTCTGTAATTTGGGGGCATAAATCATTCTAGTTTGGTTGGATTGACTATTTAAAAAAAACGAATTGCTTATTTAAATTTGTTTCTGAAATTCGTTACTCAATTTTGTAACTTCCTGACGTAAAAGTTCAAATATTTAAAGCAGTCGATATACTTCAGCTAAGATGGTACGGGCACATAAGATGAAGACCACCAGACCATACTGTAAATCAGGTAATGTCTGTGGATCTTCCTCGACAGCCGTCCAGAGGAAGACCAAAGAACTCCTGGATGACTCAATGCCCTAAAATCCTGCAGAGAAACGGCCTAGACGAAAGCGACACCCCGAACCGAAGAATATACAGCCTGAGAACGAGAAGAGCTGACCCCAACAACCTACCTAGGCAATGAGTTGGGACAGTGCCAGGAAGAAGAAGAAGAAGAAGTCGATATACTTCAGCGCATATTATTTTACTGCATAACACTTTCGTTGTATACAGTACAACCTGGCGGTAATCTCTAACGACCAACGTAAGAGATTGCCACATGGCATATCTTATGACCAACATTATTAGACTAGGTTCCTTTTTAAAAAATCTAGGTTCCAACTTTCGTTATATATATAGTAGTACAACCTGGCGTCAATCTCCTACGGCCAAATTGCCTTTTCTTACGACCAACAATAGTATACTAGATTCCTTTTAAAAAAAAATGTCTTTCAATAGGAATCGAACCCGCAATCTTTGGGACTGGAAGACTGGCGTCTTATTTATTAGGCTATAGAGGTAGTCAGTGATGCATATTTCGTTCTTTATGACATATAACATTGAGATTTTAATCATCTTTATTTCCCATAAAATTGCCTATGGTAATAAGCTCGCCACGTTGTACTGCTAACAACGAAAGTGTAAATCAAACCAAATAAAAGTATAATAATCAAACTCTCAATCAAGGCTTGATTGAAAAAAAGACCCTCTAAAACTTAAGAACATTTAAATTAGATATACCCATCAAACCAGATACGGAGTTTCCCAATTGTTTCCTCCAATGTTGATATGACACGGTTTATTATTTACTCTTTGTTATTCCATCAATGGAATAAAGTTTATGGAGATAGTAAGATCTTGAATGGCAAGTGAAACCTTATTGTAAATGGTTTTCAAGTCAATGGGGAAGTCATGAATTTCAGATCAAGTTACATGTGTGTACACCCATTCCTCGATTTATGCGGTAGATAAGTTTCAAGAAAATTCTCGTGGATCGAAATCGCACCCTTGAGGCAAGAAACTGATACAAAATTAGAACATATGTACGTTCCAGAATATTGATATCCGCTAAAATTGAGATATAAAACTTAAAAATGATATTGTATTACACTTTCATTGTGTACATGACAGCCTGGCGGTTTTATTGCAGTATATTCCAACTGACTACAAATATGTTAAAGAAGCCTTAAGTGAAACCAGACTAGAATGTTTTTTTTTAAATATTGGGGTTACAACGGGACCAACAAGGCCACGAACGTCGTCATAAAGAAGGGTAAAAAGAAAGTGTGTGTACTCTAAAAATGTATTATCCTGGTTCTAACTATTTAATGTTAGAATAAAGTCAAGTATGACATAATAAAGAATGAAGTGATTAGATGTGAATGTGAACTAATAAATGTGTTGAATAAGATGAAGAAGAGCACTCTGAGATGGTGTGGGCATGAAAATAGAGTGAAGAAAGACGAACAAAACAAATATATTGAGTAAATTTGAGTTGAAAGCGTGGTAGAGGAAGACCAAGGAAAGTACGGTTATATCAAGTGAATGTTATTTTGAAGGAAACGTAAAAAATCAGAAAATTCATAGGAGTTGTGTAAGAAGGTGAATGGATGTATGAGACGTGAAAGATGTTTGGTGAAAAAGTAAAGTTTGGAACTTTGTTATCTCTATCTACATCAACGTGTAAATGGCGTGATGGCATATACGTACGTGATTGATTGGATATATCTTCGTACAGTACCCTGCGGTAAGTAATGAACATCGGACTAAGAAAGAGCCTCTCGGCCATAATCGGCTATCTTCGGCTTTGTAGATCGTTGTCTCTGTCATTCATACACGTGTTCCGTCGCGATGTCACGTACCGGACTGTTAGCGCATCGTACGACAATGACGACTACAAAGGCACATGTATTACTTATCGCCGGGTACTATATGTATAATGTAAAATGAAATAAAATTGTAAAAACTTTCGATTATTACATGTGCATGTAGTCCTTGTTGTATTGGGTTCCTTGTCTGCCTCTTCGCAAACCTAACCTTCAGTGCCGAACACCCTTATCAAGGGGAGTCGAACACCTTTATTAAGATGAGTCGAACATCCTTATTAACGCAGTTATTCAAACATGTAGTTTATATTATAAGACAATATTAAAAAACGATAGTTCTTTAAAACAATTTTACAAAATCGCGTTTAGGGGAAACTTTATTAAAAGAAATCGCGTAAATCGAGGGATGGACGTAGATATAACATCTCAATTTGCTCGAACGCATAGATGTTCGTTGCATGACGGACAAGACAACAAGATCGTTACATAACGGACAAGACAAAAAATGACGATTAAATAATACTTAAATAATGTTCGACAAAATTTTTCGATATTCATGATCTATTACTATGGCGTAAGTTTTGAATACGTAAATTACAATTCACCATAAAATGTTGATAGCCTCGTAAAACCATTAATTTAGATTGACTTGTTAAAGACATAAAAACTGGTTGTAAACAACTGTTATTTATTTAAACTCTTATAAATTAAGCGCATCAATAATAAAAATGGTGTATCCAATCGTTTCCGCCAGTGGCAATCATGATTTTCTTGTTAAATGAATAAATCTCGAATAAAAAAATCTGCAGCGTGTCGTAGTTAACTACTTTTAATGCGATGGAAGGCTTAAACTTCCTGTCTTGAGTCCCTGTGCAATTCTCAGTTCATGGTGTCCTTTTACTTTACTTCCGGAGTTTTATAATATACAACAAAAATATAATACAATACAATTGTTAAGCTGTATAAATAATACATATATTTCCAATCTTATTTCCGAAATGGTACCTTGACTGGATGGTTTAATATTTCGAAAGGCGTGAAACAAGGATGCTTCATATCAATTTGGTTTTTCAATATGTATATAGATTTATGTTTGAAAGAATTGCAGCGGTCTATTGGTGGCATACAAATCTAAAATGCGAATGTAAACAGATTAATGTATGCAGATGACATGGCAGTCTAAACAGGCAGGTAAAAAGCCAGCAAGATGTAGTGATCTGGTGAAAGCATTGACTAGGGGAAGCTTTTACACTACCATGCAAACAACAAGTAACCGATAAAAGTGGAGACGTGTCATCGCAACCTGTATCATCAACATCCAATAGATCCCGACTCTCAGTAATGAGGATCTACAGAGATGATTATGTCCTTTCAAAAGATATGCTTTTAAGGAACTGAAAAATTTTATGTTAGAAATATTATTAGTCGTGAAACTGCAGGCTAAGCGTGTCAAAGACATGTTCACGCTACGGTAGCAAGTGTTGGTGATTAAGTGAGCGTGCTCACCATATCGGTTATATATTTTACTTATAATCACCAGAGCCAACTTAGCAGGGTAAACAGCTTAGAAATTAAAAAAAATAATAGAAAAGGCTCTGAACATCCTTGAACATAGGTAATTAAGAAAGACATTTCCATTTAAAGATAAATCTTCTTCTTGGTCAATTTCTCATGTCTGTCGACGACGATTTTCTATCTCACACTATTTTGGGCCTCTCGAAGGGTTGGTGTCTCAGTAGATCTTGTTACTTTCTTGGTTTGGTCAGTCCATTGGGTGGGTTGTCTACTCCAGCTTCGTCATATTTTTATACTGCTTTTTAACACGAGTCTATTAAAATTCTCCTCTCATATGGCTAAATAATTGGAGTACTTGTCACATATTAATAGTAGATAGTCAGCCCTTAAGGTATTGGATAATGGATTGATTTGTAAGCTGTACTTTCCAAAGTATCTTTAGTATAATATTTAAGCCCTCAGCGTCCAGGTTTCCAAACCATATAAGAAAATGGAGAAGATTGGGAAATACGAAATGCCTTTTTATGGTGCTTTTAAAATGTTTTAATTTTTCTATTTTCTTTGTATTTTTTCACCTGAGTATTTTCTTCGATAGTGAGTGGCCTTTAAAATATTCGAATTTGTGCTTCAGACATATAAGAGAGTGTGGCAGTGAGAGAATATTCGTCTACAGTAATCAAACCCTCTAGTTTAGAACCACTAGAAAAGGCACGGTTTATCATTGCATGTGCCGATAACAATACCGCACCTGAAGAAGTCACGATACTAGCACACGTATTGTTTCCAGACAATTATTTTACTAGATCGGGACACTTAATTTGTGTCATTAGGAGTCTAAACCAAAACTCTTGGATGTAAGTCCAGCGTCTTTCCCACAAGACCACGGAGAACGTTAGATAATTGATAGCAATGCAGTATGAAAAATATATTTTGCAGTAAATGAGAGGCTTTTGATTATTTGGTCACAAACGGACACAGATTCATCCAAAAAACCATTTATCCTCAATGAGATACAGGCAAAAGCCTAGTTTACTGGGGATACGACAAATGAAAGGCAACAAACCCAGATCCATTAAAATTGTATGTCCAAATTAAATTACCTGTTGTTTTTTCGCAAATTGTGTATATTTCATGTCATGTGTAATAATAAATAATAATAAAAATTTAAAATACCATTTTTTATCCCGTTTCGACTGTGATTAATTTTATCCTTTGATTTTTTGTTTTTAAACCTTTTTTAATCAAAGAAAGAGATAATTGATCTACAAAAACTTAAAATGTTCTAAAATAAACTTTAAGGTTCATATATGTTCTCTCTCTCTGTGGTTGCAGTCCTAAGACTGGTTTGCAGCAATTTCAACTCTTCTCCTCCATTCCTCCCTGTCCTGTGCGGCTCTTTTTAAATCTGTATATGTTGAGCAGCGCACGTCCACCAACAGGTCCTCCAGGTACTCTCGGCGTGGGCGTCCCCTAGAGTTTGTCCCCTCGGTCATACCCTCCATTATGGCATGCAAAAGGCCCTCTTGTCGTATTATATGACCGATCCATCTTGCACGCCTTTCGGACAAGATCCTGAGCAGGTGCCTTCCTCCTTCAATTCGTTGGAGAACCTCTTCATTCGTGATGTGGTCTCTCCAGGAAATTCCTAATAGTCTTCTATAGGACCACATCTCAAAAGCCTCTAGTCTCCGTCTATCTCTTTCGGATAGGCACCATGTCTCGCAGCCGTACATCAAGATACTCCATACATAGGTCTTGATGAGGAGTATTCTCAGTTTTAGGTCTATATTATTTGATTCTATTATTTTCGACCTTTTATTAAATGTTAAATATATGTTAAATATATGTTAAATAGTGGTATTGCTGTGCAAGTGTATTTTAAGAGGCTCTATATCTAGAAAATTTATTTTCTCTTCTCTTTAACCCATTGTTTACGGGGGTGTTGATTAAAAATACCATATTGTTTATTACAAATACGACAGTATAAAGCAGAAGTTTAACATGTGTTTTTTATGTGTGAAGTTGAACGTAACCGAAATGCACAAATATGTGCACACCGTGGCAATAGACGGTTTCTGAAACGCACAAATTTGTGCACACCGTAAACAATGTGGCATTAGATAAAGAATATCAATTTATTACTTTTAGTGAAATTATGGTACTTCACTGACGGATATTGGAGAAAAGGAAAATGTTCAGATGTTTAAAAATATGTCGTAGAAATACCTTTTTCTAAAAATAATGAGAAAAGGGTTAATTTACACAGTACTTTTTAGAAAGCAGAATCTCCTCAAAAGCGTTTTAACTCTGGGCTGGAACTCACTGTTATTGGCATATTAAAAATCTTACAAAGAATAAGTTGACTGTAAAAATATGAAGGTGGTGACTTTGATTATAAGATTATGAGCTACCCGCATCTGTATATGATTAGAAAATACATATTTGATACGATAATTGGAGAAAACTTACCAAAGGAAGAAGAACTACAATACAAATAAACCTTTGTAGATCTTCCGATATGTAATAGTAACACAGTCGGTCTTAGATGGAGCGTTGAACGGGGACATGTAGCTAATTTTCCTCCAGCTCACACTCACCTTTAAGGCCTCGGCCACACAGGTAGGAGCCTCGTTTGGTGTTTAGAGCTACGCTGCGAGCTAGATGACATATCCTAGCTAACCAACGCACCCCATAATATCGCAATGGCCACGCTTCACGCCACGCTACGTGACTATTTGTTACCTATTGAGTATCCTAGCGAACAGACGTTTTGGTTTTATTGTGTCACCAAGTGATTTTACAAGATGGAGGAAGTTTTATTCCGCAATTCTTTGTAGAGAAGTTAAAACTCTCCACGAGTACTTCTAACATAGATAAATTAACATAACATTATACATCCAACAAGTTCGAATTCGAGATGTTCTAAATTTCATACTTAAATTCTCTGAGAGAAATAGCTTTCTGGTTAGTTTTGAGAGTGGCATCGTTTGTTGACTCAACCGCTCCCAAATGTCAAATGAATTTGTGCGAATCAATTTGTTGTAGCCAATCCTGAAGTCATCTAGTGCAGTGCTCTGCAACCTTTTCTCACCTACGACACACCAAAATTCTTCCTAGAATTCCGCGGCACACCAAAAGCTAAAATATATAGGTATTAAATTAGGCATGAGTCTTCAGCGACGCGCATAAGGGTCATTTTTCTTTGTCTATGACTAATTTGGTGTGTACAAAGCACACTACGCAGTTTTCAACAGTTGGCACCAGTTATTGTGTATTAAATACATAACGAAAAATTGTAAAATGTCAAATACTCGTACATTGAAATTGACCGCGGCACACCTGTATCCGGCTCACGGCACACCAGTGTGCCACGGCCCACCGGTTGCGGAGCACTGATCTAGTGTATTAGTCACGTAGCCCTTATTTGTGCGAAGCGAAGCGCTTTGGTGTGGCCTTAGCCTAAATTAATTAGGTTCCCCTTACAATGCGATTATACACTCGTCAGGAAACTAGATTTAGTCATAATATGATGAAAAAGCTGTCCCCCGTTGGAGGGGGACGATTTCCTCTGCTGGCGCAATACTGGAGTGTGAGAAGAATAGCGATGGCACCGAAGAAAGGCCTGATTTCATGAAGAAAGACTAAAATTGAATTAAATTATAGGAAGAAAAGTTTACACTCGGGCTAAACAGAAAACTTTTAGAGATTAAGGTAGTCACAACAATTTACAAAAAAAATGGAAGAAAGATATAAAATTAACTTTGATCGTCACTAGTTTCTATGCAGTCTGACATATGTTATAGTTCATACCGGTAGTCCGATGTATAGCTGCCTATTTTGAGAGACTATTCAATTAATCCAATAAGCGGGCTCTTAGTGGATGCTGCAGGTAGTCTAAGGCCTCGGCCACACAGGTAGGAGCCTCGCTTGATGCTTAGAGCTACGCTGCGAGCTAGGTGGCATGTCCTAGCGAACCAACGCACCACATACTATTGCAATGCCCAAACTGCACGCTTCGCGCCGCGCTAAATGACGATTAGTCACCTAATGAGTCTCCTAACAAACATACGTGTTGGTTAATTTTTCACTTTGGAATAAAGTTGCACAGGAAGTAAATAAAGATGGTAAGCTGTAATTAAATTGGTTAGTTTTGAGAGTTCGAGATGTTCTAAATTTCATACTTAAATTCTCTGAGAGAAATAGCTTTCTGGTTAGTTTTGAGAGTGGCATCGTTTGTTGACTCAGCCGCTCCCAGATGTCAAATGAATTTGTGCGAAGCACTTTGGTGTGGCCAAGGATGAAGTCACCTAGTATATTAGTCACGTAGCATCTAGCAAAGCATTTTGGTGTGGTCTTAGCCTTAGTGGCATTTGAAGTGGAAGGCGTTGAGAATAACAAAGGATCTATCTAAAATTTAGATGTATCTGAATTAATTATTTACTATCTGAAAATGTCATCCAAGGATTCGCGAAACAATTATTAAATATTTGTTAATTGATATACCTACTTATATTCCATCCCACCACGCAATGTCCCTTACGGGGTAGGCAGAGAAGATCGAGCGCCACACGTTCTGGTCCTTACAGACATCTATCGCTTCTACAGTGCGTCATCCATAGTTCGTCGCATATAACACTTATTCTTCATTCTTCTTATCATACCCTCTTTCAATAACTAATATACTCCTTCCATGTGATTCTCAAACTTTCTTGTTCATATTTTCAGCTATATATATTTTCTTGGTCATCATCATTAAATCAGGCAATGTCTGTGGATCTTCCTCGACAGCCGTCAAGAGGAAGACCAAACAACTCCTGGATAACTCAATGCTCCATAATCCTGCAGAGAAACGGCCTAGATGAAAGCGACACCCAGAACCGAAGAATATACAGCCTGAGAACGAGAAGAGTCGACCTCAACAGCCCTTTTGAAACCATATTCTCCCAACTACCCCCTCAAAATTTCATCGTTGCTGCTGGCTCGCGAATGTCACACATTTCTTGGTTCCAACTGTACACCTATAGAGAATATGTGGAAGAAATTAAATGAATGTGATCGCCCATCATACTCTCAAAATAGACCAATAAAGGGAATTAATAAAGAAGCAAAATGTCGATTGGCAGACGAAGTGTTATAATGACAGTATGTAATAGTTGCTAACTATGAGCGAAACAATTGAAAACTGGGAGCAGATGGCTAAAGATCGTGTCAAGTTGAGAGCTACTCGTATATACACTTGAGTTGATGGTTTCTCAACACTTAGACGTTTGAGACACAGTCAGCGTGCTGGGAACGTGCGTCAGCATGCTACGTAAATCCAGAAGTCTGTGACATCTACAGGAGGAAATGCGTGTCTACGATCGGACTGTTCTTTCATTGAAGATCACATGAACAAATAAAAGGAGCAGCTCGAGATAAAGGTTGGAATCGCGAGGGGGGTTTCGACTACGAGGTCTAGTTACGATTATGTACAAGATGCAAACATACCCACTATCACACGATTTTCCTGTCAGAGTAAATAAAGAGGATAGAGCATCTAACTTTCTTATCTCGACACACATCCTTTGACTCTGCTTCATTCACACCCTTTTTCATACAACTCCTACGACTACTCGGACTTTCTACCCTTCTTCCTATCAGAGCATCATTTATTTATTTTTATTTATTTAACACTTTTATTGCAATACAATCTGGCGGGCTTATTGCCAGGCGGCAATCTCTTCCAACCAACCAGACAAAAGTAAATGAATCAAGTTACATGGTCGCATAAATCATTCAAATGACTATCCATCCACACGGAATCCATAAACATATACGTGAGCACATGCCCACGAACCCCACAAAGACGGACAATCTCACCTGAACATTATTTTTCATATAAAGTAAGATATCATCAATCAAAAGGAAAGGAAGGGATGGTGGAGAGGAAAGGAAAAGAAAAATCAGGAATCAAACACGTTATTTTACTGACTAGAAATTAAGAGTTTTTTCAGTCGCTTCTTAAAGCATGCCAAGGACGGTGCGAGTCTTATATTGGTTTGTAACTGATTCCAGAGTCTCACTGCATGGACAGTAAAGGACGACGTAAAGAAAGTTGATTCAAATATATTTTCCTGGGTTTCTCACTCAAATTTGCACTATATATTTGTTTCATTAAGTCTTTCTTCATTCATTCTTTCTATTATACTCGTACATTCCCAAAACATCTCAGAATATTCGTGTTCATCTTATTCAACACATATGTCTTAAGTTCTTATTCATCCTTAATCACTTCATTCCGTATTGTGTCATGTAAAAGATTTTTTTTTTTTTTTTTTATTTAACACTTTTATTGCAAATACAATCTGGCGAGCTATTTGCCAGGCGGCATTCTCTTCCAACCAACCAGACAAAATTAAATGAAGAAAGTTACGTGGTCGCATAAATCATTCAAATGACTATCCATCCCCACGAAATCCATAAACATATACGTGAGCACATGCCCACGAACCCCACAAGACGGATCATGTCAGATAAATGAAATAATTTTCTATCGACATCACTACTTCTTTTTGGTTTCATCACTTTATTAACAAAATTTACAAATTTATGGCTTTGATTGCTTTATTGTTAATTTCTTATGGCAATTGCTTTTAATCAATTACTGCAACGAGAGATGTTTAAAAAAAATAAACTTATTCCATTGTCTTTGTCGATACGATTTTATACAGTCAAGTATCACGGTTCATTGGAAATAATAGACAAGGGAAGAATGACCAAGCATATCTGCAGAGCTGTTAGTACTACTGAGGTCTTGCACGAGAAAAACTTGATTTAAATACAAATTAACAGTAATTAAAAGAAAGAGACCAATTGAAAAAAAAAGTAGAAATCCTTGTTCAGGGAATCAAAAGAGAGTTTTTGTTTTTGCTGTTTATCATTAACAGTCGATTACGACCATAATAAATTTTCAACAAAAGCAAATAATTCAGGATATAAGTGAATACAAGGTGTTGCCATAAATACATATAAATATGAAGAATGTTATGTGATTCATGATATTTGCTGCCAAAAAAGAATAATACATCAGGTCAGGGCTCAGGAGGCCCAGGGTCGTATGCCGTACGTAAAAAACTAACATAACATACTTTTTTAATACATAACATACTTTTTTAATGCATAACATACTTTTTTAATATATAACATACTTTTTTAATACATAACATACTTTTTTAATACATTTTAATGGACACATGTGCTATTCACAATACTTCATTCAATATTTACATTTTAAATGGAAAAGCAAACATTTGAATACAAGCAAATAACAATGCTAAAATCCTCCTTTTCGTTGATTTATAGAATCGTTTTACTAGGCAAGGACTGTGACAAAGTGGTCTCATTCTTCAATCACAAATATCGTACATTTGTGGTACCAATAAAATAATTTTAAGCCATTGAAGAAATTGTGGTGGATTATGGGTTTATTTGTGTACGAAATAGACAACCTCCGTTATCTTTTTGGTAAAACACCTGTCTTGTATCTTGGAGATTACGGGTTCGATTCCCATTTGTATTAAATGTTTTAATAAAGGTGTTTTAAATTTTCACTAAGGGCTTTTAAACATATTTCTGTTTGATTAGTACACAGTTCAAGTGTAATAAAACACAATACTATGACCTGTTTGATTAGTACACAGTTAAAGTGTAATAAAACACAATACTTTGACCTGTTTGATTACTACACAGTTCAAGTGTAATAAAACACAATACTTTGACCTGTTTGATTAGTACACAGTTCAAGTGTAATAAAACACAATACTTTGACCTGTTTGATTAGTACACAGTTCAAGTGTAATAAAACACAATACTTTGACCTGTTTGATTAGTACACAGTTCAAGTGTAATAAAACACAATACTTTGACCTGTTTGATTAGTACACAGTTCAAGTGTAATAAAACACAATACTTTGACCTCGAATTTCTGATATCCAACTCCACGACTGGTGTAGCTCGGGAAGTTAAAGATTAATTAGCCCCATACGCCTTTAATACTGCCTCTGATGTTTGGACAGATATACCCATTAGAACTCATAATCAAAAGTATTGGGTGAAAAACAACCAATCTATCACTAGGTTATTTAGATCGTCACGAGGTGCATGGCCGCGAGGTAACGCACTGTATCATTCGAGGGCACTTTTACGCGGAAGGTCTGCTAGCAAGATGTGCTATTCCCCTCGAATGTTACAGACATTTTTCTCGCCTAGTATTCCAGAGTTTAAAAATATCTATGACTTCGGTAATTTCTATTATTTAAAGAAAACAAAAAAAAAACATGCCGGTTTGGTTCGATCGTCTCACTTCGGTGTGCCATCGGACCTAGTATAACGGTGTGGCCGGTTAGTTTGCTGGTGTACAACGGCTCACTCACTTAAAGATGAGAAATGAAGAAAGAAACATAAACTCCATGACATAGCTTTGCTTTTCAATTGAATTGAGGTTGTTATTGCGAGGAGATCCTCGACAACGGCACCCGGCAATAACGAAGACGATTTAGATTGTCAAAAATAATCTTATGATAATTGTAATTTATTTTTATCAAACACTGTTTATTCCACTTTTTTGTGACGATATAACCCTACCGGTTTCAAGGCCTTCACCTCATCTTCAGGGGAGCGCAAACAAGACATCTTTGAAAATTTTAACTCATCTTTTTAATAGTTGGTTACTTTTTCTTTCCTTACTATTTTTCACTTTCTTGAACCAAGTTTCATGCAGAGTTAAACTACTCTAAGCGTGGGTGGCTCGGATAAGTGGGTCAGGTCCACCGCTTGCACATAAGAGGGGACCTAATTTGCAACCTGCAGACCCGGCACGTCGCATGGCGGACGTGATGTTCCCTCTCTAACTTGTCTCTATGCATATTTTTACTAGAGTGATGTGCACTTAACATGTTTTATTGTAATTTGTCTATCAAGATAATTAATATGTTACTCGGATAGTAGTTTCACATTTCTCGGATAGATGTACGAGTAGTTAGGATTTTCGTTGCTTACTTCATTTCAAATGTGCCGAGTATATACGACGTTAGATGAAAAAAACACGAGTATTTTTTATTTTTTATTTAAGTATTTATTTAATCATTAATATTAATATTGTCCCCTTCAAAGTAATCCCCATAGGATAAAATGCAATTTTGCCAACGTTTTTTTTTAATCCGTAAAATATTTTTGGAACATACTTTTTGGGATAGCTTTAGATTATCCAGTGATATTGCCTTTATCTCCTCTATGGTCGCTAAAGGTTGTCCTTTCAATGTCCTCTTCATCTTCGGGAACAGCAAAAGTCTGAATAGACAATATCTGATGGCTGTGGCATTACGACGGCGTTGGTTTTGGCCAATAATTCACGAATTAGTAGTAAAAAGTGAGCCGATACATTATCGTCGTGAAAAATCCAGGAGTTATTTGCTCACAATTAGTAAAATCTTAAAAAAATAATTTTACCCTTCAAAATGAAAAAAATACAAATGTGCTAAAATGCGTAGTAAAACTTACCTGTCAAACACAAACCGCCCGAATAATATGGCTGCAATTGAAATGTACATCAGAGACATTGTCGCCAATGTTAGGAAAAAGATGGGCTCAATCCAAAATAAACAGCCTACGAAATTTAAGAATTCTCGTTTTTTTTTAGCAATCTTCTTAAGATTATAGTATATCGCATGTTTCGGCCATCGCTAATTCAAATTACTCAAGCGTTTTTTAGCGTAATTTTTAGCGTAGTTAATCATCTGCAGATGTGTCAATATGTATGTGACTTTAAATGAGCGGAGAATGAAACTAGGGAGAAGTGGGACTTGTTAAACGGATAGGAGACATTGACGAGTATACTTATTTAAAGATCATCAAACATTTTCGAAGAAACAAGGGCTTCCTTTTGCATCTCACACGCAGTAATAGAGTTTGCCATGATATAGATTTTATAAAAGTAGCTTCCAAGTGGACAGTGGCGTATTCTAACCCAAAATGCCAATTATTAACAAACCGATTAATAAGTCCCGGGACTAACTACTAAAACAACATTTGTTTGCCAAAAATTTTCTTTATTCATTAACATAGTCTCCTTCAAGAGCGATACAATTAATATCAACGCTTTCCTAACTTTTCTATGCCAGCCGTGTAGGACGATTTATCTTTGGTTTCAAAATAGGCGTTAGTTTTGGCAATCACTTCTTCATTGGAGCCAAATCTCTTTCCCTGGAGCAACTTTTTGAGGTCTGCGAACAGCCAATAGTCACTGGGGGGCCAATCTGGAGAATACGGTGGGTGCGGAAGCAATTCGAAGTTCAACTCATGCAATTTGGCCATCGTTACCATCGACTTGTCACACGGTGCATTGTCCTGATGAAAGAGAACTTTTTTCTTCTTCATATGGGACCGTTTTTTTGCAATTCTGCCTTCATTTCTTCGCTATATTCTTTACATATAACATATATGAGTCGTTTAGTGTCAAAAACAGAAATCTGTCGATTTTGCGTGAATTAAGTTAATATCGAGGAAATGTTCCTATTGTAAAACTACACATTTTTAAATGTTTACATGGTAACAAAAACAACAATAACCTTTATATCCCGTAATGGAGATACGACACTCGAAAAAGGTCTAGTCTAGTCTGGAAGGCTTATTACCACTGACGACAGCTTTGATCGAGAATAAACAGCATTCAACAACACGAGATCTTAATGTAATTTTAAAATATCGAAAATTTTCACGTTTGAATTTGAACTAAAAATACGCAATGACTTTCCAGAATAGTTGCTTTAAATTTCAAAGTGGATTAACACTTAAACTTAGACGAAATAGATTTATTTATTCCTTCTTTTTTCATGATAAAAAAAGATATCATAAAAAAGCAACAGTTTAAAAAGATACATTTCTATAATCATATAAAAATACACATAAATTACCCATCCCCCGAAACAGTAAATTTGAATGCTTAGATACCATAGACCTATTGGCCAACTAAGAATTCTTCTTCTAACTGAGTCAGCTTTACACATGTGCCAATTTTATATTCACGTCACTTAATATAATATTACAAATAAAAACAAAATATACACGTTGATAAAGATGAGATATAAACTTTGTTTTTTTAAGGAGTAAAAAAACAGTAAAATCTAATATATAACTAATAAAAATGCTACATTCAAATAGATATATGATTCACTATTTTTAGTTAATTATCATAGATTTGTGCCAAGAAAATGTAAGAATCTACTGTAGTACTAAATATTCAAAGAATTAAGGATAATAAATTCAGATGTGTGAATATCAGTTAATCAAAAATTATGCGCGAGTAGGTGGGACATGTTAAATGGACGGGGGACATTTATAATTGAGTCAAGATTATATGCGACGTGTTGAGGACACTTAAAGAAAACGTGGTCAAGGGTTTCCTCCCCCATCTCATACGTGCATGTAGGGCTTTCTTTTATAAGGGTGGGTTTCTATCCGACAGTGGCCTATTCTCATCCTGTATATGAGAGAAATGTATATGATTTATAAATATTGAGAATTCGGCAATTAACCTATGAATAGTAAGAATCATAATATTGTATTTTGTCGTAATTGATTAATCTGTTTTTAATTTTTTTGTGATTTTTAGCGAATTTTTTAAATATATTTATGATACTACCCGACATATCTAAACTGTAGTGCAGAAATGCTGAAACGCGCACCCTTGTATACATATTTGTCTAAAATTCTCTGGAAGTACTAGTACTTTTTAAGTGATATTTTTATACAGCAATGTAAAGAAATAAATAAAATTTAGAAGTTTCTTGAATCTTCGAAAAGACTATAACATAGTTTTACGTTGTGGTGCCATGTTTTATGTATGGTCAAAGGAAAAATAAGTAAACAAAACACTTATTTTATATTTTTGTGTTTACTATTGGTTTATTTTTGGGTTTACTACCGGTTTCGAAGACAACCGTCTTCATCGTCAGGTGAAAATAAACTAAATTGCTAAAAATACATTTGGAAATTCTCAAGATTAAAAATGTATAAAATGAATTCTAAATACCATCCACAACCAAACCTATTTTAATAATAGCCCTCTGCTTACTATGTTTTCTATTACAATCCTCCCCCCCCCCCCCGGATATCCAGACCCTGGCCTGCCCGAAAGATTCATTTTCATTTTTCCCCGCCCCATTTACCATTGAATCACATCTCTCCCCACTTCTCTCCCCCTACCTCATTCCTCTTATATTATATACAGTTGTACAGGAAATGTATTTTTAGCACTTTAGTTTATCTTCACCTGACGATAAAGACGGTTGTCTTCGAAACCGGTAGTAAACCCAAAAATAAACCAGTGGTGAACACAAAAATATAAAATAAGTGTTTTATTTGCTTATTTTTCCTTTTACATAATATTTAGAAGGCCTATATCATAATAACACGAGATAATAGCAGATACTAGAATAATGAAGGTTATGTTGCGCTGGTCAGAAGTGACGAATCTTTGAACAATTACTGAAAAAAACTGAGGTACATAGAACAGTAAGCATGACTCATATCCTAGAAATCACCAAAATGGATAGTTGCGTTAGATAGAGAAATATTTAAAGTTTCAATGTTTAATCATAACTTTGTTATTCCACATACATACATCATTATTACAGCGTCTTCAAAATGTGTGTCTAAGATTTATTTTCAACCTACGAGAGTACGATCATATAACTTCATACCAGAAGGCATTGAACTGGTTGAATGTAAGAAATAGACGCCAAATTCATATACTGTCTCTATTGTATAGTATTCTTAACTGTCCCACCGCCCCCTCTTATCTAGCAGAAATTTTCAGCGTATTTCCAATCATGGATTAGCGCTACGATCAAGCAGATATTGTCTATTGGCCTTTCCAGTTCACCTTTTTTATGTCATCCTTTACTGTCCATGCAGTGAGACTCTGGAATAAGTTACAAACCAATATAAGACTCGCTCCATCCTTGGCATGCTTTAAGAAGCGACTGAATAAACTCTTAATTTCTAGTCAGTAAAATAACGTGTTTCATTCCTGATTTTTCTTTTCCGTTCCTTTCCACCATCCCTTCCTTTCCTTTGATTGATGATATCTCACTTTGTATGAAAAATAATGTTCGGGTGATTGTCCGTTTTTGTGGGGTTCGTGGGCATATGCTCACGTATGTGTTTATGGATTTCGTGGGGATGGATATTCATTTGAATTATTTATACGACCACGTAACTTGCTTAATTTACTTTTGTCTGGTTGGTTGGAAGAGATTGCAGCCTGGCAATAAGCCCGCCAGATTATATTTGCAATAAAAGTGTTAAATAAATAAATCATCCAGCCATTTCCGTATCGGGTAAACAGAGAAGAAAGAGCGCCAGACTTTCGTATCGCGACACACATCTCTCGCCTCTTCTACATGCATACACTGTCACATACCACTGATACGATTACTGTGACTTTTTCACATTTCTTTATTTCAAAACACCATATACTTGATCCAACCATACATTCCTTGGTCTTCCCCTTTCACACCTTCTTCTCACATTTGCACTGTCCGTTTGTTTCGTTAATCTCATTATTTATTTGTTCCACGTGCCCAAATCATCTTAGAGTGCTCTTTTTCATCTCACTCAACACATAAGCCTCAAGTTTATATTCTTCCCTAATCACTTCATTCCGTATTTTATCATATATTGTTTTCCTATTTATTCTTCAAAATGCACACATTTCTACAGCGTGTATTGGGCTTTCATTCCACGGAATGACAGCTGTCAAATCATGTTACAAAAATAAAAATATTCTAAGTATGAAATTAATTAATGAAATAATAAATGGTTGGTTGGAAGATATGGCAAACAGCTCATCATGTTTTACTTTATAAAATGAAAGTGTAGTATTATACAATACTCGTAGATTAGTTGTTCATTATTAACATTTGAGTGTTAATGTAAGTAATAGGTTAGTTGTTTATTACCTATAGTATTTACATTTGAGTGTTAATGTAAGTAATAGATTACTTGTTCATTATTTACATTTGAGTGTAAATGTAAGTGATAGGTTAGTTATTCATTATTAACATTTGAGTGTTAATGTGAGTAATAGATTAGTTGTCCATTATTTACATTTAGGTTCTTAGTTTACACAGGTACAAAACCGATATGATATTTATCTATTGGGATAGACAGAGAAAACAAAGCGCCAAAATTTCCTGTCGAGAGATACTACCTACGCTTCCTTCACATGCGTACATCTTCTTACACAGTGAATTTTGTTTAACATACTTCTGACTTACATTCTTTCCAAATTGTTACCACTTGGTCCAACTATACTTTTATCGATCGTCCTCTACCACAACTTCTACTCATGCTAGCATTATAATTTTATTAAGTCAGATTTTTGTCACCCATTCGTTAAATGTGTGTTCTTTTTCCCCCCACTTAACATATCAATTTTTATCTCCCATTTATCCTTAATAACTATGTTCTTCGCTGTATTACATCGACGCACTACGAATTTTTCAACTCCTTTCATTTATATTTCAACTACACGTCTCTCTCCCACATATCAATGTCACTAATTTTGTTTTTAAATATTTTATCTGAATTTATTAAGTGGCGCTTTTTAGTTGTCTTTTTACAATATCAAAACCAATCGTCAGATGATATTTTTTACGAAATAGCGCTATATAAATTCTCATTCTCTTTTAATTTTTATAACTGGAACTGTTTAACAATATAACAAACAATTAATAAATTAATTTACTAATATAAAAATGAATCAACTTGTTTTGCTAAAATGTCAAAATACATATTTTTAAAAATTCTTTTAAATTTTTTATACAAAATATATTCGACAACCCAAACGTACCAGACGATATAAATTGATGGCTTAGCAGATTTATTGCAAAAACAACTCACCCTCTACAGTTAAACAAAGGGTCTACGCTCGGCGTAGCGCAGTAGTTCGGCCCACTCGTAGCACCCCATCGTGCACACCCCATGTACGGACTGGCCAATCACAGGAGGAGAGGGCGTGGCCCAACCACCCTTGCATTTCCTGTTTTCGTTTCGGGAACAGTATAATGTCGTACAAAATTCAGACACGAAGTAAAAAAACATTTTCATGAACACTTTTTTACTTTATTATTAAAAACATCTAAAAGTGATCCTTTGATTAAGTGGTTGGTTGTAATATTTTAGTTTGTAACTTGTAGGTAACTGGCGTATAAGGGTAGTGGTACTACTTCCTCCCTAGGACGATGTTTGAATGACCGATATTTCTCTGGCTATTTTAGGGAGTATTTTGCTTTGTTGGTTTTTCACTGCGATCGGATATCTGCTATTAAATAGAAATTTGTTTTATTTTGATTAATTTGTTGTTGAATTATGAACGATTATTTGTATATATCTTTAATTAAACCGTTTAAATAAACTTATGTATTAGAAATATGTATTCACAATTGTTTTTTTTTTATGAACAGCTTTGAAAAGTATTTGGTTCGATTCTCCCTGAATCATTATTTTAATTATTTATATAAGTGAAATACTTAACTTTGTTTTTCTTTACTATATTTTTTTACACCACTATATCTTAAGCATTTCAATACCCACACTATGTCTTCTTCAGGTGAGTTAATTAAACTCTTATTTTTTAAGTTTAATCATCTCACACGAGAAGGACACGGCAAGTATTGAAATACATATATTGATATGCGAAAAGTTGTAGTAGAATTAGACATAGGTAAGTGTTTTAATTTTATGTTCGATTAATTACTGCTATTTTAATTTTATGTTCCATTAATTACTGCTATTTTAATTTTATGTTCCATTAATTACTAATATTTTTCATAAATCTCAATCTCGCCTTTTACACTGATAGTAGAAATTGATTCAATTTTTTTCCTACTTGTCTCAATACCCGAAATAGTTTTCCTTTCATAAAACTTATACTGTCATTGTAAGCAAAAATACGGTAAATCCATAAAAAAATAATAGATGCGTATTTCATACTCGTAATTTAATTTAATTTATATCCTACAAATATAAATCTATGTGGAATTTACTTGTTTTTAGCGTCAAATAAGTTAAGAATTATTTAATTTGATTTTCTGACATATTTTATACCACTTTTTTGTCTTTTAAGTGCATTATAAAAACACGGTGGTAAATTAACTTGTAGAATATACGGTAAATAATTGTTAACATATACTCGTAGCATGGTCAATAATTTCATAAGAAAACTCAAGAAATTTAAATAATTGGACATAAAAGAAAACATTATTTATTTTAAGTTGATTAAATCCTTCATTCCGATTTCCGGCATACATGTTACCTTACATATTCTCCTGAGTGCGCACATTAATACGCATGCAGCAAGTTTAAAATTTATGAATCACATAATAAAAATTATGAATAAAATTTATGAATCTCATGAATTAATCATATTTCATTTGTTATCTAATTCCACGTTTAATTCTTATAAATCTAGGTATAATAATAATGTCTTGTACTTAAGTAGACTACGCATATCGTCATAAAAAAGTGACCAATATTACATATCATTAAATGGCGTAGATTGTATGACAGCAACATTTAGAGCCAGCTTTCAACCATAAACAGTTGTTAACAATAACAGGTACATAATCCAATTATTCTGGTTCAATGTAAGCATTGTTCCACTAATAATAAATCGAATTACTTAACCACTATAAAATATGTATCCCACAGTAACGTAAGTCTACTTGGCAAAATTTGGTAATATTTTGTAATATACGAGTAATATTGAATTTAAATATACATCTTCTTCTTCCCAGTGTCATGTCAGGTCCCCCCAACGTTGAATATCACCTAAGAGTAGGCATCTTTGTCCCCGGCTGCCCGAAAAAGATCCCCAACGTGATCTTCATGAATAATATGGTTTAAGCGGTCCTAATCGAAGTCCACTGGTCGTCCAGAACGCTCCATGTCTTTCAGGTCGAAATTACCGTATTTGAAACGCAAAAACCATCGACGAGGTGTCCTTTCATTCATAGCATCTTCACCGTATACTTCGCAAATATCGCGAGCAGCTTTGACAGCTTTATTCTCTCGATTGAACGCGAACAGAAGGAGGTGTCGAAAATGCTCACTTTCGTCTACTTGACATTCCATTTTGAAGGCTTGTAATCAAATAAAATATTACATGTAACGTAAAAGCAAACACAATATATTGTAGAGTAGAATATTTTCTTTTGAATGACGTATAACATTTACCATTGTGTTTTACTTTTGGTGCTCATTTTTAAATTAAAAAAAAAAAACGGACATAACTTATGTTAACACCCAATATATAAATAGCATATGTTAGAATACGTGAGAACTTTGGGAAGACCTAGACAAAGGTAGTATAATCAAATTCTGAAAGACGGAAGAGTGAAAAGCCATTATACTAAGAGAGTATTCGTGACAAGATGTATGGAAGTGGTATAATCAAAATATATAGCGCCAGTATAGAATGAAGTTGAAATATATTCTCTCAACCTACCCCAATAGGGGCAAGGCGGTACGATGATGATGATAATATACTTGCGAATAATAATGATATACCTGTGTTATAGTGTGATTATTAGTTAATCTGTGGAAGGAATACGCCAGTGCGTTTATCAGTTTATTGTGTGCAAGCTGTTGCACTTCAGCAAAAGTCAGTCTTGGCAGGTCAAAGATTTAAAAATTCAGCGTAGTTGTTGTTACTACAGAAGGCATAGTTGTTGTTACGACACTTAAATGTGAAAAAATTCTATACAATAAATTTGAATCATAATGACAGACCTGTTTCGTTTTACAAGAGCATTGTCGAACTGTTAGACAATATTTTTTTACAGTTTGACAATGCTTTTTAACAGTTTGACAATGTTCTTGTAAATCGGAACTTCGGTTTAATTTACGTTCATTATGTTTCAATGTGGAGCTCTACAATATAAAAAAACCAATTAATTAATATTTTAACACTTCTTTAAGATGGGTTTTTATTCTTCATTAGTAGAAAAATTTTGTAATTTGCGCTAATGTCGGTTGGATTTACCATTTTGTCATTGAATTTTTTGCAAAAACTTAGCATGTTGATTAAAACTTAAAGCTTTTTCGTGTCTCAGCCTTTTTTATACTCGACTAGTTTCGATGCGTCAATCAGGCGTCATCTACATGGATCTAGTACTTAAGTGAGACCGATGGTCTCAAAAAATATACGTAGCAGCTGTAACTAGTGCTTGGTGTTGCCATGTCATTTCAAGGTATTGTGTTATCATTGTAATGTTCACACCGTCTAGAAGCCCAGTTGTCAACATCGGTGATCGTCATCTCTCGTAGGAAGGAGACATTTCATTTTTTACCTTGCATCATGACGCTCCTCAGCTCCACGTGGGTGTATCTAAACTATTGGACTTTCCACTTTCTCTTTAGCAATGTGAGCTTCAACTTAATTTATCAAACTTTTAAGCTCTTGTCCCTTGGCCTTATTGTACATTTTGTGGCCATCTGGTTCAATTAGCAAAGTATGGTAATTACCGAAGAGATCTCCGTTCAACCTTACATCGGTTCATATTCGGATCGATTGACTACGATTAACCGATCTTTTGGCGTCAAAGGATAGTTTTGCTAGATTCGAAGTTTTACTACAAAAGTACGTGCAATATGTTAAGTTGTTTGAACTCCAGTCTTTGTTATTTTACTTCTCTCGTGACGTCGGACCTCAAGTCCGTTATCGCTACTGTTCTTTTCACAGACATGTGTGTCGACACCGGAGAGAAAGTCACTTTGGCCAGTTCCTTCTTTGATCTACTGCTATAGGTTGCACTGGATGTGAATGTATTTTGTATCCCATAATAGAATGGCTGATTGTGGGATCGAACTGCTTCTTCAATCTGTTTTTACCACTTTTAACACCACGTCTGAAGTATGCCACCTTTTTTTATGACATAGATTCTGGAAGATGGACTTGTTGACGCGTCTTGCAGTCCATAAGACTCAAATTATTCGACGCCAACACCACATCTCGAAAACATTTAGCATATATGAATTCTTGGCAGCACAAGTCCACTTCTTGTTTTCTCATACCTTGCGCCACCCTCCCAATAAGAGTTTATTTTGTTCTTCAGCATCAAATTACTTGATATTATGTATTCAAGGTCAGAACAAACTTTTAGCGCATCCTTGTTTATATCAATTGTTGGCATAGATTTCGCTTCGTTTCCCATCACCACAGTTTTGTTTCAGCTGATCTTTAATGAGAAAAGGTCACTAGTTCGATAAAAGCAGTCCATAAGATGCTGCAATAAATCTTGATAAGCATACACGTATTTTACAACTTAAAAATATCCATACCATATAAAAAATATTTTTTCAACTAAATTGTCAAATTTATTTATGGATATTGAAATTTGATTCTCATTCTGTATTTGTTAAGGATTTTACGGTTGCATTATTTACTAATTTTTTTTTAGTTTGGTTACGTTACACCAGTCACTTTTGAAAATAATAATTTTAGAAAATTCTGAAGAACAATTTCATGGAGCGATAAATATTATGTGGCAAATTACTATTCAATTTCATTCGGGATACCTCTTTAGCATTATCTACGGAGTAACCATAGTCGTTCCATTAGGACTTCATTTTTAAATGACAAATATATTTCATTATTGCAATAAGTTGTTATATAGAGGTTCTGAAAAGCACAACAAACTGAAGATTTTTAATAAATATCGCGATAAAGGTAAATTCATATTTGGTATTCTATCATTTTATCCTGAAAATAGAGAATGTGTATTGAGTGAACAGTGTATTGTCTGGGTGGTTTAATATTACAAAAGGGGTAAAGCAAGGATGTGTTTTATCATCCTGTCTGTTTAATATATACATAAATTCATGTGTGAAGGGTGGTTCACGTAAATGGGTGGCATATAAATGTAGAATGAGGATGTATGCGAATTGCTAATGAAATAGAATCCCAAAACCTCGATTTGGTAAAAGACTGAAGGGAGAAAAATATATACTGTAGAAATGCTTGTACTGAGGTGAATGCATTGGGGGGGAATGTATAACATAATATTCAATGAAGGGATTAAGGATGAATATATACTTAGAACTCATTTATTAACTAGAGTCAAAAGAGGAGAGGGGCACTCTGCGATGAAATGTGAGTGGAAGGCGTGGTAGACGAAGGTCGAGGAAAGTATGGTTGGAAAATATTATTGGATTTTTTTTTGTCCCCAAGATAAATTCATACAGATTTTATTTTTTATGGTGTAAGGAGTAAGAATTATTTAAATGTGAATTTTTCACTATTCTTGTATCATTGTTAAATATTTATTAAATGTTAATTGAAAGATTTCCGACTGTGGTAATTTAGTCAATCACGATGATTAAAAAAAAACGTATTTTTCACTGGATTTTTTTTACCATCGTTTGTAGTTTGCTCGAAAATATATTAAGTGTCGTAATAAAAACCACAATTATTATAATTTTAGCTGTTATAAAGGCAATTTTTTGAGATTAACATTTGCAGAAAAAAACTTGGATGAAATAAAACAAATTGCAAACGATTTATTTCAAAGAGTGTGTATACAAAGTAAATATTTCAAAATAAAATGTAAATTAATTAATTAAGCGATAAAATTAATAAATAATGCACCTGTATTAAAAAGCAAGTAGTAATTTAAAAAAAAGTATTCGTGCAAAAATCGTATACCATTTATTAATCATACTTATCTTGAAAATATTAAAGTCAAGTTTATTTGAGTGTTTTACAAAACTAAACTGTTTAATTAAATTCAAAAGTTTTTTCGAGTTTACTATGATTATTATAATTTATCAAACACGTTACTCATAATTACAAACTTGTATTAAATAATCTTTTTTCTTACACGATACGAGTATTAATTAAATATAAAACGACTTTTATTTTTAATTACAATTTACTTATAATTTCATACAATTTTTATTTCTTTTATATGATTACAAATGCAACATAAATGGTAACAAAATTGTTTTAATTGTTTGATATGAGTAGGTTGAGTGATTCACTGCTTTTATGTTATGTGGTACATTTAGGTGGATACATTCATTATTATATTTAGGTGGATACATTTATTATGATATTTAGGTGGATACATTCATTATGATATTTAGGTGGATACATTCTTTATGATATTTAGGTGGATACATTCATTATGATATTTAGGTGGATACATTCATTATGATATTTAGGTGGATACATTCATTATGATATTAAGGTGGATACATTCATTATGATATTTAGGTGGATACGTTCATTATGATATTTAGGTGGATACATTTATTATGATATTAAGGTGGATACATTCATTATGATATTTAGGTGGATACATTCATTATGATATTTAGGTGGATACATTCATTATGATATTTAGGTGGATACATTCATTATGATATTTAGGTGGATACATTCATTATGATATTAAGGTGGATACATTCATTATGATATTTAGGTGGCTACATTCATTATGATATTTAGGTGGATACATTCATTATGATATTTAGTTTTCAAAATTTGTAAGAAGTAACAATGGGATATTGCATGTTTTTGATAGAATAATAATAATAAAATTATAATTTATATAGCGTCGTTCAGAGAGCAGACTACCCTCAATGGCATATCCCAAAATACATGATTTAGGTTCAAAGAAGAATTTAATGCAAGCATGCTGATTCCAAAACTGGAAATAACAGACTTTTTCTGAAAATTTTAACCAGCGAGTTGCGCATATGAAAAGATAAATGAAAAAAATGTACGCAAAGGCTGCATCAAAATAATAAATATGCAAATCTGAACATTATATAAACACAAAGTTTGATGTATGGGAGTGAAACGGTAAAGTGAAAAAGACTGAAAGGAGTCGAAAAAATGATGTAGAAATGTGTGGACTGAGAAGAATTTATAGATAGGGGGGGGGAGGGGAAATTATGACAGAATACAGAATGAAGTGATTTGGGATGAATGTGAACTAAATAGTGAACTGACAAATTGAATAAGATATAAAAGATCACTTTGAAATGGTTTAGGCATGTGAAACGAATGAATTAAGAAATACTAACAAAACAAATATATAGTGCCAATGTTAGGTATGGTAGAGGAAGACCAAGGAAAGTATGGTTGGATCAAGTGAATTATATTTTGGAAAAAAGAAACGTAGAAAGTCAGATAAATCGTAGGAGTTGTATGAGAATGTGTGTGTATGCGAAAGAGGCGAATAATATGTGCCGAGAAGGGAAAATCTGGCGTTCTGTCCTCTTTGTCTCCGTCTCCAACAAGGATTTGGTATGATGGATGGTATGTATCTATTAAAAAAAAACAACGACATCGTAAAATTTATTGTTTGGAAAATCACTTAATCAAAGAAATTAATACAAAATATTCACTCGGTTTAGTTTGCATTCATCAATTAAAATTATAAAAAAATCACAAAGCTTTGTAGAAACCTAAAAAAAATTAACAAAAAAAAACTTATATAAATCTGTCTCAACTTCAACGTGGAATGCCTCCGGTGATTTTTCTTTTTCGATTAACGATTCACAATTTTTGCACTGTGTCAATTTTTTTCCGTCTATTGTTATGCACGGTTTGCGATGCAGTCGGTACACAAAATAAAAATAAATACACGCTGCATTGTTGGTAAAATGGACCGATTAGATTTTAAATGGCAAAGGAATAACGACTTTGTTTGAATGGAAAATAGATTCCATTTTACGACACCCTATCACCGAGATGATGGTATTTTTTCACCTAAATTTTTCTCAAATCTATCGTCTCAACTTACAGGTCACGGGAGTTATAAGCCAATATTCTTGTTTTACGTTTGTTTGTAGAAAGTGAAGTAAAGTATTGTAATTAATTTGAAATATAAAATAACTTGAATAGAAAATACATAATCTTATTTTATTTATTTAACACTTTTATTGCAATACAATCTGGCGGGCTTATTGCCAGGCGGCAATCTCTTCCAACCAACCAGACAAAAGTAAATGTAGCAAGTTACGTGGTCGCATAAATCATTCAAATAATTATCCATCCCCACGAAATCCATAAACATATACGTGAGCACATGCCCATGAACCCCACAAAGACGGACAATCACCCGAACATTATTTTTCATATAAAGTGAGATATCATCAATCAAAAGGAAAGGAAGGGATGGTGCAGAGGAAAGGAAAAGAAAAATCGGGAATGAAACACGTTATTTTACTGACTAGAAATTGAGAGTTTTTTCAGTCGCTTCTTAAAGCATGCCAAGGACGGAGCGAGTCTTATATTGGTTTGTAACTGATTCCAGAGTCTCACTGCATGGACAGTAAAGGACGACGTAAAGAAAGAGGAGCGGTGAACTGGAATCTTGATGGGATATATGATATAGATATGGTCCAGTGGCGTGGACTAGTCTACCTCTTAAGCCGAGACCACACCAAAGTGCTTCGTCAGGCGCTAACCTAGATTTTACGTGACTCATATACTAGGTGACTTCATGCCTGACCACACCAAAGTGCTACACACAAATTCATTTAACAGTTGGGAGCGGTTGAGTCAACACACGATGTCACTCTCAAAACTAACCAATTTCATTATAACTTACCATTTTTAGTTACTTTCTGTGCAACTTCATTCCAAAGTGATTTTATTACAGGTACATTTTTCTATAATTTGCTCGATGGGTTCCACAAAGGCTCCCTTTTATACACAGCTGTCATTAAAACTTTCGCCATCTTGTAAATTAACCAACACGTCTGTTCGCTAGGAGATTCACTCGATTACTAATCGTCATGCAACGTGGCGCGACGCGTGCAGTGTGGCCACTGCGATAGTATGCGGTACGTTGGTTCGCTAGGATATATCGCCTAGCTCGCAACATAGCTCTAAGCATCAAGCGAGGTCCTTCCTGTATGGCCGAGGCTTTAGTGTTAGAAATATAGAATATAGAAAGTGTGCTTCAGCTTTAGGAACCGTTTGAAGACAAACTTTTTTTGAGAGGTTGTCAAAATTTATGATTGTATATGGACACTATACTCCACCTAAACCCGAATGTATGTATATTACTATCATATATCGGAACTCTACAAAGGTTTATATTATTTAAAGTTAAGGCATTAACATTGTGGAGGATTAAAGACATTGTAATTTGTTTTATCAAACACTGTTAATGCCACTTTTTGTAACGGTATAACTCTACCGGTTTCAAAGCTTTCACCTCATCATCAGGGGAGCACCAACAGTCTTAGTTGTGCTCCCCTGATGATGAGGCAAAAGTATTGAAACAGGTAGGGTTATACCGTTACATCAAGTGGAATAAACAGTGTTTGATAAAACAAATTACAACTACAAAGGTTTCTTTGTAGTCCGTTTTCTGCGGTTTTCTTAGCAATATGTTTTTCTGGTCATACACATATTCGGATGCGGGGAAGTATCATATCTAATGACTGCAGCCACTACCTTCATATTAGAGCGCCCTTGAGGAGAGTCAATTCCCTAATGACAGTATATCAAATGCCCTTTGCAATTATTATTATTATTATTAAAGAAACATGTTTAATATTGTTAAGTCGCCCAGGTCCGCTGGCATCTCAAATTCTTCCTCTTTGGTTTCAAGCATCTGTTAGTACACGGATAGTGTTTATCAAGCGTTGCTATGGTTTGTGAACGATACTTAAGTGTCGTATATCTATACATTAAATACTTTCTTATCTCTTATCCTTTTAATCGTGGCTGAGGGCCGTAACCATACGTGATGCTGACTTCAACTCTGGGGATCAAGTTACTTCACTTCTGGTGAATAGCTTGTCAATTATTTTATCACGTCTAAAACAAAGATAATGCATGTGCCACTAAGAAGCCCAAATGTTCAACCTTCAACAAGTGGTGCAATAAAGCATGCAAGTCAGTCAGGTAACCGACAACGACACGTATTAGAGCCCTTGGTGGAGAGTCGGAAGGGCATGAACCCAAGATAACAGAAACTGGTCGTATAACTTTTTCAAATTAAATTAGACCAAATACTATTAGATTATCAGGTGTATGTCTTGTGGATATTATTAACAAGATTATCAGGTGTATGTCTTGTGGATATTATTAACAAGATTATCAGGTGTATGTCTTGTGGATATTATTAACAAGATTCACATCAGTCATGTCACAAATTATTTTCAGCTATGATACATTCAACTTAAACAAGCAGAAATTATACATTAACATACTCGTACATAAACAACCACATACAATTTGTAGCAACTCGGTGTAAAAATTCTTCTTCTTCAACTTTCTGTAGACTCAAGAGTCTGTTATTACAAGATTATCCACTTGTGATGCTGAACTCCAGCTATCTCTCCATCGTTTCGGGAGCCTCTCTGGTGGATGCCGTCCATCCGGTACCGCATGCAGAGCTGTGAATGTGATTCTTGTGGAATCCATTCTCTGTACATGTTGGTATCAGTATTGTCGACGCTGTCGTCCCCTGACCACATCTTGGACCTTACATATCTCTCGGATTGTGATGTTCCTTACACGATCACGCAAAATCTTCCCAGCAATGACACGAAGAGTTCTCATTTCTGTTGTCCTTAGCATACTTTATTTTGTAATAATTGAATCAAAATAACCAAAATCAGATATTATAACATCGAACTCAATCTGACTTCATTTTATAAAAATATCGATGTGATTGTCCCAGCGCTGCGGCTAACAAATATAAAGTTAACAAACTCACCTGTAACGCGCACATTTTAAATGATCGCTTCAAAATAACAAGTATATACGCATTTCTTAATAATTAAAACTTAACAACACAACAGAGACTATTAGAGAATGGTGAAATTCAGTGACTTCATAGCAATGCAAGATGACAAAATAGTTCGAAAAAAGAGCAGTGAAGAAAATGCCGGAAATAAAATCCGGAACCATTGAATGCTTAACAAATATGCTACAAAAGGGCAACAGCGCTGACCAAATTGTATAAATTATGAAATTGTAAAATTATGAAATTGTAAAATTATGAAAGTGTTAAATTAAGAAATTGTTTAAATTATCATTGTATAAATTATGAAATTGTAAAAAAAGCAGTGAAGAAACTGCTGGAAATAAAATCCGGAACCATTGAATGCTTAACAAATATGCTACTAAAGGGCAACAGCGCTGACCACATTGTATTAATTATGAAATTAAAAGTTACCTTAATGAAATATTAAAAGATTTCAAATAAAATAAAGGTTAAACCAATTTTAAATTAAACTTTTTTTTAGTTAATTCTCAATGAGAAACATACCACAGTTTTAAAAGAAGTTATAATTGATATTTCAATCAATAAAAACTAGATACAAGTAAACTGTGCACATTATTTCCTTTAATGTTGATTCGACACGAACGTGTTTTCTGAGAAAGAAGTCAAAATCGCTTCATTTTCTTATGCACCTGCATTTAAAAACGATTCAAATGACTGACTTAACACAAATCCTTTATTTTCGTTTCTTAGAAGACTAAGAAAAACATTGGAGAGGTATGTGAATGAAGGCAGTTTATTAGTTTTTAGTTAACATCTCAATCCCTCGTTTACGGAAACAATGCTTGTTAGCTCGTAAATGTGTAAAAAAACTTTATGTATATTCATGATTAAGATGTTATCTGGAAAATAAACATATGGGTTAACGAAGGTATTCAAAACTCTTGTATAACTTGTAATGATGTACAGAATTCAACAAAGAGTTGATGTCACAAAAACCCAAACCCTTATCCGAATAACTGAGATAAAAATCTTACGATCTATGTACACACATGCTATCACATTACATACCATTTGGTGTATAACGTGATAGTATGTATGTTTCCACGCCCACAACCTTCGCAACGTCAACATCCATACGTCTCGTCATACATGCATTTTTTTTTCTCATAATTCTTGCCTTTTTGTCAGTTAAACATGCTTCAATTATCTTCTTTATTCATTTTATACATATACTTAATAAAACAACATTGACAAACTTTTTAACAAAAAAATATAAGAAAAATTAACACTTGCTGAGTTCTATCATAGAATCTTTGTGACAATAAAAGTGAAATTTGCTAAAAATGCATCGAAAAAAAAACATATAACTTTTGGTGTTGGCAGAGAGGACTGATGTCTATGTGTTTCTATTCGTGCATACATCCACAGCTTCAGCCATATCAACGGAAACAACCTTCCATAACTTAGTTGGTAAGACAGGATTATAAGTTATTAGAAACCAATTCATTTTAAAGAGGGTTGCAGACTAGTTTTCCCTTAAGGCCTCTTTAACATATTTCTGGTTGATTGGAAGAGATTGCGTTTAAAATAAAATTGAAAAAATATTTCATTACTCAGAATATCCTTTCATTCTTATTTTCATTTGTTTATCTTCTTTATCCTGATTCTTCGTTTCCTTTAAATCTGATAATATGTGTATTTATTAGTCATTTAAAACATTTGATTATTTTATTGAAATTTAAACATATTGAATTTGTTTTTTCATAACCTTCATCATGGAATAAACTAGTTTCATGTTTCAAAGATCAGTTTTAGGTTGGAAGATATTGCTGTATTGCAATAAGCCCGCGAGATATAGCGTGTTTAACCCCTCCTTCCCTGTGATGTGTAACTAGTGCACATTGCTTCTAAAAACTTAAATATAATAAATACTGGGTTCAGATTTTAGGTGTTCCTCCGGAATACATTTACGCATTGAATGAAAAAATAATATTAATATTAATTAGCACTTATCGGCCACATCAGAGATATTTTGTGAAAATCGGGAATAAATTCAACAATACAATCAAACGTGTGCCAGTGTGTGACGTAGATATATTCATATTAAAAAAAACCGCTATGGGTGAGAAGCGACGCTATTCACGTCTCACTCTCCCTCTACTTCGGTATATGGGAACGCAAGAAATAGAATCTCAGTTCGCTCGTTTCTCTCCCTTCAGTAGCTCGCGGGCATTAGTTTGAGGTGGTTTCTTCGCCCGTTTTATGAACGCCGGCTGATGTTTTTTTCATGTTTTCAGCAATTAAATTTCAATTATTATAACTTTTGACTTCAAATTTAATTAATTTAAGCGATCAGCTATGAATATTCTTATTTTACATGTGGTAAATATACACAGCACCAGAATGGGCGGATTTTTTTAGCACAGGAAGGGAAAGGTTAATCATGTACACAAAACATAAATATTGAAAAAAATTACATATGCCAATAAATCCGGAAGGCTGTACTATTCGTATATACAATGAAAGTTTAATAAATTACATTACAATGGTAACAAGATATTGTACTGAAAGATTCAATGTGTAACATGTCTCAAAAATATTAAAAAATGGCTAGAAATATCGTAATTAAAAAAAATTGTATTTTAAGAAGAAAAATCTCGCACGCTCCTAGGTTCTAAGTGGTTTTTTCTGTTCCCAGATGTATAATATACTGAGCATTTGGGTTTTACCAGAACTCTGGCGTTTCGGTTGATCGGCCCAGCCGGTCAACGGTACTCAACCGGAGGAGGTGGGGGCACTTGGCAGGAGGAGGGGTGGGGGCATTACCATCCCCACCCCATACCACCCAGCCCCATACCCTCCTGGTTACATCGCCGCCGATATGAAACATAAAACATCAATGCTCACAGACACCTGACTGTTTTCTATAAGTTAATGTAAATCTTTATTTTCCTTCGTATGGTATTTCGTACCTTGTAACACATCCGACTTTGCAATTCAGACATGTGGAAGATCGTGGTAGAGAAAGAATTCTTCAGCACCAGAAATCCAGTCATTGGATTTAGAAGCAATGGAGTAGGCATGAGTCTCGCGGTTTGTCATTGCAGGCAACGTTCCCCCTATTTTTTTCATTGTGTGTGCGGCCCATCAACTTATAGTATATGTGCAAGAAAAAAAGAGGGAAGTAAAAATTTAAAACACCAATAAAATAACACGAAGACCTTTGAACAAGGGATAATTCTTTATTCGAAATACGTAATATAATATAGTGTTCCGCACACATCTCAAAGAAAGGAACCTGAAAACCCATCATAAAATATCAAAAAAAAATATAAATGAGCAAAACCAAATATGGTTACAAGTTCCTTTCTTTGAGATGTGTGCGGACTTTTTTTAACAGATGTGCGGCCGCACACGCGCACACCTTAGAGGGAACGTTGATTGCAGGTGTAGGTCGAGCCAAGCTAAAGCCGAATGTGTTACTATCACATATCGGAAGATCTGCAAAGATTTATTTGTAGATCGTCTTTCCTCGGTAAGTTTTCTGCGGTGCTCTTACCAAATATGTTTTTTTGAATATATGCAGATGCTGTGAAGTGCCTTATCTAATACAGCTGCACCCACTACCTTCCTATCATTACACTTAATTTATTGCAACTTATCAACTGTCAATGAATGTGGGCTCGAATAACGAGCTAGAGCGCTCTCGAGGGGAGTTTACTCTCTAACTGACACTTTATAAATTGTGATTTGATCAATTCTATCAGGAACACCACTGCACGAGAAGATATATTTTTTTTGGGTTCTATGAAAAATTCAACATTATTATATTGGTATTCTTAAAATAATATCGAAAACAGTCGAACAATTATTTAATAATTTAAGTTTCCAATGAATAATCCACTGGGTGTCTGCTTAAAATAAATATTTACTTGACACCACCTTAATAAATTTTATTTCGTAACACCTGTTACTCTCAAATATCTCCAATCATTCGTGTAAAATAACTACTTGGCTACTATTATTGTACCAAAAGTTTCAGCTTTAAATCTACGACAATTAATATTATTCCACTAATATCATTAATTACACGTGATTCTACCCCCTATCCCGAGACTCGCGCCTAAAGAGAACCTCGGGATAAGAGATAGAAACACATACAGCGGTATTTATGTAATTACTGGAATAACAAACAAATTTATTCTTTAATATTACATTGATCCTCACTTCATTAAAAGGTCTTTCACATCGAGCGGTTTTTTAAATTCTTGGATAAAACACATATGGCGTCGCGAACTTGCCTGGGTCTTGTAATATTTGAGAAGTGTAATGTATGACATTCATAAAAATGGAGTCGTATACAATACAACAACGCGTTCAAATTGCTGAATTATTTTATGTATGGTAATCTCCGGAAACGGTGATGTTAATTGGACACCAAGATCATGTGATCTGACACCTTTGAACTATTTTCTCTGGGGTTACGTGAAAATCCAGGTCTATAAGAAGGACCCCCAATCAATTCCTGAGCTGAAGGACGAATTATTCACGTTATTGGTGAGTTAGAACCGCATTTATGCACAAAATGTCATTGAAAATTTTGACAAAAGAGTTGAGCTGCAAGAGGTGGACATTGTTTTTTGTGTTGAAATGTCATACATTATACTTTAATGACCTATAAAACGTTTTTTGAAATCAAAGTCAATTGTGTGTTTTATTTAAGAATTAAAAAAATAGAATTAAAAAACCGCTCAATTTGAAAGACAATTTATCTCCTATCCCTAGGCTCCCGTCTGAAGAGAGCCCCGAGATATAAGGTAGAAACACGTGTAGCGGGCATTAATATAAATGTACCTAATAAGTGGAATAAAAAAAGTAATTTATTATCCAAGATATATTTTTTTAAAGTTTCTCTTCTCTTTGGAGGTTAGATATCGTCATTGCTATTATGACCGTTGAAATAGCAGCTCTAAATGGTACAAAAATGAACCACTCCCATAAGTTATTCAACCAGATGTATATTTTTCCCATACTTCTGCCCTGAATTTTACCCTGCAATATCAATTGTTTTACCTTACAATATCAGTTGTTTACCCTGCAATATCAGTTATTTTTTTCGTCTTCAAACTGCTAGAATAATATATAATACATTGCAATAATTTTTAAGCTTCTCTCTTCATCTAGATTATTTTCAATTAGGATTTGAATCCATTTTTTTAAATGTAAAAAAAAACTCGACTAATTTCAACAGTCCTAATTCTCGAAAAACCTGTTTTGTCTTTTTTGTCGCTTAAGGGAGGTTTTTGGTATATTTCGCGCAAATCCATTTTTGAAATTCTATTTTGAAATATTTCGTACATCGAGTTTTTATCAAAAAAGCGAATTTTTCAATTATGTTATAGCGAATATCCATTAAAAGAGAGTCCATAAAGTGGGATATGGGTGTAATTACAAAACGCTTAAAGCGTTCCACTAGGGTGAAAAAGGATTGCTTCTGAATAAAGAATTGAAGGTTTAAATTCACAGGTTTATTTCTTTCAACATCCTTTTTATTTATTTCAACATTCTGACTTTCCCTCATCACCAACTTCGGCTATATAACCACTATGTAACGGTATTCGGAATATCTTTTCGACTTCTCTTAGGTCTAGTTTCGGATCCCTCTTATCAACATGGCGTGAAACATACTTTTAAATAGACTCCTATTCAGTGTAATTTTAAGGTTTCAAATTTAATGTCTAGTGATCCATTGAAACTCAATTCGGACAAAAATGTGACATAACGACTCAGAAAATATCTTATGGATGAAGAGTAATGGAATTGACATACTATATCTATTCTCCTCCGTCCTCCTCTCCTCCGTGGTGGCAGTCCTAAGACTGGTTTGCAGCAATTTTAACTCTTCTCCTCCATTCCCCCCTGTCCTGTGCGGCTCTTTTTAAATCTGTATATGTTGAGCAGCGCACGTCCACCAACAGGTCCTCCAGGTACTCTCGGTGTGGGCGTCCCCTAAAGTTTGTCCCCTCGGTCATACCCTCCATTATGGCATGCAAGAGGCCCTCTTGTCGTATTATATGACCGATCCATCTTGCACGCCTTTCGGACAGGATCCTGAGCAGGTGCCTTCCTCCTTCGATTCGTTGGAGAACCTCTTCATTTGTGATGCGGTCTCTCCAGGAAATTCCTAATAGTCTTCTATAGGACCACATCTCAAAAGCCTCTAGTCTTCGTCTATCTCTTTCGGATAGGCACCATGTCTCGCAGCCGTACATCAAGATACTCCATACATAGGTCTTGATGAGGAGTATTCTCAGTTTTAGGTCTGTATTATTTGATTCTATTATTTTCGACCTTTTATTAAATGCAAGTCTAGCCTGATGTATACGGCTGTCGACCTCGCTCTTGGACCGACTGTCCCATGTTATTTTGCTCCCGAGGTAGACAAACTCCTTGGTGTTTTTTAGTGGTTTACCCGACATCACTATTATCATCTGGTGTTGCGCTCGGCCTACAGTCAGCAGCTTTGTTTTGTCTTTATTTATCTTCATACTGTAGTTATTTTGAAGAATGCTTTCCATAGTTGTTAAGGCCTCTTGTAGTTCCTCTTAAATTAAATTCCTACAACAATCTTAAATTTTTAACCCATATTTCGCATTTACTTTTCCTTTCACACTTTCTTGTCACCCATGCTTTGAATTGACATTAATTTTCAGATCTTTTCTTCGCATCTTTTATACAATTTTCTTATCAAATTCTGTAATTCACCTTCTTTCTCGGCCAACCCCACTATGTCATCTGCATACAGCAACCCCACTATGTCATCTGCATACAGCAACCCCACTATGTCATCTGCATACAGCAACCCCACTATGTCATCTGCATACAGCAACCCGCATACGTTCCCATTTGAAATTTGCATACCTCTGTAGTTCTTTCACATATGAATCTATATAAATTTAGAACAACCAGGGTGACATAACGCATCCTTGCTTTACCCCTTTCGAAGTATTAAACACACATAATACAATATCAAAAAACGAAAAGGTTATTACATTTCAGAAGATCGTTTGTTGTTCATATTCCTTACATAAGTTTTCTGTTTCTCAATAAATATGTTACATATGCAGATGCGGGGAAGTTCCTTGTCGCATGGTCGCAGTCGCTACATTCCTCTCCTTACATCGATTTGATTCCCATTTCAGAGCACCCTTCAGAAGAGTCTGTTCTCTAATTGTCATTTTATTTTTCATATTTACAGTCTTCCTCCAAGAATGGCGAAAATAATTGATGTGGGCAATTTTAGAAATATCTAAAGATCGATGTTTTAGATATTTTTAAAATTTACGAACACAAAAATGAATACTTAATAAACAGTACATTTGACCATAATCTGAATGTGTTGCTATCACATTTCTGCCGATTTTTGAAGTGAAACTTCTATAGGCGTGGTTGGGCAAATTGGCCTGAACGTCACGAAAAGTGAAACGGTATTATGTTGTTATTATTTATTATTATTCAATATTTTGTTTATTAAGAATTGTTATTAATTATTTTAAAATTAATAATTATTTATTATCAATAACATTAATTTTATTTTAATATTATTAAGTGTATAATATTATTTTTAAAATTATTATTTATTATTATGATTTAATATTAAAAATTTAAAAAAGTATTTTTGTTATAAGTATATTATTTTCATAATAATATATTCAATAATTATTAATTTTATTTTATATTAAATAATTTTTTTTAATTTTATATTTATTTTAATATTTATTTAATATACTCGTATAATTAATATTTAATGTATAATTATAATAATATATATATGTCATCATAATGTTATTCATTATGTTTTTATTATATTATAATTAATTAATAATATAATATAATAATATTATTAATAGTATAATAAAAAAAATATATAAATAATTATTTAAAAATAATTAATTTAATAATTAATAATAACATAAAAATTTAATTATATTTAATATTAAAAAATATAAATTTAATATTATTAAGTGTATTATATTATATTAAAATTAATATTTTATATTAAAATTATAAAGCCATTTCCTAATCCTAAAAAAAATCGTTAACAAATGGAAAAAAGCAATGCATAAAATCGACTTTTCCTAGGAGCTAAGAAGTTTCACTTCTACTGCGCGAGAGTCTCACACATCTGTTTTTTTTTACATTACGTCGTCCATTGATTAGTTTTCGGAGGGGTCATTTATTATAAAACTCTGCCCAACGGAAGGTTGCTGCAGATTAAAGATATATGGTAGATCGTGTTAGAAGTTTGTTTTTCTTCGATAGTTCGAGCTTGATATGTTAAGACTGTGTACTTGTTGAAGTGTCACGTCACATGTATTGGCCTTTTCTTTCCACAAGATGGCTGACCATTTTAGTCGATCACAAGAGCTATTGTTCGAAAATTCGTATGGTTGGATTTTTTTCTTGTATGTCGTTAAAAATCTTTCGGCAATCTAATTATTTGATGACAGTAACATTAGTGCGCCTTGTGGTCCATCGGATACAGAACATCTTAATGCATCACCAAATCTTGAAGGCATCTATTATATCTCTTCCTCATGTCAGTACATGAGAAGTTTAAAATATTAATGCTCATCACAACTGGGAGCAAACCACAGTAGACAGAGCCAAATGGCGTGGAACTTTGCTAGTTATCAGAGACACAATATAGAAAGAAGGCGTTGACAAGTTACAAGTTCTGAAGCTCCTTGACCTATATGCAGCAGGTAACGTCTATCACAAATTGGTTAACACAGTCATCTCCGGTGGCCCCAATGTCAAGTACCCTGATCACTTACTTTGTATTGTTCCTGCTATTATACTCGTCACGGGCACTGGGCATTCATTCATAGAGAACACCAGAGACTTGACTAGATAGATTTTCAGAGTAAAGACCGATTGATATACCTACATCTTCCTCAGACTTATGATAGCTGATTATACCATACCAATTCGTCTACGGATCTCTGCTTTACACACTACATTATTCAAAATGAGAGTATTTAACTGAATAAATTCGTTGACGTCTTTGTAATGCTGGTAAGATAATATAATCGATACAAAAAAAGAACATTGACCTATATCTATCAGAAATTCAATTTATAAATGTAAAAATATCTATGTATTTGTACTCGTATTTCCTGATTCAATCTTGCTATCAGCCACTAGTTGGTTATATAATAGAATAATAGTGTGGGGTGCAGTAAGGGTAGCATAGAGGGGTGGCTCTTCCCTCCAGCTGAGCTGTCCAATCCCGGCCTTTTATTGTAATTCGCCCCTCACAACTGGGGGTGCTTTTATATCCGCTTCTGTGAAAAGAGATAAATACTCCATGTGCACGCCTATATACTATTAATTATCTGCTTTCTATTGGACATGATCCATCATTTTATTGGCGACTGAAACAGAATAGTGCAGTACTTACTTATATAAAACGTCAAGAATCATTAAAATAATTTTTTAATCCAAAATGAGAACCATTTAAATCAGCACATTCGGGGTCTTTCAATTTCCAAAGACAACTTTTAATAACAATATGCGTATTGTTTTCCGCTTGATCAGAGGTTGCATTTTAGCGTTTTGAGTCATATCTCTATCTTTTCCACGCCATCCTTTACTCAGAGACAGATAATTGTGAAAATGCTAGTTAAAAATATAAGAGTGGCTAACTACTCACAGAGAGATAGTTGTGGAGATTCTAGTTAAAACTACAACAGTAGCTAACACTACTCAGAGTGAGAGAGATATAGTTGTGAAAATGCTAGATAAAATACTAGAGTAGCTAACACTACTCAGAGAGAGATTATATAGCTGTGAAAATGCTAGTTAATAATATTAGAGTAGCTAACACTACTCAGAGAGAGAGAGAGAGATATATATATATAGTTATGAAAATGCTGGTTGTAAATAATAGATTAGCTAACAATACCCAGAAAGAGATAATTGTTAAAATGTTAGTTATAAATATTAGAGTAGCTAACAATAATCAGAGAGAGAGAGAGAGAAGTTGTGAAAATACTAAATAAAAATACTTAAGTAGCTAACACTACTCAGAGAGAGAGAGAGAGGGAGGTGTGAAAATAATTAAGTAGTAGAGGCATAAATGTTGTAACCTTTTGTCCTTCATTTGTGAAATTTCACACTTGTATTTGCTCGCATTTGCTCATTAAGTGGTCATCTAGAAAATAAAATGGAAATTTATCAATGCACTTGAGACACATTAAACAAAATAATTATGCAGCTGGCCTAGCGACGGCCCAATTCACCTTGAGATATGCAAAACATGTATTTGCTGGATTCAAATGTCGTCAGGTGATAGAGCTCTATCGTTTTGCACTTTCTCTCAGGAGAAATAATCGTCTGTCCGTTTTAGTTTTTTTATTCAAACAAGGATCGAAAACATTGTGGTTTATTTTCTTAATATGGAATTTGTGATACAAGACCCTAAGTCATTTATAGACGGAAGAGGTTTTAAGATTCCCGTACAATGTTCTGGTACGTAATAAGTAAGACGGTAGAACATTGGTGTGGAACCTGTGGGGAATTCGTCACTCTCAAAAACAAAGGAAACTTTTGAGATATTTCTACTTACAAGCAGGTTTATACCTGTGACTCTATACTTCAAGGTTTATTCTAGGTATCTTGAATACTACCTTCTAAGCATGAGGAGGGATGTGAGGGTCGTTTCTTAAGAAGCAGTTCGACTGAGGCAACACTGAACGACATGAGGCATGCGACATGTTTCCTAGTGTTGCCTGTTCCTAGGTGCGCGACTATGTGCCGCAAATTTTAACAATGTCGCATGCGGATTTTGACTCCCCGAATCGCATGCGCTTTGTCGTCAATACATGTAGCATGCGTCTTAAACAATTCCATGGAGGCAACGTCAGTTTGGTACATTATGTCTTTATAAACAATCGAGGCGGCTGCATATTTGGTAATAGTTTTGAATCGTAGAAAAAAAAGAAAGTCACGGTGCTGGAGAAAAGAATTATATGTTGGTAGTCAAGAAGCTCAGAATGATAAAATGTTAAACGCAAATTCTTGATTTTTTTTTTCACATCGATTACAGTGCTATCGTATTTACTCGCTAACTGCTTTAGTTTATCATTTTTTATCCTGTTGTCTTCAGTTTATCATTTTTTATCCTGTTTATAATCACTAATTTTATTATTCCATAACTCCGGTGAATTATGATAATCTTCAATAAACAATGTAGTTTTATCAATATTCCACTCCATGTCGCACACTACATGCCTCATCGATCCGCTGACTTTCGGATAGCGGCGACATTGTTCGACACGCTGAAACATGTCGAAAGGTGACGCGTGCGTCCCGGCAACAGCAATCAACATGTAGCATGCTACAAAGATACTTGATTCTTGTCGCTTCGTGTTCCTTCGATTGAAAGACTGTGTGTAGCATGCGTCAATGCCGCATGTTACATGTTGCCTAAGTGGAATTGCGACTTTATATATCTTTAAGTTGCTGACAGGAGCAACATCTATTCCAACTATTGTACGAGTATATTGGAAAATGTATGGTTTTATGTGCCTTATAAATAGTCGAGATAAGTATAACTAACTTCGCAAATGCTTTTTTTTTTTACGAGGACTGTCCCTTTTAAATAAGATGTATGGCCGCATGATAACGCACTTGACTTTCGTGGGAAAGATCACAGGTTCGAACCCCGCGCTATGTACCTCTCCTCAAATGACACAGGTATTTTATCTGCCTAGTATTCGGAGGTATAAAAGATACCTATGACTTTGGTCATATCTAGTCTTAAATAAAACAATAAAATCTCGAATAATGGATGACATTTTCAATATATCAGAAAATGTTTTTAAAGAAAGTATTTAGAACTTTCTTAGAAATGGGGATAAGTTGCTTTAGCTTAACAAATATTTCTTTTATTTCTTGTTACTGTATGCATTTCTCTTGAAGGTGCGAATGTTCGATAGCCAAAATATATCACTGAAAATCAAGACTGCAGTCTATAAAGCTGTTATCATACTATATTTGATGTATAGATGCGAATCATGGATTCCCTACAGACTACATATTAGGGCACTCGAAAAATGTTAGAAGCGGCACCTCATGCCAATAATGAAGATACAATGGTATCATAACATATCAAATGATGAGGTTTCGAGAAGAACAAACTGCTGTAGCATCGATATTCTGGTGTTGCGTGTACGCTGCGTTGGTCTGGATACGTGGCTCTTATGCCTGAGTACAGACTCCTAAGAAATATCCAGCTTGGCGAGCTGATGAGGATCAGAAGGAGGTACGGTGGTCAGTGCAAGAGATAAACAGAAGTACTGCACGATACGCTTAAAAAATTAATGCCTAGCACAACTGGGAGCAAAAACAGCAGCAGATACATCCAAATGGCGTAGAACTGCTGCAGGTTATCAGGGACCCAATAGAGAAAGAAGATGCAACCAAGCTGCAAGTGCTGAAGCTCCTTGCCCTTTATACAACAGGATATGCCTTACATAGTCATCTCCGGTGGCATCAACTTCAAGGAGAGTCCACGCGGCGTAAGGAAAGAATCTGTGACTGTATTGTACCATAGCGTAGGTACACAGAGCGTGTGATTGTGTTAGTGAACTCCTGTGTGCTGATTGGCCAGTTTCTAGTATTGGTGTGTCATCGTGTCAAAAAAATAGTGTCACCATGATCGAAGGATGTGCTGGTTTTAGAAATGTACAGTTTACATTGAATACAGTGGATCAATTAGTAATAGAAAAAGTTTCTTTGATAAACTCTGAAGAGTGGAGTAAAATATGTAGCCACGGGAAATACATAGAGTTGGAATATTGGGAAAGAGAAATCATGTTTGACCATATAAGGGAAAACCACAATTTCATAATAAGTTTAAGTGAAGCAAGTGATAGTGATTCATCATCAGACTATGAATAATTTTAATTGTGTAATAACATGAGACTTTCTTTTCTAAATTTATTTATGTATAATAAATTAAGTTCTTTTTGTATTTTTATGTTGAGAAATTTTATGTTTAATAAAATTTCTATACTGTGTTTCTTTACCAATACGTTGAAAAAAAAACGAATAAACATTTCTATATCTTTAAAAAAAATTATTGTGTATTTGTAAATAAAATATAAGGTTTGTTCGAAATAAATAAAACTTCTTGTTTCTTTCAATCTTTCTTTTTCTGAATCAATAAACAAATATTTTTTCTAAACAATAAAATCCATTTCTGTATTTTTAAATGAATAATAAATAAATAAACTAAACAATCTGAATATATAATAAATTAAAAAAATCATGGTCACCCTTCTACACTATTCTTTCCTTACGGTGCGTGGACTCTACCCTTTACTTCGTAATGTTTTTTTTCTATTATACTCTTCATTCTTCAAATATTCAATTAAATTTAATATCACTCGTAATTTTTCAAATACGAGGACTATGTACGAGTATATCTTGTGGACATTTTACTAAAAATGTATTCATTTTACCGATGGGCACTGCCAACCTCAAAATAATATCCTACATTTATTGTTATAGTCAACTAACGTAACTGAAGGTGTCAACATAATATCCTACAAATAATATCCTACAAGTATACGTTTTAATAATATCCTACAAATAATATCCTACATTTTAATAAAACCAAAATAATATCCTACAATTAATACCTCCCAATAATAATATTCTACAAATAATATTCCACATCTTAATAATATCAAAATAATATCTTACATTTTAATAATATCCTACAAGTATACGTTTTAATAATATCCTACAAATAATATCCTACCTTTTAATAAAACCAAAATAATATCCTACAATTAATATCTCACAAATAATAATATTCTACAAATAATATTCAACATCTTAATAATATCAAAATAATATCCTACGAGTACATTTTAATAATATCCTTCAAGTATACGTTTTGATAATATCCTACCTTTTAATAAAACCAAAATAATATCCTACAAATAATATCATACAATTAATACCTCACAAATAATAATATAATGCAAATAATATTTAACATCTTAATAATATCAAAATAATATCCTACATTTTTTACACAGTCAACCAAGGTAGCTGGAGGGGTCAAAATATAAATTGTATGAAATATATTATCATATCTAGTGGGCATAACAGTATTTCGGAGGTTTACTTTATGATTAAATTACTTCAAGACAAAAAACGTCGTTGACTAAACTGAATTAAAACAGTTATCGTACAAGTCAAACATTTTCTAACCTGTCATATTTTCTTTTAAACCTTTCCCCCCTCTACTTTGGAACATTCCTTTTTTTTTAGTGATACATCATTTCTGATACAACTTTCTTCGATAAACAAGGACCAGGGGCACAACGATAAACTTATCCACTTTGTATTGAGTTTTCTATTATACGTGCACGTGTAATAGGCATTAATTCATTATCTTGAAGCTATGTATATCATTGGATTTTTTCTGTTTATGTTAACTTTATAATAAGACATCGCCGATTAGAAGTCTTGAGTTGTTCCCAATAGTCCAAGGACAAATGTAGTGATTAATTTCGTATATGATAGATCATTCAGTTTGAAGAGTCATTTTGTAATAGTGTGAGTAACACTCTCTGTATTCCACAGCTTGTGTAGTGGTATTGGTTTTAGAATGCCACACGATTGGTTCGCGCAGAGCGTACGTTTGTATTTTTGTTAAAATACTCGGTGATTAGAAAAACACCACCATGTCGAAATTAGGAAAGGGATTGATAATAATTAGGGATCGGTCGAAAAGGTGCTGCAATCTATTAGTGCGATTTTTGTCTAATCTAATGTAAGTATAATTCAAAAAATTTCGAAAGCTTAGAATGTACTTTGTTATAAGTTAAAGTTTCCTAGAATTTAGTACCACTCCATCCACTATTATTTTAAAACTTTATTATTTGGCATTGTAATTATGATACATCAATATGTAAAATAATCTTACATTCATTTTATTTTTATGCGCTATAAATCTAATTAAAGCTAACGAACATTTTCACTTTATTATACTTGTACTCATATTTATTTTTAATCTTGAAAAATTCCATTCTTGTTATTTAATGTTTCCTAGAATCTGCCATGCCTAAACAATTAATACGTTAAATAAACTTACTTTCATTTTATTTTTATGATTATTTCAATTTAAGCTGACATTATTTTTAATTTACAAACCGTGTGTGTTCATTTCAATGGTTGAACATAAAATATTATTTTCATATTTTTTGCTTTATCAATTCATAAAAAAAAATAAAGTGACAAGTTTTTGTAAACGCACTGTTACACTATTGCAAAATGACTCTTCGAACTGAATGATTTATACGCCTTTTACGACCTTATTTTGATGTTTCAAGAATTTAATAAATTATTTTAAAGAAGATTATAAGTCGTATGTACTTACAACTATCTAGTTAAATAGCTAATAAAATAGGTTGTCTAATAAGGCATAAAAATATAGAACGATGTTGAAAATAATATATAATTAACTCTTCACGATTGAGAATTCTTATACAAATGAGGATTTATCTTAGGGTCGTTTTAAATATTGTATATTACTTGTAAATATAAGTTTCACCTTTACAAAGAGCTAGCTATTGTTACTCCCTCGTTAGCAGTAAAATGAAAATTAACTAAAATATAATACGGGTATAAATCAAAAGTATGTAGGATACCTACCTAAATAAATAAATAAATAAATAATTGTCAAAATAAATAAGTGAATTGTTAAACATAATTAAATTAAATTAATTATTGTTAAAATAGTAAACATACAGGGTCAATGACCGATGAAGTATTTATAGATTGTTACACGCTAAGAACAACAACAATGTTTACTATTTTATAGTATCTGCGATTTGTCTAGCCATCTCCAAATACAAATAAATAAGCTACCGCCAATTCACGCGCTAGAGTAAGACAGAACATGTAGCGCGAACTGGCTCACTCATTTGTATAAATTACCCGCGCTCCGAGAAATAAACATATTAGTATTGTCATTCATTCAGCTGTCAAGACTTGTATTATTTACCCGCTGTCACTTTCGTTTTTTATCCGCATTCCTGAGTATTTATAAATAAACAAATATAAATCAAGATCATCACGACATATCAAGATAAGCAACACGCTATAAGTAAATGAATCTGGGATTTAGCAGAAGAACGATAAAGAAATTTTCATAGTATGAAGAAGAGTGCACTTAAAAAAATACTTTTAAAGTATGAAAGAAGGTGGGATGAAACTATCAAAATATAAATAAATGGTAGATATTGATGTTAGAAGCAAGATGAAAAAGTAGCGTTAAGATGGAATTCCATTATAGTATTTTAGTAGCAACTTTGATGTACGACTATGGGAGTGCAACGTTATTGTAGAAAAACACTTAAAGGAGCAGAGTGAATGCTGAAGGAAGATGTGCACTGAGAAGAATACATAAGGTGACATTGTATAACAGATAAAGGAATAAAGTGATTGTGAATGAACGTGGACTTAAAGGAGATATGTTGAGTAAGACAAAAAAGATCATTCAGAGATTGTTTAGGCAAGAAGAACGAAGAACGAATGAATGAAGAGACTTACAAAATAAATATACATTGTTAATAAGTGAAAGTTATTACAGAATACCAAGAAAAGAGGTGTTGGATCAAGTGAATGATATTTTGAAAGAATTTTGAAGAAGAGTTATGTAAGAAGGTGCATGAATGAAGAACAGGCGAAAGATGTGTGTCGTGATAGGAAAGTCTGGCGATCTTACTTCTTTTACTACCCCGACAGGAAACGGCGTGATGGTATGTATATATGTTAAGATAGTTTGTGCGTGTGGAGAAAATTGATTACGAAAGAATGAGTAAGTGAGCGTACAAGTCAGAATTGTAATGTGCGTGGAAGAGGTTGACCGAGGAAAACGTGACTGAAACGACTGAACTAGATTTTGAAATAATATAAAGTGAGAAGTTTAAATACTGTGCATGGTAAGGTTTATGAATGTGAAGAAGGCGGGAATTGTGCTTTTGGATAGATAAATATGGAGATCTGTCTCTCTGCCTACTCCGTAAGGTACATGGAGTGATGAATTTAATACATTACTGTTTTTACGTCCAACAAGTTTTTCTTCTTCTTCCCAGTGTCATGTCAGGTCTCCCCAACGTTGAATATCACATGAGAGTAGACATCTTTGTCCCCCGCAGCCCGAAAAAGATCCCCAACGCTCCTTATACCAGTCCAATCACGTATATTGCGGAGCCAGGAGATTTGCCTCCTGCCAACAAGTTTTTAGATTCAGATAATTGCTTTTTTTTTTGTAAATTTGATTAAATTAATTTTAAATACAATATAAAATAGCTATGTTAAAATGATATTGTTACTTAGTGGGTTTTCAAATTAGGATTGAACTTAAAAATATGCCCTAAAACTTTAACTTGCTTAACAGGGATTAAAAATAAAACAAGCTGAGAATACTTGGAAACACTTCCATACGGCAAAATACCTTAAGAGTATTCCAAAATTTATTATTTTAAATGTCTAAGTACATGTTTTTAAGAAATTAATATTTATTTGTCAAATTAAAACCAGAAAATGTATAATGTTCAATAAGGTGGTCCATGAATATCTACCTAGAAGTCTTGATGACTTTTGGCTTAAAAACCTAAATGATAAAATATCGAAATAATTTAAACTACCTACAAATGTTTTAACAAAATATTGAAAAAGTCGAGAACACCCGAAACGCAAGTATTGTATGAGAAAAAAGCTGTTGGCTGTAAATTGAACGATTTTTTTAAACAAAATATGTCTAACCGCGAATCGCGTCAAAACTATTCATTTTAATAAAATTTAGAAAAACCCTTTCAGCAGTGACTGAAAGAATCAGACCTTGAAGGTACTCATATGCCATTTTTCATTACATATAATTATACCATTTCTTTTTAACTAAACTGCTAAAATCAGGTAGATTTCTTCTGTATGCGAAAGGAACGGATGTTTCCCGTTTTTTTGGTACCTGTAGGTACTCATTTGGAATTTTTCATTACATAGAATGATACCATTTCTCTTGAACACGCTGCTAAAATCTGGTAAATTTCGTCTGTGTGGGAAAGGAAAGGAGGTTTCCCGTTTTTTGGTAACTTGTAGGTACTCCTATGGAATGTTAGAATGATACAATTTCTCTTGATCTAGCTGCAAGAATCTGGTAGATTTCGTATGTGTGAAAGGAGGTTTGCAATTTTATGTTATTCATACGGAATTTTTCATTACATAGAATGATACCATTTCTCTTGAACTAACTGCAAGAATCAGATAGATTTCCTCTGTATGCGAAAGGGACGGATGTTTCCCGTTTTTTTGGTAATCCGTAGGTACTCATATTGAATATTTCATTATAAAGAATTATACCATTTCTCTTGAACAAATTGCACCATTATATTTGAAAAAATTCATTATACGCCTGTAATAAATAAATAACATATATACATAACACTTTTAACGGAGGGAAGTTTCGAATTCTTCTGATCATCATCAAAGAAAATGCGTTGAAATTTTCCGGAAGTTGTGACACGAGAACCTCTGCAATAGGCAGTTATTCTATCAAAATCGACTTAAAAACAAGTTATAAATGTTGCATTTGAATATATTTTACAAGAAATAACATGACAGACTCATTAATGACTTGTGAACTCCTACAATGCAATTTATGTAAACTTCCTCAAGGATCGGATTTCAAAAATGGTTTTAAGCAATTTAACACATAAAATCTGTGCACATATGTAACATCGATAAAATCGGGTAACAATGGTAATCGAATCCGTGACCTCGGGTCAGAAGGCTGGCGTGTTACCAACTAGGCCAAAGAAGTCGTCAATGGAGATACAAATTCAATGAGACAAAGACGTTTCCAATTGTGCCTTAGTCTCCAAGTATGACATGTGTTACTAGTTTTGAAGCTACTTATTTCCAGTTGAGAGTTGAATATTACTAACCCAATTCCATATGCTCCCGTTATTTGATTGCAGTGATGTATGCTATTTGGATACAAGTAAAGAGTTATTCGATAAGTTAGAGATACTTCAAAATATCATAATGTGATTTTTATTTTAAAAGCATGAAACAGAAACCAGTAGCGTAAAACGAGACAATAGAGGAATCTTCACATTCTGTCAACCTTGTTTTGCGTGCTCAAAAAATCATTCCAGAGTACTTCTTTTCATCAAACTCAATACATTAAGCCTTAAGTTAACATGCATCTCGTATCACTTTATTTCTCCTTCTGTCAAACACTGTCACCCTATTATTATTCTCAAATTCAAATAAGAAATACAATTTATACAGCGTTTTTTAGAGCAAACTTCCACAGTATTTATTTGACCTTTTAAGTATTTTTGTACGCCGTACATTCAATTTAAGTTGTCATCATTTCAGCTTCATATAAAAATAACTAAAGCAGCTTTGTTGTAAGAAAACTGATGCAAAGCAATTAGAATACCAGAAGAATCATGTGCGTGAAAAACAAATAAAAAATATTAAAGTTTTAGGAACCTTTGACAGTTAATAAATTGAAAACACGTGTAAATAAATGTATTTAAAAAACTTATCATTGAAAATGATTTTATCGACTTTTAAATTATATTTCATCGGATTTAATAGATGTCGCTCATAGTAGCATGCGAGTATCGTATGGTTTAGTTGAAAAAAACTAAGAAAATCTTTTAAAATTACGTTTCGCTTACGTTATTATTCGTTTTTTAACATGTAACTGTGCGCCAAGAACTAAAAAATAATATTTAAAAATTAAGTTAATGAGTCATGGTTGTTGAAAAGGGCGATTCTATTAGTATTTTTAATGTATATGTGAAAAGTGAAATACTAAGGAATATTGCTATGTAGGGAGTATTTTTTTCGAAGAGACAGTAAAAATGATAAATATATTGAATAGTAAAAATGTAAATGTTGGCGCACATTGGTGTGCTAGTGCCTACTTGATATGCGAGAAGTGAGTTCTGGGTATAAATACAAAATACGAGTAGTTTCAACGATTGATCTTTTAATTTCCATTTTGTATTCATACAATAAATAATTTAATTAAATACATACATAAATACGCACCATAAAGCTGTTTTCTATCAGGGTAGACGGAGATGAAAGAGCGTCAGTATTTTCTATCGCGACACACATATTTCGCCTCTTCTATACCTATACACCTTCTCATACAAGTCCAATGATTTATCTGACTTTTCACATCACCTTCTTTCATAGTATCATACCCTTGATCAAACCATTCTTTCCTAGGGCTCCGTTACTACGATTTCAATTCACATTTGCATTATATATTTGTTTTGTTAGTCTTTCTTCATTCATTCGTTTTACATGTCCTAACCATCACAGAGTGTTTTTCTTCAACATATTTAATAAATCAGCCTTAAGTTCATATTCATCCCATATCACTTCATTTCACATTCTATCATATATTGTCACCACATCATGTATTCTAACATGTATTGTCACCACACCATGTATTCTATCATATGTTGTATTGTCACCACATCATGTATTATATCATATATTGTCACCACAGCTTGTATTCTATCATTTATTGTCACCACACCATGTATTCTGTCATATATTGTCACCACATCATGTATTTTATCATATATTGTCACCACATCATGTATTCTATCATATATTGTCACCACAAAATGTAATGTATCATATATTGTCACCACATCATGTGTTCTATCATATATGGTCACCACATCATGTATTCTATCATATATTGTCACCACATCATGTATTCTATCATATATTGTCACCACATCATGTATTCTATCATATATTGTCATCACATCATATATTCTATCATATATTGTCACCACATCATGTATTCTATCATGTATTGTCACCACATCATGTATTCTATCATATATAGTATTGTCACCACATCATATTTCATCGCCACACCATGTATTCTTTGCAAAGTATCTTCTTAATTGAATTAATAAAATATATTATTTAAATCACTTTTATTTTCAAGACCATTTTTTCTGGATTCGTGTATTAAAATATGCCTGAGAGGAATTGTAGAATCTGAGAAGTCCAACTGGAGACGGGATGCTGTCGGTAAAAATAAATTGACCAATTCTGAATTGTAGGGACAAGTGTTTGTTTATATTTTATTTAGTTTAATCACAAACTAGTTTCAACCTATTATTATACATTCGAAAACTTACATTTATATTATTTTTTCACTTCAACAATATCCTTAACATATTCTTAAAATATAGAAAACGAAAAGTTCAGATGATTACAGCTTCGTGAATTATTTTTGGCATTTCATTAAAACAATTGGAACCATTGTAGCATACATTATTTTGACTATTTGTAATTTTCGTTTTTGGAAATCGAAAGCCATTGTGACTTCTCATTGGGTAATTATGAGTCTTATTATGTTCGTATTTTGTTCAACATATATTTCCGGGTAAATTTAAGCTACAAATTATAACATTATTTTATTTTACATAATTTCTTTGTACATTTGAAACAGGTTTAGCAAAATTACATCAAATAAAAAAAAACATAAAATTTAATTAAAATTATTCTACTTAAATATATAGAGTGCAGAATTTCAGTACGTGACGAGCCAATTAAACAAGCAACCCAGTTCAGATGTCTTGGCAGTGAATTGCTCAGCTTTCATGACCTCCCCAGAGAAGTAAGGTCTCAGGTAGATAAAGCTGCAGTTGTGGCGGGCTGCCTGAGAGATGTCACATGGAGGAATAAAGATATGAGAACGGATAGCAAGGTAAGCATTTATAAGACCTGTGTGCGACCTATCCTCACATATGGCATCGAAGCGAGGGCGGACACTGTCAGGACAAAAAGTATGCTAAGGACAACGGAAATGAGACCTCTGCGCGCTATTGCTGGGAAGACTTTGCGTGATCGTGTAAGGAACACCACAATCCGAAAGGTCTGTGAGGTCCAAGATGTGGTCAGATGGGCACGACAGCGTCGACGATACTGGTACCAACATGTACAGAGAATGAATTCCACAAGAATTCCATACATAGCTCTGCATGGGGGGCCAGATGGACGGCGTCCGCCATGGAGACCACCGAAAGGATGGAGAGATAGCTGGAGCTCAGCATCACAGGACAATCCTGCAGTAACAGACTCTTGAGAGTCTACAGAAAATTTAAGAAGAATAAGAAATATATAGACTAAGACATTAAACCTATATATATAGTTTTACTTTATATATTTACAATAATTTATAAAGCATATCTTTAAATCTAGAGTATTCAATTAATTTTAAAGACACCCTTGGTGATGATGATGATGGAGGAGAGCCAAATTTGTCAACAAAAAAACATATTTTTTTAGTTTAATGGGGATTTGTCAAAATATTTAATGTACCACCGAAAACCCATTTTGTTTATTTTGATAGTTAATAATGTATAATTAATAATGGCAACTATTTAAGAGCGACTAAATGTATTCAGGTGAAATAAGATCTGAAAGAGATTTAAAGTAGACTCTTGGCACCGCTATTGCTGCTTCTGATATTTGGGCAGATATTTCAACAGCTTCAACTAAATAATGTCGTACGATATCCAAGTCCCATTTAGTTTAGTTTTAAGTTTAGAAACTCTGAATTAGTTTATAAAAAACTGGTTTTGATTAAATTACGCTAACGGTTTGATCATCAGCGTCACGTGCCTTGCACTCTTGGGTTTCGGGATCGATTCCAGACGGTACCCGAAATCAGAGTCTCAGTCTTGTAAAAAAGTGTACTAGCGTAGTTGCCTCCTCACGTGTAGGGTTGTGAAACAAACACGTGCAATGTAGAACCTCGAGTTCCGTGTCTACTTAAGCTCGAAGGCTCAGTGGTACCATACCAATAAATATAAAAATTGGTTGGTTAAGGTGGAATTTCAAAAAAATTATGTTAATTATTTAATTTTTTAATTGTATGACACCAAATTACTTGATATCTTCCTAATTAAACCAACTGACGCATTTTGAACTATTGTATAGATCAGTGTTCCCCAACCGGTGGTCCGCGGCCCGGTGCAGGACCGCAGGGACTTTCCGTCGGGCCGCAAACAGTATGCCAAATTTCAAGAAATTCGCTGTGCAAAAATGGAATAGAAACACAGGAATAGACTGGATGTGAATGCAGCACTTCGTCTGTCAGAGATATTAGCAATGATCAACAGCAGGTTTCGCATTAGTTTGTTGCAAAATCCCCATGGTTTTTGTTAAATTTTAATTGTATCAGACAATGTTACAATTAAAATTTTTTAACTGTTATATGTATATTTGTCAATTATAGTTACATATGTCCATCTGTCACAATATAAGATTTAAAAAATATTAAATAAAAAAAACATTTTTATTTCAGTATTAGTGGTCCGCGAAAAAATTTTCCTTTTTTTACCGGTCCACAGGTCTAAAAAGGTTGGGGAACACTGGTATAGATCATAGGTTCCCAAAGTGAGCCCATCCCCCCCCCCCTACTGGAGGAAACTAAGGGGGCCATGCTGGCCCTGGGGGAAGTAGGGGGGCATTAGAAGCAAAAAGGGGACAATGAGTTGTTACTATTTTTTAACCTTATAAAATATTAAACCCTTTATTACACGGTGTACGTATCTAATTTATTACGTACAAAAACTGTCGATAAAATCACCTTTAAAGCAAATACTATCAACAATTTTGATAACGTTACAAATTAGATACATAGTTGTTATACGTACATAGTTCATAAACCAACCACCAGATTTATAATTTCTTTTCCAAATTGTTTTATTTCCAAAACACCTATTTCAAATTAAAAAAATAATCTCATAGTTGCATAATTTTTTTGCTGAAATTTTATTGCAAATGACAAACTGCAAAACATTAATAAATTGGTTTCAGTACATCAGGTTCATCCTTCTCATTAGGATTATTTAATAAATATTTCAACAATTTAAGTATCAGCGTATCTTATTTATAACACTATAGATATGTACGTAAAAAAATATTCACTACATTTTTCTGTTTTATTTAATTTAAAAAAAAGGTAAATTTCTAAGAGAGCCTTGTGTAATTTTTATGCTGAAAAGTGGGTAGTGGGTCAAATAAGTTTGGGAACCTGTGGTATAGATGCTCATAGTCCAAAACGCGCCAGTCGTCTAAAAAAATAGTAGATCTAAATAATAAATATGTGTTTTCTAGATATCTAATTCATTGTGAACATGCGAAAAGTCGTCCATCTACTATATATTCCTACTGAAATCTAATTTTTTTCCTCAAATTCGTAATCTCTTTTTCTTCAAAAGTACAAGACGTTGAAGGAAAAATATACTAGCCTAAATAACATTACATTAAAATGTACAAAATTACATTTTCCAAGCAATGAATACACTCAAATATTGTGAATTCGTGTTTCAAATTAACATTTAATTACGAAAAAAATGTAAATAAAACGGGACGGTCTGTCATTAAAATAACCTTTAAATTTTGTCACTTCTTTCCATTAAAGATTCAACAATACGCGGAACAAGTAAAAAAATTAACAAGTTAACAATTATTTACTTGAAAATGAAATAAAAATAATTCATCGTTCCACTTTTCTATATTATATGTGTATGTAAAACATTTCAACTCTCAAAACTTTAAAGTTTTTTTAGAAATAAAGTTTTTTAATACTAAAACATTTGAATTAACTTTTCTTTGTAAGATTAAAAAACTTTTGAATTTTGAACTTGAAAAAGTTGGCCCACTTCAAAAACAGCTGTTTCAATTAAAGCCCGTATTTACCAAGTAAATATAATAATCAATGGTAGATAGTGAATACGTCACTCGTCCTTGACCAAATATCAAAGTATCCTTGACATCTTTATAAAGCTTCGTTATCGTTATCAACAATAGGTATTATGTCATATATCACAATGACCTTCTTGGATCGCAGAGAAATGCATAACTGCATTTATTGTCGCGTTATCTCCCTTATCAACTGCAACTGTGTGCATAGACTGTTCTTCGTGTCATGCTCGGGCTTGCATATTGCAGATAATTATTCCGATTATGACACAAAACCAATAATAAAACAAAATAAAAAACTAATAATAAAATGTACGTGAGGAAAACAACACTTTTAAAACATATTCTTAAATATTTATTGTGGAATATGTTATTTAAACAAAGTATATGATTCGATAGAATATCAAACGATGAAATTTGGAGAATAGCAAACTGCTGTGGTATCGATATTTTAGTGTCGCGTGCACGTCTACGTTGATCTGGACTCTCGAGAAATGTCCTCTTTAGCTGACGGAGGGCAGAAGAAAGTATGGTGGCTAGTGCAAGGAATATAAGGACGTACTATTGCATGAGACGCTTAAAGACATTAATGCTCAGCACAACTGAGAAAAAACCGCAGCAGACAGAACCAAATGGCGTAGAACTGTTGCTTGTTATCAGAGACTCGATTTTTTGTTTGAATATTTTCTTCCTGTAAGAGTCTAATTTTTCTTCGTTTCTTTCTATATCTTAAGTTAAACACGTGCTATATTATCATCAGGACTGCCTCTCTTGATGCGTTGACTATCAGCTACCGTTCCATCTTTTTATAAATCTTCTTCATTGATGACAACCAGCGGGCTTTTCATATATTGCCGAGTAGGGAACTCTTGTGATATCCATAATTTTTACTTGTCCTCATCAGAGTCTTCTGCGGTTTCTACCACATCTCAGGTATTTTCTACTTCATACTTATCTTGGATGCAAGAGTTTCTTACTCAATCTCTAAGTGTTTTGCCAGCAATGCATGTTGTATTATATTATACTTTTTTTTGTACACTTTGTACGGATTTCTCATGTTACACAAAGAGAATCTGCTTCTAGAGTTAGCTTATTCGTAAGAATATCAGCCAGAATTATTCTCATACTGCTAGGTGGTACCGAGAATATATCAACAGTGTCATTCAGTTGCTCCAATAACTCTATACCACGCGTGACTGAGTGTTTAGCCATGATATTTGTCCTGTAAGTTGGTATGTAGAACAGAGGGTGATTCCTTGCACGGCTATATTTATTAGGTACATATAAACTTAGTGCTTCTAGAATCACGGGACAGTTAAAGCAACCTTGAAAAACTTTAAGTAGGAATATCGCAATTGATTCTTGCCTTCTTGTTTCGAGGCTCCTATAGTAACACACCGTGAGAAATTCGACATAGTGAGCATGTTTTGGGTAATCGCCCTTTGTTCTGTACCATAGATATCTGAGGATTTTTTTTTTGTATTTGTTCAGTATTGTTTTTATACTTGAGCTGATGAGGAGCCCAAACTGTAGATGCATATTTTAATTTGGTTCTAATTAGATAATTATATAAGTTTCGAAGGATATCGGTTAAATCGGTTATCGGATAAAAAGGATATCGGTTATTGTGGACAGTACAATCTGGTGAGCTTATTTCCATATCGCAATCTCTTGCAGTCAACCATAAAGGTATTTAAACAAGTTTTAAGTGAAAAACAAAATATAACTCTTTTCAAAAAATCTATGTATCAATGGGCATCGAATCCACAACTCTTAGATTAGAAGACAAACAACTCACTAACCAGTCGTCAAGCTACCTTTTTTAATTGTGTACAATTTATTACAAATTTTACACACGAAAAGCATACAAAAAGTGATAAATTTATATGTTTACATTATTTGATAAAATGCATTGTTATTTTATCGTGAATTCAGAGGTTATCGTTGAAACTCGAAATTATTGAAAATGTATTTTTTTCCTAAAGAAAACATACACTCGTGACAAATAAGACAGACGAGATAACGAAGCGTGAGAAGAAAGATTTGCATTCGGAATACTGCAATAAAGATAAACTAATATGCGAATGTTCCCACAAGTTGCTAGATTATTTGCTCAACAACTCGTTCTACAAGCCATAAAACATGCGTTTTCAGTAAATGCCAGTGAATGAGATCGTTGATATAACTTGACGATACAAAGTTTTTTTTTTTGAGAGAAGTTATTGCTTATATTTTGAATTCTTGCTAAGCGATATAAATCACTTTATTAATATTTTGTTCATATAATTAAGTCAACAATCAAAAGCAGAAAATGTATTTACGTAGATGATGTTGATCTTGTCGCTCACGAATTCATACTGAAGAGAACGAAAATATTTTGAATTAAATTTTGCTGATGATGGGGAATTATTTTAAGGGCCTAAATCCAAACTCTTCAATTACAACGTTCAGAATTATTTTAAAGGCAAGTACTTAAATCGAAACTTTTTTTAAATAACGTTGAGTATTATTTTAAAGACTAGTACCTAAATTCAAACTCTTCAATAACAACGTTGAAAATTAATTAAAAGGTTAGTGCCTAAATCCAAATTCTTCAAAAACAACGTTCAGAATTATTTTAAAGACTAGTGTCTAAATTAAAACTCTTCAATGTCAATATTTGAATTATTTCGAATACTCATGCCTAAATCCAAACTCTTGAAAAACAATGTTCATAATTATCTTAACGACTAGTGCTTAAAGTCAAAACTGTCAAAAACATCGCTGACAATATTCCACTACGACAATTAACGAGTAGGCACACATGTTAATGTGGTTCTATTTTTATTGTCAAAGGTTACTTTACGTAGTTACTACTCCTTCCGCCCAGAATTCTGCTACTTGGACAGAACTGGGCGTTCCACGAATCAAGATTTCCTCGGGCACTGCAGCAAGTTCCTCATAGGCTGTTCTTTATCGCAAATACAGGGAGTGGATCCCTCACGTGACTTTGAACTACATATACTAATAACTGAGTTGGACTATGATGTGATTGGAAATCATGGTAGAACAAGACCAAGGAAAGTGTGGCTGGATCAAGTGAATGCTATTTCGTGTAAAATATATATTTTATAGTTAAGGTGTTAACAGTGTTAAGGTTTAAAGACATTGCAATTGATTGATTGAAACACTGTTTTCTACTTATGATAACAGTATGATTCTACCGGTTGCAAGGTTTTCACTTAATCATCAGGGGAGCACAAACAAGACTTATGATATATGTCTTATTTGTGTTTCCCTGATGAAGAGCTGAAAACCTGAAAGTCAGTAGAGTCAAGAGATGATAACAGTATTTTATTAAACCAAATGTAAAAAGTTACTAAATGGTGTAAGAATGTAGAAGTTAGGAAAGTCTGGCGCTCTTTCTTCTCTGCCTACTCTGAGAGGAAAATGGCAGGATAGTATGTATGTATGGGTACTGAAAGATCTCATATTTCACGGGAGGACGCATACCATTATTTTAGATCAGGCCTGGCCAATCCAAATTGGTCCACGGGCCGCATTGTCGACTTAAAATTTTCCAAAGGCCGCATTAGAACAAATTACTCGAAATTACAACAAAATTCGTACTTATTAATTTTTTTGTGATTGATTTGGATGCAGAGATACACGGAAAGTGTTTAATCAGTGTAAATCTGAAAAAAAAACACGATATTCTACAACTAGATATGAAGAGAAAACATTTTTATTTTTTATTTATTTATTTATTTTATTTATTATTACACATGACAAGAAATATACATAGTTGGTGTGTTGCCTTTTATTTGTCGTATCCCCAGTAATCTAGGATTTTGCCTGTATCTCACTGAGGATATTTAGCATGAAAAAATAAATCGATACTTCTTTCCGATTATTGATTACACAAAAACAAAACCCCGCTGCACGGTCTCATCAACCTGACAAACAGTGACACTCAATTACAACTGGAAACATCATGTGAAATTAAACTCATCACACATCATCCCTCCAGAAAGACCAAAAATATTCATCCCACAAACATGTATTGAACCAACAACAAAATGTATTTGTATGATAATATAATAAAGAATACTAAGCTATTAATTCGTTAATATATTTGTATGGTAATACAAAATAAAAAATCCTAATTCTTAATATATTACCGTGGGCCGCATGTGGCCCGCGGGCCGTGGGTTGTCTTGTCCTGTATTAGACATTGGATGTGATAATTATTGTATGGACATGCATTAATTCCGCGAGTGTAAGTCGGCTGGCTCAGAACACGCACCGAGCCTAGTGAAAAAAATAAAGTGAAACATTAAATTATTCTCTTCTTTCGTAAAACTGCCCATTCTGAAATTGGCACAGTATTCCAAATTTTTATTCATTCCGAAAATTGTTCAACAGGGAAATGGTTCGTTGTATATGTATGTATGTACACGTACGTTATTGAAACTCCCGTACCCAAAGAATTGGCAGGTTCAGTTGTTAGAAATCACTCAAGGGAGCTCTAATACATTAGGACAAAAAATATGCATGTTCTAATACAGTTCGTAAAAATACGCAAAAAAGTTGATCTAAATATGACACAACTAAAACTGCTATATAATGCATCCGCTGTTCGAATTCGCGATTTTTTTCAATACAAAAAAATAAACATAATTGGGTTTACCATTGCACATTCCTTGCCTAGATAATTGAATAAAAAAAAATGATTTGTCCAGGTATAGGGTATCTTTTTCATTGAATCACTGTGATGTATGACTGTGAGCGTGCTAGACAGAAAGACGACTTCCGTGGCCTGGTGGTAAGACGCTTGTCTGCCGATTCGGAGGTTGCGGGTTCGATCCCCGCTGGAACCCAGATAAAAAAAGGGATTCCAGTCTGGTTTTCACTTACGCCCCATTAAAACATCTTTCTGGTTGGTTGGTCTCACATGGAAAAAAGCTCGCCGGGATTAAAAAAAGTCACAGGATCGAAAATTGTTATTTGCTAAGTCCCTCGGATAAAAAATAATAATGTTCGGCATCTATATACACACATGCCATCGCACCGTTTCCTTACTGGCTAGGTAGATAGGATGTTTATTATTTTTTTATTTATAAAAGGTCTTTCAAATTGAGCGGTTTCTTTAATTTATTTTTCTTAATTCTTGAATAAAAGACACAATTTTCTTTGATTTCAAAATTTTTTATTGGTCATTGAAGTATAATGTATGACATTTAAACACTAAAAACAATATCCGCCAAATGTCCCCCTCTTGCAGCTCCACAGATGTCCACTCTTTTGATCTCAAAATTTTCGATGTCATTTTGGCATACTTGCGGTTCTAACTCACCAATAACGCGAATAATTTCGTCCTTCAGCTCAGGAATTTATTGGGGACATTCTTATAGAACTGGCTTTTCACGTAACCCCAGAGAAAATATTCCAACCGTGTCAGATCACATGATCTTGGTTGCCAATTAACATCACTGTTTCCGGAGATCACAAATACATAAAATAATTCTCAATTTGAACGCGTTGTTGTATTGTATACGACTCTATTTTTATAAATGTCATACATTACACTTCCCAAATGTCACAACACCCAGGCAAGTTTTTGACGCCATCTGTGTTTTATCCAATAATTAAAAAAACCGCTCAACTTGAAAGATACTTTATATGACAAGAAATTTTATAAATACATAATTCGTGAAAAAACAACGTGTAATTTACTGTGGACACATAATTTAAATGGATCTGGGTTTGTTGCCTTTCATTTGTCGTTTCCTCAGTTAACTAGGCTTTTGCCTGTATCTTACTGAGATAAAGAGCGCCAGACTTTCCTTTTTTGATACACACATTTTACATCCATACACCTTCTTATACAGTTCCAACGATTTTTATTACTCTTACATTTCTTGATTCAATCATAGTTTCCTCGATTTTCTTCGAACACGCTTTACACTCACATGTACACTAATTATTTATTTGTTAATTTTTCTTCATTAATTTAGTACACATGTCCAAACCATCTCAGAGCGTCCTTCTTCATCTAATTCAATATATTATTAATATTAAGTTCACATTCATCCCAAATCCCTTCATTCCGTATTCTGCCATACATTTTTACCTCATACATTCTTCTAAGTGCACGCATTTCTACGCCATTTCACTGTTGTACTTAGTACTCGTATGAATATTTTTAAGCATTTCATGCAGTAGGTCATTGTATCACTTGTATTGCTCAGCGTGTTTTCTTCTGCCATCCATCTGCCGTAGGATTAATATTGTTCGAGGTATACATTTATTTAAATTAAAGTATCATATTTGATACAAAAGTATACATATATCAACCCTCGTGGCTTAGTTGGTAAGATACTTGCTTACGACTTAAGTTAGACCTCCGTTGGAACCCAGATATTTTAATAAAGGATTCCGGTCAGCTTTTCTCTTAAGCGACTTTTACATATTTTTGCTTGGTTGGATGATATTGCCACACGGCAATAAACCCGCCAGTTTGTACTGTATTTAAGGAAAGTATAATACAATTATGAGGGGAAAACTTTGAAACCGGTAGAGTTATACCGTTATATTAAATGGAATAAACAGTCTTGAACCTAACAAATTACAATGTCTTGAAACCAGCACAGTGTTTACGCCTTAACTATAAAAAAAATCTGTGATTGTTTTAGATATTGAATTAAATAACTGAACGGTTGGTTGGAAGAGATTTTTTCAGTAAATAAAAAAAAACTGTAGTTGACGATATCTGATAACAATAAAAAAACGAATTAGTTTAATGTACACATTGCAGGCTAAGTGCCCGAAGCTATATATTATATTATACACATATATATACAATATAATAACTCATTTTTATATATCTTCAAACCTAACGGTAAATTGCAAATGCATAATCATTACAACTGCAAATTATTATGCAACTCAACATAAATAATTACAGATAGATTTATATTTTTTATTTTCATATACACTGTTGTCTGTGAAATTTCAATACAGCATTTTGCACTTTTTTTCGTATATTTTGAAGGTCGCATATATTCGAATATTTTTCGACTTAAATGTTGTCTTATATGGTATCCGACCGAATGAAATTAATTTAAATAACAATGATAATAATTTTCTTTCCAATAGTCATGCTACTCATGGTTAGGCGTCATGGTTTCCTAACGGTCTGGAACTGTCCCCCGGTCTTGAGCCATGATTAGTGCAGGACTGGACGAAGAACCAGTCATCTCCTTGATTTGGTCTATCCACCTTTCTGGAGACTGATAAGAAACAGAGTGGCCGATCACCTTGGAGAAAATCGTTCAGAAGGCTAGAGCTGTTTATATCATACATTCACAGATTGTTAATGCGAAACATAGCAAACCCCTCATTAATTGACAAATTTTTTTCATTTTATCAATTGTGAATTAAGATTTTTTTCGGTACCGTAATCATGAATATATTTAGAACATTTCCCCTCGTATACGGAATGCCCTTGTTAAATAACTTTTCTGATATCGAAATCTTCCATATCTCGGTTGATAGTTTAAGGATCGAACTCATTTATAAACTTTGTAAGAGTAACTGAGCCCCCTCACATGGAAGCACCTGACAGAGTATCATTATTCTTGTAATTATATAATTTTAGAATTACATTAGTTTTTTTCCTTATAATTTGATACAGAGGTCTCTGCCTCTGGCCAATCCGCGGCCCAATCCCGTATTGGTGCTGCGCGCCTCCTTTTAAATAATAATTGTATCTTATATTATCTGTGTGCATCCATTAATAAAATAATATACAATATATAAAAATATTAATTTTTCGGTGTACAATTTTCGCGGCAGGGAATTGGAATAAACGTGGAATAAAAGTGGTATAAACGATGTTTGATAAAACAAATTATGATAATTAAGGGTTTAATATATTATATCACAAAGAAAATTAAATAAAATGGTCATAAGATATACAAACCCACCTGATCTCAGTGTACTATAGTATACTTCTCAGGGGGTAAAACCTTTTTCAAATAATTTTGAATTCATATTTATTTCCTGAATTATTTGATAATAGTTAATGTTGTACCGTTGGACCCAGTTATGCAATTGTATTTTTGCACAAAAGGTAATTGTGCACATTTATCTCAATAAATTGAGCGTCAGACTAGGCTGTGTTGCAGGGATCGGCAAATATAAAAGATAGAACTCTTATTGAGAGAGTACTTGTAAAAGGAGCTTGAAAACTTTTTTTGGAAATCATTACGAGGCTCTATTTAATGTTTTAACGAATCAACACTTCAAAAAATTTAAACCAAAGGACAAGTGTAAGAATGAATCTCATAAATATATGTGGACTTCTCTATAGTTGTTTGCTGAAAATTCATAACATATGATCGCACCATTCCCTTTCGGAGTAGGTAGAGAAGACAAAGCAACATAATTTCCTGTCTTGACACACATCCTTAGTCTTTTTCACATCCATACATCTTCTCATACAACTCTTGCAATTTTTCTTACTTTTTACGTTTCATTCTTTCAAAATATCATTCACTTGGTCCAACCCTTCATCTCACACGTCTTCCACTCACATTTACCCTAGATATTTGTTTTGTTATGTAAAGCGTCTTTCAAATTGAGCGTTTTTTTTTTTAATTTAATTTTTGAATAAAACCCACAATTTGCTTTGATTTCAAAAAACTTTTTATTGAAGTATAATGTATGAAATTTAAACACAAAAAACAATATCCACCAAATGTTCACCTCTTGTAGCTCCACAAATGTCCACTCCTTTGTCAAAATTTTCGATGACATAATTGCAGTTCTAACTCACCCATAAAGCGAATAATTTCGTCCTTCTTTTCACGTTACCTCAGAGAAAATAGTCCAACGGTATCAGATCACATGATCTTGGTGGGCAATTAACATCACCGTTTCCGGAGATTACAATACATAAAATAATTCAACAATTTGAACGCGTTGTTGTATTGTATACGACTCCATTTTTATAAATATCATACATTACACTTTTCAAATGTCACAAGACCTATACAAGTTCGCGACACCATCTGTGGTACTAAAAATCAAAGAGTACCTGTCTGATTATACATATAATGTTCGCAACAGAATAAAGTTACCTAAGTTCTACACGAATAATAAATAAGTTAGATCGATCTTGATTTGCAGTGGTTAGAACTATCGCATAAAATAAATCAGTTAGATCGATCTTGATTAACAGTGGTTAGAACTATCGCATAAAATAAATAAGTTAGATCGATCTTGATTTGCAGTGGTTAGAACTATCGCATAAAATAAATAAGTTAGATCGATCTTGATTTGCAGTGGTTAGAACTATCGCATAAAATAAATAAGTTAGATCGATCTTGATTTGCAGTGGTTAGAACTATCGCATAAAATAAATAAGTTAGATCGATCTTGATTTGCAGTGGTTAGAACTATCGCATAAAATAAATAAGTTAGATCGATCTTGATTTGCAGTGGTTAGAACTATCGCATAAAATAAATAAGTAAGATCGATCTTGATTTGCAATGGTTAGAACTATCGCATAAAATAAATAAGTTAGATCGATCTTGATTTACAGTGGTTAGAACTACCGCATAAAATAAATCAGTTAGATCGATCTTGATTTACAGTGGTTAGAACAATCGCATAAAATAAATAAGTTAGATCGATCTTGATTTGCAGTGGTTAGAACTACCGCATAAAATAAATAAGTAAGATCGATCTTGATTTGCAATGGTTAGAACTATCGCATAAAATAAATAAGTAAGATCGATCTTGATTTGCAATGGTTAGAACTATCGCATAAAATAAATAAGTTAGATCGATCTTGATTTGCAATGGTTAGAACCATCGCATAAAATAAATAAGTAAGATCGATCTTGATTTGCAGTGGTTAGAACCATCGCATAAAATAAATAAGTAAGATCGATCTTGATTTGCAGTGGTTAGAACCATCGCATAAAATAAATAAGTAAGATCGATCTTGATTTGCAGTGGTTAGAACCATCGCATAAAATAAATAAGTAAGATCGATCTTGATTTGCAATGGTTAGAACTATCGCATAAAATAAATCAGTTAGATCGATCTTGATTTGCAATGGTTAGAACTATCGCATAAAATAAATCAGTTAGATCGATCTTGATTAACAGTGGTTAGAACTATCGCATAAAATAAATAAGTAAGATCGATCTTGATTTGCAATGGTTAGAACTATCGCATAAAATAATAAGTAAGATCGATCTTGATTTGCAATGGTTAGAACTATCGCATAAAATAAATAAGTTAGATCGATCTTGATTTACAGTGGTTAGAACTACCGCATAAAATAAATCAGTTAGATCGATCTTGATTTACAGTGGTTAGAACAATCGCATAAAATAAATAAGTTAGATCGATCTTGATTTGAAGTGGTTAGAACTACCGCATAAAATAAATAAGTAAGATCGATCTTGATTTGCAATGGTTAGAACTATCGCATAAAATAAATAAGTAAGATCGATCTTGATTTGCAATGGTTAGAACTATCGCATAAAATAAATAAGTTAGATCGATCTTGATTTGCAATGGTTAGAACCATCGCATAAAATAAATAAGTAAGATCGATCTTGATTTGCAGTGGTTAGAACCATCGCATAAAATAAATAAGTAAGATCGATCTTGATTTGCAGTGGTTAGAACCATCGCATAAAATAAATAAGTAAGATCGATCTTGATTTGCAGTGGTTAGAACCATCGCATAAAATAAATAAGTAAGATCGATCTTGATTTGCAGTGGTTAGAACTATCGCATAAAATAAATCAGTTAGATCGATCTTGATTTACAGTGGTTAGAACTATCGCATAAAATAGACTTAAATGTTTAAAGGCTAAGGAAATATGGGTCTTTTGAATGAAATGGAAGTGCGTCTGAATTGATTTTGGTCACTGAAAAACGTTGTGATCTTTTTTCGATTTGCTCCCTACATCAAAGTTGTTACTAAAATATTGCTATGAACTATCATCTTGACAGATTGAATCGGACGCGTAAAGCCAAGAAACAATTCAAATAATAATTATTTAAAATCATTCAAATGTATTGTATTTATAATAAAATAAATGTTTGTTAAAGCTTAGAAACTAGACTCAAACTATCCACTCGATTTTTTTTGGGATCGACAGACAGGTCGGTTGCGATCGAGAGTTGCCGACCTCACTAAAATAGGCATCGACCTTGACTCGTGTAATATTTATTCAAGCGGCGTCTGGTCGCACGCATAGATAATAATGGAATGACTAAATAGGTGAAAAAATACATATCTAATGGCTGCGCATGACGACACTGTCGATCCTCCTTTTTAGTCCGTTTGTTTAGTCAAGCATCATCACCGTGATTCCATCATCACTCGTCTACATGTAGGCAGCCTGTTGGGATAAAGGTAGTAATGATACGTCTTGAATACCCTTTAAAAAAAGGTAATATTTGAACTTCGTTCCTATGACAAAACTTGTTAGTTCAAATCCAGGTCACTCAAGCATCCAATAGCATCTGGTGTTTCCCAATGAAGCTCGGCAATAGTGATAATAATAAAAGGACAATTTATATGGTGCCGTTAAGATAGCAAACTCTTCTCAAGGACATTTTAAGTTAAAAAAAAAAACAGTTTAGTGTAATAATATGAAGGTGGTAGCTGCTAGGGGACGCCCACGCCGAGAGTACCTGGAGGACCTGTTGGTGGACGTGCGCTGCTCAACATATACAGACTTAAAAAGAGCCGCACAGGACAGGGGGGAATGGAGGAGAAGAATTCAAATTGCTGCAAACCAGTCTTAGGACTGCAACCACGGAAGGAGCTGCGGCCATTAGATAAGGCACTTTTCAGCATTTGCATATGTTTAGAAAAACTTATTCGGTATGAAAAACGCAAAAAAATTACTAAGGGAAGACTGACTACAAGGAAACCTGTATAGATATTCATATATTATCATGAGTTTTGATAATACCTTCCTAAAAGGTCTGTCTTTAGTACTTCCTAAAGCTGCACACGCCACCCACATATCTGACAAAGATTGATTGGATTGAAATATTACTCGAGAAAATGAACGGTAACCAAAAATAAACGTCATAAATTCATTAAGAACTCTCTTCCAACTAAACACAAAGATGTTCACGAGGTCTTAAATGAAAACCAGAGCGAATTCTTCTTTTTAAATGGCTACCAAACGGAGTCAAATTCGTAAAACCTGAGCTAGGAGACTGCCATATTAACTAAATACCAAGAAGGTCGTTGAAGAAATATTGGTGACTTGTCGCCTATACGTGATCCGTCAAGATTAAATTATAATTATGAGGTGCATGGCCGCGCGGTAACGCACTGGACTTCCGTAAGGAAGGTCGTCGGTTCGAACCCCGTGCTGTACTAGTCCCCTCGAGTGACACAGGCATGTTTTCCATATAGTATTCGGGGGTATAAGGATACCTATGATTTCGGGCATATTTATTTAACACTTTTATTGCAAATACAATCTGGCGGCCTTATTGCCAGACGGCAATCTCTTTCAGCTAACCAGACAAAAATAAATGAAGCAAGTTACATGGTTGCTTAAATCATTCAGATGAATATCCATCCCCACGAAATCCGTGAACACATACGTGAGCATATGCCCACAAACCCCACAAAGACGGACAATCACCTGAACATTTTTTTTCATATAAAGTGAGATATCATCAATCAAAAGAAAAGAAAGGGATGGTGGAGAGGAAAGGAATAAAATCAGGAATGAAACACGTTAATTTACTGATTAGAAATTAATAGTTTTTTTCAGTCGCTTCTTAAAGCATGCCAAGGACGGAGCGAGTATTTTATTGGTTTGTAACTGATTCCAGAGTCTCACTTCATGGACAGTAAAGGACGACGTAAAAAAAGAAGAGCGGTGAACTTGAAAGACCAATAACCAATCTCTTCTTGTGCGTAGTGCTAATTCATGATCGGAAAGACGCTGAAAATTTTCGGCGAGATATGAATAGGGACGGGACAGTTAAGGATATTATACATTAGAGACAGTATGTGAACATTCAACCAGTTCAATGCCTTTTGGTATAAAGTTATAGGATCGTACTTTCGTAGGTTGAAAATAAATCTTAGACTACATATTTAAAAGAAAATAAATCTTAGACTAAAAATAAAATACACATTTATAATAACACATAGATTCATTTATATAATATGTGTGTGCGTGATTTAAAATATGATAGGAGAGGTGAATTAATGAAGCCGGTGTGAGGCTGGGGCTGGACATGAACGTGAGTAAAACTGAGTTCATGGTGTTTGGCCAGTAGTATCACGCAGGATCATGTCTTACATTGAACGGTGCTGATATAGAGAGAGTGAAAAAAATTAAATATCTTGGAAGTATCCTGGTGGAAAAGACCTCGACCCAGAAATCGAAGTCAAATGCAGAATTGAATCATCTCGTGCGGCTTTTAATAGTTTGAGAAGCGTATTCTGCGATGATAATCTAAACTTGAAACTTCGACAACGGTTAGTCAAATGCTACGTTTGGTCAGTGTTATTGCATGGAGTAGAATCATGGACCCTAAAAGTAAGAAGTATGAACCGACTGGAAGCATTCGAAATGTGGATGCACTGGAGAATGCTACGGATACCCTGGACGGATATGGTCAGCAACACAAGGATTCTTCAAAGAGCCAAAGTTGATAGAGAGTTGCTGGCTAATATTAAAATCCGAAAGGTGTCCTACTTGGGTCATGTACTTAGAGGAGCAAAGTACAAATTACTGCACCTGATCATCCAAGGCAAAATAAAAGGCCGAATAGGTGTTGGCAGGAGGCAAATCTCTTGGCTCCGCAATATACGTGATAGGACTGGCATAAGGGGCGTTGGAGATCTTTATCGGGCTGCTGGGGACGAAGATATCTAATCTCAAGTGATATTCAACGTTGGGGGGACCTGACATGACACTGAGAAGAAGATGAAGGATAGGTGTTAGAAAAAGTGAAGTAAATGAATGTGGATTTCTGTAAACAGATGATGTGTTTATGCTCGCTGGAAATAAAGTCAATTTAAGGGATATGATAAGTGAGCTATACGAGAGATGTCTAGTAAAATGTTTGAAAATGAATGTAGCGAAATCAAAGGTTATGTTTGTAGAAAAGAGTGTTATATGTGTAATAAGAGAGTTCGATGTATGGGTTAACTTATGACATCTGGGCATTATGGGACACCTTCATCCAGCAGTGGATCGACCCTGGTTGACAGTGATGATGATGATGATGTCATACAATAACTACGAATTATTAACAGTAAATAAAGACAACAAAAAAATCAGGCAGTGGATTGGAATGTTATTGTTATTGCGCAAGGAGTTTGAGTATTTGGGCTGGCAGGAGAGATGAGTTGTAGTAAAGATTTGTGGAAATTCTTGAGTGTGGTATGTTTTTAGTGATTGTGTGCGAGACATTGTGGGATAGACTTTTTGGTATATCTGGAATGAAGAAGAACATGGGGTTTGACTCATGTGGCACATACATATAATTAAATCTTACTGTTTAAAATAGCACCAACTTATATTCCCATGTTATACGTCCTCCTCAGTAAGATATAGGTAAAAGCCTAGAATATTAAGGACACGACAAATAAAAGACAACAAATCCAGATTCATTAAATTTTTCTTTTAAGAATAGATATGACCGAAGTCATAGGTATCCTTATACCCTCGAACACTAGGCGGAAAAAGTGCCTGTGTCGTTCGAGGGGAGTAGCACAGTGCGGGGTTCGAACCGACGACCTTCCGCACGATAGTCTAGTGCATGGGTGGCCAACCTTTTCAGCAGCCGGGCCAGATTTTAGAAATGAGATTTCCTACCGGGCCATACAACAAAATTTCTTTTATTATTCAAAGCAAACAAGAAATATATTGTTTTTTTAAGAAGATATAACAAAAATGAGAATCAAACATATTTATTAGATTAGAGTTAGGCAATACAAAAAATAAACAAAATATAATAAATTTTGGTCAGACGTCTGATTTTGTTTATCAGAACTAAGTGCATCAATGTTGATAACGATTGATGTTGTTGCTACACGCAAACAGCTTTCTAAATGCTCATCAGTGATTCGTGTTCTCATTTGAGATTTAATATGGTTCATTCTACTAAAAAGCTATTCACACGTGTAAGTGTTTCCAAATTGCGAAATCATCGATAGAGCGTGTTTGTAAAATGCAGCATATTTCTTCTTGTCCAAATATGTTTTGTAAAACTCTTCCAAACCAACCTGATTTCATTTCTCCTTTAACTGTACATCACAACACATTTCACAATGTTCCATTTGTAAGATTCCTGGCAATAAATTCACGTCTACGGAGAATGGCGTTGCAATGCAGCAAAAAGCACACGATGCTTTTTAAAATCTTGAAATCGGTTTTCCAATTTCAGGTTCAAGTCGGATATTAACGAAGCGTATTTATCCGCTGCCATTTGTGTGACGTCTGGCTGCAATAACAATATAGGAAAGCGAGTGAAGAATTTTGTCCTTAACTGTTGTTCCCAAAGCCCAAGTTTCATTTGGAATGCGGAAATAAGATCATACATGTTATTAATTAGTTGATCTTTCCCTTGTAGACGAGTATTAACAACATTTAGGTGGCTAACTATATCGACCAGAAATGCAAAGTCGCTAACCCACTCCGTGTCTTCAAATTCTGGGATACTTTTTGACTTACTTGCGAAGAATGATTGTATTTCTTGCTTCAAATCAAACACTCTTTTCAACATTTTGGCACGGGTCAGCCATCTTACTTCTGCATAAAATGTAACGTCATTATACTCTGAATCCAAAGACTTGAGAAACTCTTGGAACTGACGGTGATTCAACCCCTTCGACTTAATAAAGTTCACTGTTTTGATGACCACCTTCATGACATGATCCATTTTAAGGGACTTGGAACATAAATTCTCCTGATGAATAATGCAATGAAAATTTAGCATCGAAGTATTACCAACTTTGCAGGCCTCATTTTTAATCAATTTTACTAAACCTTCGTGTTTCTCAACCATTGCTGGAGCACCATCTGTTGTTAAGCCCGATAGGTTGTTGAGTTGTAACGAAAAGCGATTCAATGTCGATGTAACAGCTCCTAACAAATCTTGTGAGCAAGTAGTGTCCTTAAGTGGATACAGTGCCGCTAATTCTTCTATTTTGTTAAAATGGACATCAACGCCCCTGATAAAAATCGCCACTTGAGCGGTATCTGTTAGGTATGTGCTTTCATCCAATGCTAGAGCAAAAAATATGAACTTGGATGCTCGATTTTTCAAATTATCTTGAATATGTTTTCCAATGTCGTCCACACGCCTAGTAATAGTTTGACGAGACAGGCTTATTTTTGAGAAATCCGTTTTCTTTTCTGGGCACAGAATTTCAACAACACTCTCCAAACATTTCTTAACCATTTCACCATCTGAATATGGCTTCGATTTTTTTTGCTAGTATCATGGCTACTGCATAACTAGCTTTTACATAGCATGTTGACTCTTGAGCCTCTCTAGTAAATATCCGACGTTGTGAAGAAAGTTTTCTTTTTAATTCATTTACTTGGTCTTGTCGAATTGCCCTTCGTACTTATCAAACTTATTTGCATGTTGAGCCTCGTAATGCCGTTTAATGTTATACTCTTCAAGACAGAAACAAAATTATTGCATATCAAGCATATTGGCTTTGTTTTAAATTCCACGAAAAAATAGTTTATAGTCCATCTGTCTTGAAAACTTCTCAGTTCTTCTGTGACTCTTCTCTTCTTTGGTCCAACGTCTTTACTACTTGACGCCATTGTGGGTCTTCGTTTTTAACTAAAAAAATAAATAAAATGACATCAGTCTTACATAACTTTCTGACAAAAAGATGAGATGCTTGTGATGCATTGTAAAAAATCTATATTGCCATTAAGGATCTGATTCGAGCTAATTCATTAGTAAAATAAAAACAAAGTATGTAAATAAAGTAAAAGTACTAATAAACGAAAAAGTAGGTACTCAGACAAAAGCCAGTGGTTAGCGCGGTTGGTAATTTGGTTAGATACCCATAATTAAACACAAAACAAAAAATAGAACTCTACAAAATCAAAGCCAAATATCATAGACTAATTTAAAAAAATAAAAGCTGGGTTTGCTTACCTTCACTGCACTTAAAAAAGTAGACAGACTTGGTATAGTATTAGACAGGATACTCGGTTATAGCAACTTGTATTCCTATCAATGTGTATTTGAAAGTCGATCGCCAAATCTCACGAGACACATGGCGATAACGCACACAATGGAAGCGACCACACGTCCGACGGCGTTGCGAGCTTGCCAAAGACTGGCGGTTGCACGACGCATCCCGCCCCGCATTCACGCTCACGGCTATCAACGCATGATCGGCGTGCGCGCTTTTTAAAATCAGCTTAACGTTGTGATTGTTTGTTAACACGAATATAACATAGAAGAAATTGTCACGATAGTTGAATCAATGTACTGAGATACTTCCATATATGGGATATGATACGAACTACGCACGAATGTTCTTTTGGTGGTTTTATGTACACTAAAAGAAAAAAATGTGAGCATATGCTCCGCGGGCCACAAGTAGACGCCCAGCGGGCCGCACGTGGCCCGCGGGCCGCGGGTTGGCCACCCTTGGTCTAGTGCGTTACCGCGCGACCATGCACCTCACATCTCACTATCTCGTTCCAATTGTGTGTCCACTTTAAATAGTCTGTTGTTTTTTCATAAATCTCTTGTTATGTATAAATTAAAATGAAATAATTAATTAATACCATACTTGTATAATATTTTCAAACGTATAATTTGACAAAAATATGAAATTTTTTATTGCATTCCAAGCAAAATAAAATCTGTTTAAGTACAAGAATGAAAAACAAACACCTATAAATATTTCTAATCTTTTTACTAACAAAAGTCATTTGAACAATTTCATTTCCAATAAAACCATGTTTAACGTTCTTCATAACATTGTTAATTAAATGTTTTACCTCACATTGAGCAAAAATTCTATTCACACAACAATAATTACAAACGATCTCGTTATTCTAAGATAATGCCTACATTTCAGGTAAATACCACATATATTTTATCGCCATACACGCTTTTATATACCAGAGACGCATTAAAAATAATTATTGTTTCATAAAAAATAGAAATATTTGCCCACCTAGCGACGAAAAAACAATTAGTAACTTTGATCATTATCTCGTTCCAAGTTTCCCAAACTTTTTCAGTTTTCGTATTTTTTTTAATAGGCATTCCACCCATACTAGGATAATTTGTACAAATAGGCAATCCACCCACACTAGGATAATTTGTGCAGACAAATAGTCAATCCACCCACACTAGGATAATTTGTGCTGACAAATAGGCAATTCACCCACACCAGGATAATTTGTGCAGACAAATTAAAGTCGTTATACAATTAAATGAGTCAAAATAATAAAAATATATAATTTTACGCTATTTGAAATTTCAACCGATAACTTAAAAAATTTAACAGTCGATATATAAGTGAAAAAGATCCTCGAAGAAAGAAAACAGCAACATTCGTAAAGTCGCACAGTCGTAAGTCGCATAGGTCGTAAGTCGACGACTACCTGTACAGGCAGATCCTTTTACTAAGGTTCATGTGGATTTATGAATGATTTTTTGCATATTTAAATCATCAAATGATCCTTTTATAAATTTAATGTTTCTGATTTAAATACCTTGATGTAATTTAATTACGATGGGATCTAATTTATATTCTTTAAAGTGTGATTTAAATTATTATGCCTTTTCCATATATATTTATTAAATATTTTGTAGAACGAGTGATTGAAGAAAGACTTGAAAAAAAAACAACTAAATATATAGTGCAAATATGAGTGAAAGACTTGAGAAGGGAAAACTGAGAAAAAGTATGGTGGGATCAAATGTTTGTAGGATGAGCCCGGACTTTTTAATGTTTTCTCTCTTGAATGTATTTTTTTGTCATCTATTTATTTTCTGTGTTTTTTTTATATTCTTGTTCTACGTGTTCAAGGGTGGGGGCTGAAAAAGATCTGGTGTCCCCGTGGCTGGGTTCGCCTTATATTGGTGGGGTGTATCTTGGCCGAGGGGATGTTATTAGATGAGCCCAGACCTTTTGATAGCTTCTATATTTAATGTATTATCTGCAATTTATGTGTTTTAGAAGTGTTATTTAAACATATTTTGTACATACTATGTTGCTGTCAATAAATCTATATTTATTTATTTTATTATTTATTTAAATTAATGATATTTAGAAAGAAGGAAACGTAGAAAGTTAGATAAATTATAGAGTTGTATGAATGTGGAAGAGGCGATGGACGTGTATTGAGATTGGAATATATTGCACTCTATCTTCTCTGTCTACTCTAATAGGAAAATGGTGTGACGATATTTATGTATATTTTGTTTATTTTTGTGAAACCTACGTACCTGAGGCAAACCTACGTACATGCACACGCATATTATGGCAGGGGAGTGTTTTATATATTTTATTATACAATAAGAATTTTAAAAAATATAATATGCTATCGGCATAAAATAAAACGATCGGAAGAAAGAAGGTCTTACATGTGTTTCGTGCATAGCCGCGCGGTAAGCTATCGGACCTCTGTGCGATACTGCACTGTGCTACACCCTTTAAATGACATACTTTTTCCGCATTTGACATAGACTTTTTCAGGGATATAAGGATATCTATGACTTTGACCACTTCTATTGAAAAAAATGTGGCCTTGTTTCAAGGATTCAACAAGAAATAAACTAAGACAAATGATCAAATCCGTTTCCCTTATTCGTGTTCTTTAAACATTTTTAAGTTGTAAAAAAATATATCAAAATTTTATTGCAGTTTTGTTTTCAATGTTTTAGAAGCACTTTTAACTTGTATGTAGTTCTACCATGCATTATTTTTTTATAATTTTTTCCTGCATTATATTTTTAATTGTTTTAAGTATTGTAACAATGTCAAATAAATATAGAGATGATTCTTGCATTTAGCCACCAAAAGAAATAATTTATTCGTTCATTTATTACATTGTCAACATTGTTATTAAGATTATTGCGCACGTTTTTTCACGGTGTTTGATTCAATTCATAGAAACTGTGATGTAATCTTTTGATTTAATGATGCAGTTAAACACAAAATTATAAGAATTTTTCATTAGTTGAAACAAAAAAATAAATCTCTTTATGAAGCTCATCAACATAAAAAAAAAGAAACGAACAACAAAATTTATCGTTAATTTTTTTACATTTAAATTTCAATAATCACAACTCACGTTACAATTATAAAACAAGTTTAAAAATAAGATTTTGGTGCATCTAGCTTATTAAATTGTAAATCTTAGATTTAACATTATAATTTTCGTTGCTTAGTTCGTAAGACGCCTGTTTTACAACTGTTCGATTCACGTTGAAATACTTTTTTTTATTTTAAAAAGGATTCCTGTCCGGAATTTACTCAAGACTTTTTTAACCTCTGTTTGGTTTGTTGGAAGATTAGCACTCATCTAAAACATGCATTCGTTTCTGATGTCTTTATTCCGCCTTCTTTCATAATGAGATATAATCATTTAAAAAAATAGAAGACTATTCCAAAGACAAAACCAGCTATATAATTTATTGAAGTGAAACTTCTATAGGCACGGAAGGGCAAATTGGCCTGAACGTCACGAAAAGTGAAACGGTGTATTATATTATTATTTTATTATTATTAAATTATTATTTAATATTATTAAATAATTAATAAATAATTATTAATTATCTTAATATAAATAAATTATTTATTATTAATTGTTAAGTGTATTATATTATTATTAAAATTATTATTATTTGTTATTAAAAATAAAATACTTTTTGTTATATGTTATTTTTATATTACTGTATTTAATAATTATTAATTTTATTTTATTTTAAATTGTTTTATTTTATTTTATTTAATATTTATTTAAATATTTATTTAATATATAATTATAATAATACATTTATGTTATTATAATATTAATGATTATATTATTATATTATAATTAATTATATTATTATTAATTCTAAAATATAATTAATTAATAATACAATAGAATAATATTATTAATAATATATTATTAATAATATAATAAAAAATAATATAATAATAAATAATATAATAATAAATAAATAATTTAATAATTATTTAAAAATAATTAATTTTATAATAACATAAAAATATTAATATATTAAAAAATATAAATTTAATATTATTAAGTGTATTATATTATTATTAAAACTATGATTATTTATTATTAAAAATAATACCTTTTTATTTAATTAAAAGATATTTTCTTGAATTAAATTCCACATAACCATTTCCTAATCCTAAAAAAAATTGTTAACAATTGAAAAAAAAGCAACGCATAAAATCAACTTTTCCTAGGAGCTAAGAAGTTTCACTTCTACCGCGCGAGAGTCTCACGCATCTGTTTTTTTTATTATACGAGTACATTTGATACAGGTAAAATTTTACAATAAAAAAACAAAGGTTTCAAATGCTAAATATAACATAATAACTCCAGGAACAATGTACTCATGCATCCTTGTGAAGAGGCTCAGTTCTTCATTCAAAGATTATATAGCATTCAATTATAAAAATATCCACCGAGATATGGATGATATCGATATAGAATAATTCATTTAACAAGATCATTCCATGAACTCGTACAGTGGTGATGCTCTTAACAGATCGATTCGTAAATACAGCAAAGAAAACTATTTTAATTCACGATGGCGTAAATAAGTGGCCAGTGCGTCAAACAAAAGTTTGTTAATCAACAAAGGTTTTGCTATTTTTTTCTATATATCTGTATATCTATAAACCGGTGTGTAGATATCTTCTAGCGAGTAGTATCCAAGCATACCTTGTCGAAATCTATGACCATACTTAGACCCAAGCACACCTTGTCGAAATCTGTTAGTGTATTTTATTTCAGAAATTTTCATAACCAGTGAGTCAAATATGTTACACCTCTGTTGCCGTTAAAGCTACATCATAGATGAGCACCGTAGATTTAGAAGTCATCAAGTCATAACAACCAAAAATAAAATACATATTCGCATTAATCAGCCAGTTTTTCGCTCGTTTCCCATGGATGCTAAACAGCTAAGTGCGTATTGTTCGCAGTGTGCACAATTTTAGACCACAATAATGCGTTCCGTAAAAACCGTGTAATTAAGTTTTACTGTATGTATGCACATTTCTATACGAATTGTGTATAGTATTAGGTGTTAAAATAAGTTGTGTCCGTTTTTTTTACAATTTAAAAATGAGCACCTAAAGTAAAACAAAATGGTAAATGTTATACGTCATTAGAAAGAAAATTTTCTGCTCTACAAGATATTGTGTTTGCTTTTACGTAACGTATATTATTTTATTTGATTACAAGCCTTCAAAATGGAATGTCAAGTAGACGAAAGTGAGCATTTTCGACAACTCCTTCTGTTCGCGTTCAATCGAGTCACCGAAATTTCCGTCTTTGAAAAGCAAAAACCATCGACGAACTGTCCTTTTATCGCGAGCAGCTTTGGCAGCTTTATTCCCTCGATTGAACGCGAACAGAAGGAGGTGTCGAAAATGCTCACTTTCGTCTACTTGACATTCCATTTTGAAGGCTTGTAATCAAATAAAATAATATATGTAACGTAAAAGCAAACACAATATCTTGAAGAGCAGAAAAAAATCTTTCGAATGACGTATAACCTTTACCATTTTGTTTTACTTTTGGTGCTCATTTTTAAATGGAAAAAAAACGGACACAACTTATGTTAACACACAATATATAAATAAATAAGGACGATCTCCGTTACCTAGTTGATAAGATGCTTGAGTTACACTCGGGGTTTTGGGTTCGATTGCCGATGATACCCCAAAAAAATGTTAAAAAAGCAAGTCCTAGTCTAGTTGAGTTCGTCTGGTAAAAACACTTAACAGCACTATGCGTGCGTTATTATGATTGATTTTTTTAAAATTATGAATGCGACGTTACTTAGTTATGAGAAAGGAACTGCCCAAAGGGACTCTTCTTCAGTTGGCGGTGATCTGAGACTGAAAATTGCGGAGTTAAGATCCAACGTCACAGGAATAAGATAACGTGTAGCAAAATCTTACGAGGCTGGGAAGCGTAAAAAACTTTGAGGAGGGAGCGAGTTACTTACTTAAAAAAATAATCCTGGAGGCTAAAGCTCTATAAAAGTTATATGACCATCAGATATAGAGATAATATTGAATCTCTTTAGATCAACAAACTATGGTCATGAGACTTAAAGATAGTGGTGATTGGAGAGATGAAACGAAGATCTGTATTTCTAGACTTCATCTTATTTTTGAAAAAAATATTCGTGTCACTTGAATACAATAAGCGTCAGCTGTAAAGGTAGGTTTATAGATAGAGTGACTTGATTAATATTAAACACGGAAACTGCTCGTTAAGAGACTACCTTTTTTATGTTGGCGCCAATATCAACTTATGCGAATACACTAGTATTTCTGAATTGCGTTTTCTTACGAGAAATATGAGTGTTGTTTTTTATTCGTCTATGTAACTTGGAAACTGGTCGAAGGTCGCCATACGTGTGCATGGACAAACCATTTTATATATTATTTTTGTTTCTGAATTATTTTACTTTGTTTACTTGACGGCCTCCGTTTCGGATTCTATTCCCAATGCATTATTTAAAAAATATATATTTTGTTATACTTCAACAGTTAGATGATCTTTTTGATGCAAAAGATTAATAAAAAAACATCAAACAATAAATTATTATTTATAATTAAAGCATGAACATTGTGGAGGTTTAAAGATATTTTATCAAACACTGTTTATTCCACCTTTTGTAACGGTATAACCCTCCTGGACGACCTCCGTGGCCAGGTGGTAAGATACTTGTCTGCCGATCCGGAGGTTGCGGGTTCGATCCCCGCTGGAGCCCAGATTTTTTAAAATAGGATTCCAGTCTGGTTAACACTTAGGGCCTATAAAAACATTTTTCTGGTTGGTTGGAAGATATTGCCACATGGCAATACACTCGCCAGGTTTAAAAAAACCCTATCGGCTTCAAGGTTTTCCCCTCATCATCAGGAGAGCACAAACTGAATTCTGTTCGAACTGGTACCGAGATACACGCTTCTAACGGTAAACATTCGGGTTGGGGACTGGGGGTTAAGGGAGGCATGGTACGACCTCGGCGAGAAGCGGAGAGATTCTTGAGATATATGTGTTTGCCAGATGTTCGCCTCGATGCACTGATTTAGAGATTTATAGGGCCTCTAATCTGTCCAATTTATTTCCGTTACTACTGATATGTAAGAATTTGGCATCATCGATAGAAAATGTATGGATTTCACAGTGACAATGATTAGCCATTTCAGAATAAATAAGAGGATTTGTTAAGGCGGATTTGTGTTTACGCAATCTCTTTTCAAAATAACAAATTTCTTTAAACCTCCACAATGTTAATGCCTCAACTATAAATAATATATGGAATAAGCAATGTTTGATAAAACAAATTACAAATCAAACAATAAATATTTCTAGAGTTTTAGCGTTAACACTGTGGAAATTCATGTTTGCTCAAATATAATAAAAAATTGAAACACTGTTTAATCCAGTTGAAAAAATATATTTAACCCTACTAGTTTCAACTCATATGCGACTCGTCTTCAGAAGTATTCATAATTAATGTGAGTTTTGAATAACCTGCAATAACACTTGTCCACTCGTTCAGGCTACTTGTATTTCATCACATTCACTTAGCCTTTGGTCCTCCCAGCTAATGCTGTAGGTGAACTAGGCAGTAAACAGATATTATATGTCAAAAAGTTAAATACAAAAAAGAAGAACACAAAAATGTCGTGAAACATGTTGGCATATATCGAAAGTACCCAAAAAGTATATTGGAACACACCCAATCGGACGGAATACTCGTAAAATTTCTAACTCATATATCGATTTTTTATTCTTTTAATTTTAATTAAAAATACACCACACATACGTATTTAAATAAAACACAAAACATTTAATGTATAATTGGAAAAGGATTTATTTGTGTGAAAATAAGCTTTTAACCACAACAGAAAGTAACGCTTAAAAGCACAACGGACAAACTTTGAATTAATTAATCAATTCGTTTAATTTAAAACTTCAGACAGTACTGTAGTTACCGTTATACGCGGGATCTGTATCCACGGTTTCATTTATCCGCGGTTGATCAAATGCGAAATAAAATTTATAACCTGGAAAACTATTTTGAAAATCTCGTGCTGAATCCGTTCTATCAACGATATAGTTAGACCTGCCAAAAGCTAGAAGATTCATCATATATCACCCACGTAATCAACCGTGGTCCATCTCTTTCTGCGTTTGCATCGTTCCCAATATCGCTGTGTTTGTGTTAAAAAAATCCTTATTTACGGAGTACCTTGATTATTCCTCTGAAACGTAAGATTAGTGATGCTTGTAGCTTCGACACTTTAGTTCAGTTCGATCCCACCTCCAACCACGATGTTATGAGAGACAAAACAAGTCCCCATCTAACACGATCTACATAAGAAGATTGAAATCTTCTTTATATTTTTTACGAGCGCGATGTCACGCAGTGACGAAGAAGGAAGTGCCCAAATGGAATATTTCTCCGGTGGCAACACACCATAGAGTGAAAAGAATAGTTGTGACGGTGGACTAAAAGTCCTACATCACGGGAGACGAGATGAGTTATGTAATTCCATTTTTCCAAATTGTCTATAGACTTTTATACTTGATTAGGCTTTCGATTCATACCATAGAGAAGATTGATATGTTTTGAGTGGATGAATTATGCGAGTGAATTTTTGTCTTTTTCTAAACGTGTTTGTTTTGTGTATGTTGTTTTTTGAGAGTCCTTCTATGCGTGGGATCCAGCCCTGGGCCTTGGTCTGCTGTGTGGTTGCCTATATGGTGGCATGTTTATACTTCTTTTAATTATAATTTTGTATGAATCATGTTAATTTTTTAACGTCAATGCTTTGTAACATATTGTGTTTAATATCCATACATGATAGACATTTCCATCTGTTAATTTTTTAACGTCAATGCTTTGTAACATCTTGTGTTTAATATCCATACATGACAGACACTTCCATCTGTTAATTTTTTAACGTCAATGCTTTGTAACATCTTGTGTTTAATATCCATACATGACAGACACTTCCATTTTGTTAATTCTTATCATTTTAAACATGTTTTAATTTTATTGTATATTTTTTGTCACATTTAATTGTGTAATATTTCTGTAAACCAGTATATTAAATAAAATATAAATCAAAATCAAGAAACATTTTATAGTTACAAGGTGATCGACTTTGGATGACAACGCACTGGCAGCGCACTAATTTTTTTAGCTTGGAGACTGTAAATATATCTCATAAAGTGCCTATAATAATAGAAAAACTTAAAATTCTAGAAATACTACGAAAAGAAAAAAAAATCAATCGGTCGGTGCCTTTGCTGTAATATGTAGAAATTATGAATATTTGATTCCAGTGCTCAAAAAATAGAAAGAATTCATGCTAGTTTTGTAGTTATACCTCAAACTGCAAAAGTTATATAAATAGAGAGAGAGATATATATATATATATATATAAAAACTTGGTTATTTGGAACGAGTTCACTATTATCCACGGATTTCAGAATCAAGGGGTGTACTTATAGCCTGTTCCCGCGGATAACGGGAGACAACTATACACGTAAATTTACGTTTGTCACAAAAAAATAAAGCAGTTATAAATATGACAATATTTTTTTCTGACATTAATAACTTTGCAAAATGAATATACTCGTATATAATCGAATCTCCTATATCCATCAGAATACTCCATTGTACGTGCTTTTATAATATTTTGTGTCGTCACAACTTCCGACGAAATTTGATTCCCGTTGAACCAAGATTTTAAAAATCTATTCTGGTTTTACTTTATGGACTTTTAACACCTTTATTTGATTTGAAGAGATTGCCACAATAAGTCCATCCGATTGTACTGTATAAAATAAAAGTGTATCGATCGTATTATAACATAAACTCATTATCGTAAATATATAGTGATATTTCCCTTTTGCCTCTTAGGCACTCAAATACCTACAAATAAATTTTGTTGTACCAACACACGCACAAACACTAAAATAAGTGCATACTTTTTTTTCCATATAATATATTATGAAAGACTTGACTTGCGAAATCAAGTAAACTGTCGAATTATAAAGTAAAGTCAATTGAAGTTACAAAAGCGCTATTCTTTTCATGTATTTTCAATATGTTTTTCAATGTAGGATTATCTCTTTTTATTCGGGTTCTGAATTCACAAAAAAATGTAGATGGGGCGTTACATACTTACATAATGGCATTTCAAACTTTTTTTCTGATGCCTGTTTTGTAAAGGCACGTTCTTACTCATTTTAAAATATTGAAGTTTTAGTTTTTTTTATATTTTATGCATATTATAGAAAAATAGTTTGCCAAACTGTCTAAATCTTTTTTAAATAGATCCTCCACAATCTCCGTGGCCTAGTTGATAAAAAGCTTATCCTCCAACCAAAATTTGCGGGTTTGATTACCGTTGGAACTCATATTGAAAAAAAAAAAGGATTCCAGTCTGATTTTCACTCGAGGAATCTTTTGAATCTTTCTGATTGGTTGAAAGAGATTTCTCCCATGGTAATAAACGCACCAGGTTGTATTGTATATAACAAATGTGTAATACATCACAAACAAAATATTATAAAATGTGTAGAAAAACTATAACACAAACTACACATAGTGGCCTCGTTAGTAAGACGTCATTCTTTCAGGTCGAAGATTGCCAGTTCAATTTTCACTGTAACCTAATTTAATTTAAGGGTTCCAGTCTGGCTGTTCCCCTGGTATAATACAGTATAAACTACAGCATGTTCCCCTGGTATAACACAATATAAACTACAGTGTGTTCCCCTGGTATAATACAGTATAAACTACAGTATGTTCCCCTGGTATAACACAATATAAACTACAGTATGCTCCCCTGGAATAATATAGTATAAACTACAGCATGTTCCCCTGGTATAATACAGTATAAACTACAGTATGTTCCCCTGGTATAACACAATATAAACTACAGTATGTTCCCCTGGTGTAATACAATATAAACTACAGTATGTTCCCCTGGTATAATACAATATAAACTACAGTACATTCCCCTGGTATAATACAGTATAAACTACAGTATGTTCCTCTGGTATAACACAATATAAACTACAGTATGTTCCCCTGGTATAATACAATATAAACTACAGTATGTTCCCCTGGTATAATACAATATAAACTACAGTATGTTCCCCTGGTATAATACGAGTACAATATAAAATATAGAATAAAAAATGAAAAAAAAAAACAGATAGAAAAGAAAAGAATATCGGAATTTAATGACCGAAATTAATATAAATATTTAAGTACAGAGAACTTGATAACTATATAAAATAGAATCGTGTAGACTAGAATACAACGAATATAATTTTTTTTTTTTCTTAACAGAACACTTTTTTCTTAACTGAACACATATTTTCACACGTTAATAAAAATAACGTTTAAACAAAAATATGGTGTATTGGAGTTTCGGACTCGATTACCTTTGTTATCAAATACCGTAAAAACTCTGTCTAATGAAATGCTGCAGTAAATTGATTGTCTTGGAAGTTTGATCTCCTTACCATCGTAACTTTGGTTTTAATAAGTCAAAACTACTTGCTGAAGTACAACAGGCTGCACTCAACACACCAATGTATGCACAGACGTCTTCCCCTTACACGATGGCTGACAATTATGCTCGATAACGATAACTCTGTCTAATGAAATGCTGCAGTAAATTGATTGTCTTGGAAATTTGATCTCCTTACCATCGTAACTTTGGTTTTAATAAGTCAAAACTACTTGCTGAAGTACAACAGGTTGCACACAATACACCAATGTATGCACAGACGTCTTCCCCTTACACGATGGCTGACAATTATGCTCGATAACGAGTGAGCCTATCATTTCATTGACTTACTACATAATATAGACGAAACATATCAACACATTTTTTGGAAAAATGCAACCAATATTTTTTTTTTATTATTTTAATAATATCAAATACAGGTGTGATGTGTGCTTAATATTTTTTTGCACATCTGACTGCACCGGACCGCGTAGGAACCGCCGCGCGCCGAAATTGCGCTCCAAGGTCGCAACGCGCTTTTTGTTCCGGAACACCAAACGGTTCGGCGCGAATTTATACTGACTCGGCTATTCCAAATTCAAATTATTATCGCCAATCGCATAACATTTAAGCTGGTTGTTCGATATTTAAATATTCAAATTAACCATCACGCGATTCAAAAATAGCTGGTAATGTGCGTAATTATCTTATTGAAACTATTTTTGATATCGTCTTCAAATTATATTTTTTTATCCTCATAGTTTTTTTCCTTCACGACTTTTTGTCCATCTTCTTTCTAGTGTTGAGTAAGATGAAGAAAAGCACGCTGAGATGATTTGGGCATATACGAGTAGAACTAATGAATAAACGAAAACTAACAAAACAAATATATTGTGCAAATGTGCGTGGAAGGCGTGTGAGCGGAAAACTAAGGAAAGTATTGTAGGATCAAGTGAATGATATTTTGAAAGAAAGAGTCAGAGAAATCGTAGAAGTTGTATGAGAATGTGTATGGATGTAGAAGAGGCTAAGGATGTGTAATAAGCAGAGATAACATAACACCAAACTTTCATATCACGACATACTTCCTTCGCCTCCATATTTTCAAATCTTTTCTGGTTCCTAATTCTGATGGACCAAATTAATAATTTCTTAATTATTAATTTGGTCCGTCTCTCGCAAATTTGTTTATTCAGTCATTCGTCAACAATTCTATTTTTTCGGCTTCCATCGAAAATTGAACCCGAAATCTTCAGGTGGAAGTCAAGCTACTTACCAACTATACAACGGAGATCTTCCCTTCATTTCATTATTAATTTTTAGGCTTTACTTTCGTCATACGAAAAACTAATTGAATGAAAACTGCATACATGGATACATAAATACCATTACGCTATTTCTCTGTCGGGGTAGGTAAATAGGAAATAATGCCACATTTTCTTATCTCGACATACGTATTTGGCCTCTTTCGCATCCATACACTGTCGCAAACAGCTTGTACAAGTTATTTTATGTGTTAGTTTTTTTTAATTTTAAAATATTTATCACTTGCCGCAATTATATTTCCTTAGTTTTCCTCTACCACGTCTTCAACTCATAGTACATTTGTTTTATTAGCATTTCGTCATTCATTCGTTCTACATGCCCAAATCATCTCAGATTGCTCTTCTTCATCTTACTCAACACATCACCCTTAATAAGTTCACATATAGGTATCGCTTACTTAATTTATATAAGGTCATATATTGTCATGTATTCTTCTAAGTTGAAGCATTTCTACAGTATTTATTTTTGTCCTTATATAACTTTTATCTTACTTAAAACATTATTTTATTTACAATACTTTCATTTCTGATGTCTTTATTTCGCCTTTTCTCATACATTGCCACTCCACAGACTTTCTAGCGCACTCTATAGCATTGATCTTACTTTTCTTTCCATCCTTCTATTGCCAAGTTTATGTTTCAATAACATACGTCAAGGTGAGCACAAATATACTATTGTATACTGCCATTTTTGCTATTTTTGTTATAGCACGGTTGCTGTGTATTAAGTCGAGTGCTCCATTTACCTCATTTTCCTTATCGCTACCATTCTTTCATTGTCCCTTTCAGCTCGCCAATCACACGTGAAGCAAACTGCCCAGATAACAGAACTCATCTACCTGTTCCAGTTTCACTGAAATAACACATACATCGCAAATACATTATTCCAAACAATATATAAGCAGGCATAATAATTTATCTGAACGATAATTTGAGTAAACACCAATCGTTCAATACACTTTACTAATTGTAACTTTAATTGATCATTTGAGCACATCTGAGATTGTGTCCAGTAGAAAAGTGTGTATTTGTCCCTAGTAACCGAGCCTTCGAGTTTAGAACCACTGGAATAGGCACAGAGCTCTTGATTTGTCATTACACATGTTAAAAATACTTATATAGAGGTAACAACACTCGCACACGTATTCAACGCGTGTGATTATTGTCATCAGACGAACTATTTAACTATTCTGTGACCCTTTTCTTATTTTTATTCAAAGTTCCTTTCCTCTTCGGAGAGTGACTATCTTGACCTTTGAGGCAGCAGCTCTAAACCTGTGTATAGTATTATAATCATACAATTCCCGTAAATTCTTCCATCAGGAAATGCATTTTTTCCCACCCTTCTTCAGACTTAATTTCTTCCCTGCAATATCAGTTGATGGATGGAATATTTTTCTTTTCTTATTGTATAATATATTTTGATGATGTATCATATATACATATCAGCACGCAATTTCCCTTTTAGGGTAGGCAGAGAGGACAAATGTCTCAACACACATACTTCGCCTCTTCTACATTCTTACACCTCCTACGATTTCTATGTTTCCTGATTTCAAAATATCACTCAAAATTTGGTGCAAGAAAGATAATACTTCTAAATCTTTCTTTATTCGTTTAAAGATGTCACCATTACGGTCTTTGTCAACCCATGCCACTCTCAGCATTCTTCAATCGAACCCTTTTTTTGCGTACCATCGGGAATTGAACACGAATCCCCTGGATGGAAGTCAATAATCTTACCAAGTAGGCCACGGAGGTCATCTGATGAAAGTGTATTTCGTGTACATAATATGGTTAACATTAAATAAAATCGATTTTGGGATTGCGTGCAGTAGCTGGCGTGGGTATCAGGTAACATAATTCCGATTGCGCGGTGGAAAAGTATAGTTTGTGCAACCCCTGTGCAAGTTATTGTACACGATGAACTTTATTTTACTTTTTAAGGAACACTTTGTAGAGTATTGAAGCAATAGCTCCTTTTTCAGGACATAGCTGAGTCCGAGATATAATTATTGCACTTTGGGAAATAGTGGTGCGGATCTTATTGCGTATGGATGGTTACATTTAAATATGGATAGAATAATGAATGTTTTTGCATAGCATGCCATCAATATTGAATGTAGTTTTTAATTGCTTATGACATGATGCTACCATATACCGGCAATATTGAATGTAGTTTTTATTTGTTTATGCCATGATGTTACCATATGCCGTCAATATTAAATGTAGTTTTTATTTGTTTATGACATAATGTTACCATATGCCGTCAATGTTAAATGTAGTTTTTATTTGTTTATGACATGATGTTACCATATGCCGTCAATATTAAATGTAGTTTTTATTTGTTTATGACACGATGCTACCATATGCCGTCAATATTGAATGTAGTTTTTATTTGTTTACCACATGATGCTACCATATGCTGTCAATATTGAATGTAGTTTTTATTTCTTTATGACACGATGCTATCATATGCCGTCAATATTGAATGTAGTTTTTATTTGTTTATGACATGATACTACCAACGTTTTTTTTATCTTCTGTTTATTTAACTGAAAAGTGTAAATTTCAAATATTTCTAGAGTATGTTTTTTTCTCAGTGTTCATTTCAGAGACGAGAGTATTTAATTGACATATGTGATAAACTGGTTGACTTAAAACAGGAATTCCTAGTTAGTCAGCCAACAGGTCTACGGTATCTGATCATATAAATTAAGCATGATGGAGGAAAGGGAATGTATTATATTATTTTAATATAATTATTAAAGAGTATGTCTTCCAATTGTTGCTTTACAATATTGTATCTTTCCTTGACATATGAATGAAAAAAAAAAGAAACATTAAATGTGGAACGTACATTAAGAAAAGTTTTCCTTTTCTCGAGGTGCCGTCTCCTATCGGAAGTTGTTCACCTTCTTACTGCAACCCTTCGAGACTTTTGACGACCTCCGTGATCTATTGGCTTGACTTCCACTCGGAGGTTCTTGGTTCGATTCGTTATGGTACCCAAAACAAAAATTAAAAAAAAAAGTGTCCCAGTCTGCTAATAATACTAGCGCGCTAGATGTGTGCGAATGTCTGTTTACCTGTTTATGATATGTAACATATGGTAGTATTTCCAATACGTACGATGACGAACTGCGAGATCTATGCCTACGGTCCAGGTCGAAGACAATGCTGTATCTCGGCCAAGCTCTATAATGTTTCCGCATACACCAATTCAGATATCTTGAGGGTTACTATATGAATTAATTATAGAACTGCAGACTGAAACAACTCGGCATAACTGTACCCAGAGCATTCATATTGCAACATTTTAAGCCAAGGGTTGAGGCACGTTCTTCATCCTCATTTGCTTTTTTATTTTTCCCTGAACGATCAGTCGACTTCCGTATACTAGATGGTAAGACGTCATTCTCAACTCCGCAGTTGCGAGTTCGATTGGTACATATTTTTTTAAACAGGAAGTAAGTCTGGTCTTCATTTAAAATGTCGTTAATGTCTTTCTAATAGGCTGGAAAAATTACCACGTGGCAATATACCCGCCGGATTGTACAGCATATAGCAAAAATGTAATATAATACAATACAATATAATCAGTTTTATTGCATCGAATCTTCATCGTTTTAAGCATTTATCGGTCCTTATATTATACTTACGTATAAGCATTATTACGTTTGGTCAGTGTTGTTGCATATAGTGGAATCATGGACCCTCAAAGTTGGTAGTATAAACCGACTGGAAGCATTCGAAATGTGGATGCACCGGAGAATGCTACGGATACCTTGGACGGATATGATCAGCAACACAAGGGCTCTTCAAAGAGCCCAAGTTGATAGAGAGTGGCTGACTAATATTAAAATCCGAAAGGTGTTCTTCTATTTGGGTCATGTACTTAGAGGAGCAAAGTACAAATTACTGCACCTGATCATCCAAGGCAAAATAGAGGGTCGAAGAGGTGTTGGCAGGAGGTAAATCTCCTGACTCCGTAATATACGTGATTGGACTGGTATACCTAAGGAGCGTTGGGGATCTTTTTAGGGCTGCTGGGGTCAAAGATGTCTACTCTCAGGTGATATTCAACGTTGGGGGTGACCTGACATGACACTGGGAAGAAGAAGATAAGCATTTTCCTATCTATTATAATGTAAAGCAATCCGTTCAGGGAATCTTGAAATTATAATTAAAAATCCTACGTAATATAGCCTGATTCATATCTCGATCCTACGTAATGTAGCCTGATTCAGTGTCTACACTTTCATTCAATAGAGATGAGTTGAGATGTTGTAGCTAACCAGATGTATTATTAATTCCAAGTTCAGCTTTCGGTTTATAAAAAGAGGTTGCGTGTTAATAAAAGCACTTCTCGTTATCTCTAGTCGCGCCTTTTTGACATTATTAAAGAAAATTCGAATCATGTATTCTGATAAATAGTGCCCAGATACAAAGAGTTCTCATAATATAATAAAACGAAACATAAAAATGCATTAAAATATAAAATAAAACACATCATAAACCATTAAAAAGCCGAACCATTTTTAAGCATAACATTTTCTTCTCGTGTACAAACATTCTAACGTGTCTAACGAAAGACTACAGCAATTTAAACCTGCTGATCGTCTTGAAAGTTTGGTATCTTTGCCATCAAACATTTTGGTTTAATCTCTCAAGTTCGTGTGCTTGCTGAAGTGCAACGGTTGGCATACTATAAACCAATACACGCACAGACGTCTTCCATCCACAGGATATTTAGTCATACTCGATCGTCTTTGTTGCCGGGCCTCGTAGTCGAGGATCGCCTCGCCACTCCAACGTCAATCTTCAACCGTTCTCTCAAGTCGATCGTGTGATCTTCTGTGAGAAAACAGCCCGATCCTAGATGCGCACTCTCTCCCGCAAATGCCACAGACATGTGGACCCTGCTCAACCGCCTGGTCATGCTGACGCATGTTCGCAGCGCGCTGACATACTCGATCACGAGGGACTTGTCTACAATTGTATCGTACAAATTTCCATTGAGACTTGTCGACTTTCTATTATAATATATTAGTATAGAAAGTCACTTTTTATCATACTCTCTGCCTTGGCATGATCGTTCGTTCCTCGGCTTTCCTTTTTCTCTCAACCTATCATTTACCTGCCGGATATTTCAACAGCTTAGAAAATTAAATCGAGGGAAGAAACGAAACCATGATTTTCGTGTCGTGTTTGACACTTTTGTCCAGTATTTGCCATGGTAACGGTCTGACGCAGCACGAGATATTGCAATCGTTTTTTGCTATACGCGAAATAGTCATTAGACCTTACGTTTTAAGCTTTTATGAGTCTATTGCAAAAAACTAAATGACATTTTTATTTGCTTTTTTAAATAATTGTTTTGGTCAGCAATTTCCCTAGACTCAGTGCCTGTTCTGAGACAACTGACGTACACATGTAGTTTTTTTTACATATATGATATATAATACAATTTTACTAATGCCGTGGAACCGAAAATAAAACAAAATAAATGTCAAAGCGTAACGTAAGTATTCCAATCTTGAAAGTACGAGTATGTCAAAGTAAAATAAGTCAGCAATTGGAAGGTAGATTCTTGCAATATTAAATTAAATCGTTCATTTTTTAAACGCTCCAGATCTGACGTCCATTATAATTGACACATAGTTCATATGCACTTTGTAATTAGCTTTGTTGTATATTTCTGTTTTTCTGTTGCCAATAATAACAAATTACGTGTAGGTTACTGTAATATCGACTTTGAACGTTTTAGGGACAATTTATCTTAACTAATATGATATAATGTTACATTTATCTTAACTAATATGATATAATGTTGCATTTATCTTAACTAATATGATATAATGTTGCATTTATCTTAACTAATATGATATAATGTTGCATTTATCTTAACTAATATGATATAATGTTGCATTTAGTGTAAATACTACACTATTAAGCAAGAATATTTTTTTAAATCTTAGAATTAATTCAGGTCTTAAGAGGTTAAACAAATTTTTTGAGTACTTATTTACAAAACAAATTAAAATACATTAATGTAATTCGCATTTCGAGTACACACGCAATTAAAAATGAGGTAATTATTAAGTGAAATATCACACAATTGGTACTTAAAAGCTCATCCTTGGATGAGCTTTTTAGGCAATATTTACGTAAAAAAATATTCAAGAATTTTTTTTGCTTCGCACACCTGAGCTTGAAGAGAATGCTGCGTTTCTATCATATCTCATAGACTGATAGCTGCCATGATAACGTAAAACAATTCTCAATTTAGTTTGATCTGTTCGAAATATTTGACAAAGTTAATATGATGTCGGCTTCCGCATGATCAAAGAACACTATCTGGAAAAACAAGTATATCAACATCCAAAGCAAGGTGAGGATATACAAGACCTGTGTCCGCCCCATAATGGCATACAGCATAGAGTCCAGAGCCGATACTGTCAGAACCAAAAATATCCTTCGAACCAGCGAAATGAAGGTACTCAGGAGTATCGCTGGTAAAACCCTTCGTGATAGTGTACGAAACAGAAATCGGAAGGATGTGCGAAGTTGAAGATATTGTAAGATGGGGACGACAGAGAAGAAGGTTCTGGAACGAACATGTATCAAGAAGGCCGGAACCATGAGCCGTAAGAATGGTCAGGGACAGTATCCCCCAAGCAAGCAGCAGACCTCCAGGACGACCTCCCAAAAGATAGAAAGACAGCGGGAAACGATGATGCAGTACCATAACAGGCCAACAGGCCTAAAAGACGAGAAAGAAGTAGAACAGGAATATGATGTCGGCTTCCGTGGACTTGTTGTTAAGACACTTGATTTTCACTCCGGGGTTTCGGGTTCAATCCCCGATGGCACTCAATAAAGAAAAATAAATAAAACGGTTCCAGTTTATTAATAGAGTTCGTATGGTAACAGCACTCGCACGCGCCGACTTCGTGTGCGAATATTGTTCCTTCTTCGTGTATGATAGTGTTACCAACACGTGAAATGACGAACCGCGAGATCCGTGTTTTCTCCAGTGAGAATTAACACAAAGGATCGATTAATTGAGCCGCAGGCAATATACTTTCCAAGCCACGCTCTTCAATGTGTCTTAATTACCAATTTGGGTATGTTAAAAGATTTTATTTATTGAATAAATTAATTTATAACACAAATATTTACCAAACACCTTCTTTACAAATTAAGATCTTAAAAACTAATCTAATTTATATACAATACTATAAGTATGAATTAACTTTATCTTAATTTCCTATATGTAATTTTATTTTTAATAATCTTAATAATTTAGTTTCTTAGAAATAATTAACACCTACTCGTGCATACTTCTTATAACTAGATAACAATTCTTACAACTAATTTAGCACATTCTTGTCCACTCGTTCAGGCTACTTGCATTTCATCACATTCACTTAGACCTTGGTCCTAATGTAGTCTGCTTATAATGTAGGTCGCCTAGTCAGGCAACAGATGATATACTTTAAAAGGTATAAAATAAAAAGAAGAACTTACAAATGTCGTGAAACATGTTGGCATATCTCGAAATACCCAAAAAGTATACTAAAACAAACCTAATTGGATGAAATATCAAACATATATATTTTTGTTATCATAGTTCCATGAATTCTAAGAGTTACGACAGCTGCTGATATGCACGCTTTTTTGTTTTGTGTCTTATTTTAACTTCATTCTCTTCTGAAAACATTTTTAATTAGTTCCATTAATTTGATCTAACGATTTAATAGTTAGCCCACGTAGGATTGACAGACGATACATTTTCTAATTTAGAAACGTCCTTTATTATACCGACTTTTGGATTTTTAAATGAATTAATTATTTAAGTTCTTTAATTGGACATACATACAGATCACATATTGATCTTCACATGTAAATAAGAAGTCAAATAAATAAAACTTCTGCTGTCTCCAAATGCGTAATATATCAGGTCTGGAATAAGAAATATATGAGAATCGACAGTAACGTTTACAAAGCTTTTCACGGCCTTAAATAGATGTTCAAAGGATGCATGTTTTAAAGACTAAAATTTTAATAATAATGGTCAGCTTCATGTTTTCGAAAATTCTGTCAAAAGCTGTCTTGTATTTTCAATGTGGCAGTTTATTACTCATCCCAGCGTCAGATAATAACAAAGGTTAGGTAATACGTCGGATGTCTTGGCTCGAGAACCTGCGAGAATAGTTTGGAGTAAAGTTTTACTAAGTTGTTTCAGGTTATAATAAAACGAAAATTTCAATGATGGTGGTCATCTTTCAATAGACGGAGAAACCTCATTACATCAAGGGTTGTCTACTATTGTAAAAAGCCTGAGGATAATAACGAAGAATAAAGTACACGTCCATAAACTATCCGTTAAAGCCTCATTATTTACAGTTGAATTTATGATTTTCATTTATCTTTCAAAATTGTAGGTTTAAGTGCTCTGCAAAAAGAGGAATAAGCAATATTAAAAAGGTATTCATAGTGAAAAGCACCAACAAAAGGTTTCTAAAATATGAAGAAATCTCCAAGAATATAGTATTGTGAAAGAGGAGATTACCCACACATTGTGTACGGCCATTTGCATATTTTAGCTTCATTGCACCGAACATATTCAACTTTTCAAGATCTCAAATGCCATTTAAGGAAGCGAGTTGCATGGGCACTAGAAGTTGCGTCATTGAATTAATCGTCTGGTCCACATGTTCTAAAACTTTGCATCTTTATTGCAATCAAAATCAACTATTTTGTTGACGATGCACTGTAAGCTTTTTTTCTCTTATTCTTCCAAATTACGAGTATGATGTGGTCTTATTTACGAGTGGTTCGTTTAGGTTAAAATACAGTGTTTCTGATGAAAAACATATTTTTTATTTTAATTTTATTTTAGAACACAAAATGTCACAAAGATTATACATTAACATGTTTTCTACAAAATTACTATAACAACAGGTGGCTGCTTGATGCTCGGAGAACTCAGCTCACGTTCAAAATCGTAGATCAGTGAAAGGTAGAAGAGATTCCTCTTAGGCGTGTAGTAGATGGTCTCAAGTAAAAGGCAGTAGGCAGAGTGAACTGAGAATATTTATTTTTGGTCCTTTCAGCTTCTTATGTGCGGTCAACCACTCATCGCAAGCGCCTGTTTTCGCCGGTGCATGCAGTCACAACTCGCGAAATATCATAAGTTTCGCCAGTTTTGCGCATGCAGGGGCCAGCCGGCTTTCGATATATAGTAGTCTCGCGATGGCCGCGTATAAGGTACATTTATGTTACGGTCGCGACACCGCACGGACTCCAACAAACATAAAATTATTACATAAAAAAATACATATAAAAATACCAAACAAATATTTTACAAATCTTCATGGTAATCTATATATGTGAACTAGAAAACAAATGTCCATGTTTTATGGTGATGCATACGTCCGATACACATATCAACACATAGATAAAATACACGAAATTTAATATGTCAACATAGACGAGATTAATGTTGAAGAAATTGTTTGTCTAAATATACTAAAAGAAACACTAGTGGATACAAGGCTCAAAAATTCATATTATCAAAAAGAAAAGGAACATCAAAGGAGACAAATTTCAGAAATTCCAATGTGTTAACATGGAAAGGAGTATTAAATGACACGAGATTCAGAATTATACAACTCTCGACACAGAAAGGAATATACTACAACAGTAAGCTCAGAAATTTCGAACCACCTACTACCGAATGTTTTACTATTACATATTGGAAGATCTCCAAAGGTTTCTTTGTTGTTCATCTTTTGGTCAGTCTTCTGCGGTTATTTTACCAAATATGTTGTCCTAAATATACACAGATGAGGGGAAGTACCTAATCTTAGAGAGGCAGTCACGAACATCCTTAATTTAAAATCAACTTACGAGTACATATTTATTATTTTGGAATATTTTTTAATCTGTCAATAATAGGGGTTGAATCCCGAGTTAGAGCGCCCTTTAGAAGAGTCTGCTCTCTAGACGGCGCTATATACATGTATAGTTTTTATTTTATTATTGTTATTATCGTACTAGAAGGAATATTCAATAATACAAGTCTCAAAAATTTCAGTCAATCAATACGTAAAAAAATATTACTGGACACAAGGCTCTGAAAGTCAAAATGTTCAAACAGGATGAAACATAAAATGATATAATCCTGAGACATTTCGGACAGTCAACACGGGAAAGAACAGTAAAAAAATTACAAGGCTCAGAAATTTCAAACTATTTACACGAGAAGAGCAATAAAAGGCTGAGATATTTCGGACTGTTTATATAGTCAAAAATGCTCGTAGGCTTTCGCGGTTTATATTATCTATGGTGTAAATCCTTTCGGAGTTCATTCTGTATTTTTACGGCTCAAAGTAGTAATATATATAAACGAATTAAATAAAACAAATATACAGCATCCCATGTCCTTTGCAGCGAAGGCAAAGAAAACAGATCTCCAAACTTTTCTATCCAAGCACATCACTTTCGCCTTTTTCACATTCAAATGTCTCGTCATGCGTGATCTTTTATTATTCATAATTCTCACTTTAATTTCTTTCAAAATCTGGTCCATTTGGTTCAGTCATGTTTTCCTCGGTCTACCTCTTCCACGCACACCTTGCACCTCTGACTTGTTTACTAGCTTAGTCATGATTTCATCACTCATTCTCTACACATGTCCAAACCATCTTAAAGCTCCTTTCAACATCTTACTTAAAACAATAAAATTAAATAACAATATAAGAATATATTTAAATGTTTTTGTTTGAATTCACTGAGCAAAATTCTTTTGTATTTGTTATTCGGTGTTGCAAAACTCTTAGTTGATATTAGTTATTCCAAAAAGAAGAAGCGCTCACTGTGCTGTGTATACTGCGAGATCACTCCAAGATCGTTGCAAGGTCACACTTCCTCCAGCCACTGCTTTTGGAGTTATTCGATCTTAATTCGATTTTTTTTTCAGCAACTCATTTTAATATTGTTTACTCAGTTTGTGGTCTAGTTGGTAAGACGCTGGTCTTCCATTCTGGTTTCGAGTTCGATGCCCGATGAAACCCAATAAAACGACCGTACTTTCTACCGGCAACGATCTTCAATATGTTTAAATCGCCAATTTGGATACGAATTAATTGTAATTCAAGGATAGGTTCCTAATTTAATGGCTCAGTCAACATTTCATTCTTACACTCTTATTTTTGATCTGTCAGTTATACTGGGTTTGAATTCCAAGCTAAAGCACCCTTGAGGAGAGTATGCTCTCTAAACAGTGTTATATAATTTGTCATTTTATTATTCTTATCATTTAATTAACGACTTCCGTGATCGAATTATCAATACAATAATCTTCCGCCTTTGTTTGTGGTTCAATTCCTTAAGTTATACAAATAAATCGAACAATTTAGGGTCCTGATAAAAAAAAATTCGTCTGGTAACAATACTCGCACGCGCTAGACGTGTCCGAGTGTTGTTGCCTCTCCATATGCGGCAGTATTTCCAACACGTATGATGGTAAAATGTGAATTACTTAACTATCCCAGTATTCTTAATCCGAAAACTTGATTACTCAGAAGATAATATGTTACATGACTTCTGTGACTTAGTTCGTATGACGCTTGTTTTCGAGCCCGGGAGTGGCGGGTTCGATTCTTGATGAAACCCAGATTTAAAAAAAAGCATTACATTCTTGTATTCACTTGAAATTTCTTTAACATCTTTCTGGTTGGTTGGAAGGGATTACCACATAGTAATAAGTCCGCCATGGTGTACTGTATACAAGGAAAGTATAACACAATACAATATATAATATTTATATTGTGAGATACAAGCAAAACAATATATAATATTCCTCAGTTAGATACAGGCAAAAGCCTAGTTTACTGTTGATACGACAAATGAAAAGCAACAAACCCAGATTCATTAAAATTGTAAGTCCAAATCAAATTACCTGTTGTTTTTTTCTCAAATTGTGTATATTTCTTGTCATGTGTAATAATAAAATAATAATAATAAAATTGTAAATGCAGCAAATTTATCCAAAACGTAGAATACACGTCAATCATTCGACGACTTTTTTAATAAAGAAGTTACTGAAATATTTATCTAACCATTTCATTTCTGTTAAAATTATCATTAGCAATTCCAGTTACTTAATCTTAATCAGTCTTATTATGAGGGAGCTTAAAATATAATCGACTAAAATAACATAGTGCTGCAATTAGACTCCGTGCAATAAAAATGGAATTCTTAAAATCATTTTTCAAAATATCATCATTTCTCATCCATCACGCCGATCTGTAATAGACTGCACCTGAACCTAAGTTGTTAGAACTCTTCCACGAATTTAACAGTTGACTTAGTAATTCCAGGAATCGTGGCCAGCGACTCTTATTCCAAAAAATATGAAGAAAAAATTCATGGGAAATCTAAAATGCTTCTCGTACTATTTGTACATTTGATTGTATGATAATCAAATTAAATGCTCTGAGATGCCACAACATTCGTAACGTCAGAAATGACAGCAAAATTATATAGTAGAGGGTACGGAAACATTTTATAACAGAATAAAAATTAAGTAAATACCATATTCTTGAAGCGGGTTATATTATTTGTAGTCTTATGCGTGACTTACTGTAGTTTCTTGAAACTAGGTAGAAACTCGAGAGGTTCTCAAGTGATCTATTCAAAATAAATTCTGCGATAAACATTAAATATTGCCAAATCTTCTAAGATCCGATATTCTAAGATAAGTCCACAACAGTATTTTAGTACCGTCTTTGATGTGTGGGAGAGAAACGTGGAAGTAGAAAAAGATTGAAAATAACCTAATTAATGCTGTGAAAATAATTTAACTGAAAAAAAATACACGTGTGATAGAATATGGAATGAAGCGATTATGGCTGGATCGAGTGTATGAAATTTTGCAGAAAAGGATATGTTAAGTCAGAGAAATTGTAGGAGCTGTATGAGAAAGTGTATGATTGTAGAAAATGTGAAATATGTGTATCGGGATAAGAAAGTTAGAAACTATATTCTCTCTCCCTACGCCAATCGGAAAACGGCGTGAAGGTACAGTACAAAGTAAATAATACACATCGTTTGTAGAGCGTCGTCTCTGTCTGAATGACAGAGACGTGTATGAATAACAGAGACGACACTCTATAAACTATGTGTATTACTTACTGTCGGGTATTTGTATGTATGTATTAAAATTTAATAAAATAATGACTCTTGATCAATATGGCAACGTTGCTGCAAAATGATTTCTATCTATGATTTTATCTGACAGCAATGAAACGAGATCTAGAGATCTTATAACTGTTAATATTATTTTCTAACTATGTAACAAGGGTATTCAGGCAAGCATCTGCAGGATATAATTGCATTACGTCCTGATTTTTATCTATAAAAATGACATTTAGAAATGCTTTATCATACATGGAAGAAAAAAAATCGTTCATCACGAATAACACAGCACTAATAATGCATTTTTTGAATGCATATTTATAAATCGCATAATTATTTTATTTATGAAAGAATTTTTACAGTTACCTCGTTAAAACATTGATGATGTTGATTAAATTCGAAACATGTTCTACGAATGAGTCGGTGTCATTTTAATCCGACCAATTTACAATTAACATAATTGAAATGAAAAGACAATTTATATAGCGCCTTTTAGAAATGAGACTCTCCTCTGTGGCGCTCTAGCTCGAAATCCTAGCCCAGTATTATTGACAGATTAAATACATTAATAAATATATCGATCGATCCTTGCTGGGCCTCGTAGTCGAGGATCCCCTTGCTAACGTCAATTCAATTGGAAAGCGGGGATGTGCCGTAGATTTTTTTTAAGTGAGTGGGCCGTTGCACACTAGCAAATTCACATGCCACACCGAAGTGAGATGATTGGAGATTACTGACATGTTTTTTGATCCTCTGTTTTAAAGTATAAATATGACCGAAGTCATATATATCCTCGAATTCTAAGTGGAAAAAATGTATGTGTCATTAATATTTTTTATATTCAATAAATAAATATACATAAATTCAATTTAAGGATAGGAAGGTGATGGCTGCGGCCATTAGATAAGGTACTTCCCCGCATCTGCATAGGTTTTTAAAAAACATAGGTACGAAAACTGTTGAAGACTTATCAAAGGAAGATCTACAAAGAAATATTTGTAGATCTTTCGAGACATGGTAGTAACACATTCACAGCTTAAAGTGTGGTGTGTCGTATTCATGTAAAATCATATATTTTGGATTATTCCTCCCAAAAAGGATTGTTTTTAAGTGTTTTGTTTAACAAAAGCATTGTCAAACTGTACTCAATACGTCGTTGTTTTACATAAAAAGTTGAGTGAAGATAATATTACATTATTACATTTTTATTAGAACTGGTCGTTTAAAACTTGGTGGTTTCCAACGTGTCAGGATAGTCGACTCCTGTTAAGTTCTTATGTAAGTTTTAATCTACATATCGTAAAATAGTTTGCTGTATAAGCGTCGTAAACAATGTATTAAGTACAGTTTGATAATGTTTTTGTAAAGGGCAACAAACCTGTCACTTTAATTTAAGTAAGATTTAATTGTGTAGATTTTTTTTCATATTTAACTGTTAAATGGAACTCTACCATTAAATAATGACAATACCATTAAAATGGAGCCCTACCATTAAATAATGACAATACCATTAAAATGGAGCTATACCATTAAATAATGACAATACCATTAAGATGGAGCTCTACCATTGAATAATGACAATACCATTAAAATGGAGCTCTACCATTAAATAATGACAATACTATTAAAATAGAGCTCTACCATTAAATAATGACAATACCATTAAAATGGAGCTCTACCATTAAATAATGACAATACTATTAAAATAGAGCTCTACCATTAAATAATGACAATACCATTAAAATGGAGCTATACCATTAAATAATGACAATACCATTAAGATGGAGCTCTACCATTGAATAATGACAATACCATTAAAATGGAGCTCTACCATTAAATAATGACAATACTATTAAAATAGAGCTCTACCATTAAATAATGACAATACCATTAAAATGGAGCTCTACCATTAAATAATGACATTACCATTAAAATGGAGCTCTACAATACCAATAAATAAATAAAAACTATTGAAATGTTATACCTAGAAATTCCATAACGAGGTAATATTTTTCTTCGTTTATTTGTCTTTTAAATCAGCAAAAAAATACGCAGGAAATTAATTATCTGTGGTACGAAGCCTTTACACAAATGATTACGCAAATACTCGTATATTGTTTTGTTAACGGTAAGTGCGTCCGTTTAACAATCGACAGCGTGCAAAGTGACCAATTTTATTGTACGACATAAGCCGCATTTCATAGCAGAGGAAATGCGTCAATATATTTTTTTATAAATCAAACGAATCAATTATGTGATTTCATCTGTATTAATAATATTCTTGTCGAAGTAAATCGGAACGATGTAATAAGTTCCTGTTATGTTAAAAATGACTGGGCCGGCTCTATCGTACGGAATTCTTTTTTTTCTTGATTATTGGAAAACATGCCAAATCGCAATATGTACATTGTGTTACATTTTTGTTGCATACAGAACAACCTGGTAGGTTTATGGCCTCGACCTCTGTAACCTAATTGGTAAGACGTTTGTCTCTCAGCTTGGAAGTTGTGGGTTCAAATCCCGCTGGAACCCAGATTTTTATACAAAAAAAATGATTCCACTCTGGTTTTCACTTAAAGCCTCTTTAACACCTTTCTGGTTTCAACGGGGATCGAACATGCAGCCCCTGGGTGCATGCAACAAAAGTTACCAAGTGGGCCTCAATTGGTTGTTGAAAGCTTAGTTTTTTTTAGTTACACGTATACAGATAAAACAGTTATGGCAATTATGAAAGACAATATCTCGTGATGGAGTATGATTGTTGATAAAAGACGCTTGTGAGTATATTGGCTTATTGTATACAAACTGTTGCACTTTAGCAAGCTTCAAACTCTTGACATATCGAACTTAAGGTTTGTATACACCTGCCATTTTCGACGACTTCGACTCCGTGGCTTAGTTGGTAAGACGCTTGACTCCTTCGACCCGAGAGTTTCGAGTTCGATTCCCTGATACCCGAAAAAAGTCCCTGTTCATTAAAATAGTTCATCTGGTAAGGATATTTAAGCGCTAGATATTTGCGAGCGTTCTTTCCGCTTCACGTGTGGTAGTTTTGCATATATGTACGATGACAACCTGCGAATTCCATGCCTACTCCAGTGGCTCCAAAAACCGTATTATTAATGGGGCTGTAAAAATGTATCTCGGTAACGCTAAATAGCTGCAGCCGCCACCTTTCTAACCTTACACTCAACTCATATATCTTCTTATTTTCAGTGTCATGTCAGGTCCCCCCAATGTTGAATATCACCCGAGAGTAGGTATCTTTGTCCTCTACAGCCCGAAAAAGATCCCCAACGCTCCTTATACCAGTCCAATCACGTATATTGCGGAACCAGATTTGCTTCCTGCCAACACTTCTTCGACCCTCTATTTTGCCTTGGATAATCAGGTGCAGTAATTTGTACTTGGCTACTCTAAGTGCATGACCCAAATAGGACACCTTTCGTATTTTAATATTAGTCAGCAACTAACTCCCTATCAACTTTGGCTCTTTGAAGAACCCTTGTGTTGCTGACCATATCCGTCCAGGGTATCCGTATATATATTTTGATAATATTGCGACAGATTAAGTTTAGTGAGACGGCTGATATGGATCGTTTGTGTGTGAACATTTAAATCTTCTTGAAAATTCATCTCCTCTTAGAAGATAAAGCGATCATCAAAGATATGGTAACAAAGTAAAATACTCCCTTATGTAACATACTTCTTCAAGGTGTTGGGTCTTTGATTCGTAATTCTTCTGCCCTATGGATCTATTACTTTTATATTCAATAAAAATTCAAACAAAATACTCATGATCCCGTATATGATTTCCCATAAATAACGTAGGCCGTAAAAAGGTTCGATATATATTAGGTCCTTACATATGAAATTGGCGTTTTGCCGTACTGGCAACTTTGATCTCAAATATCTTCTCTTTAGTTAGGAATTCCAAATTTAAATTTATATAGCTATTTACTCAAGTATTTGTGTTTCGAAAATTATAATTCATTTGTTTTTTCCTCAATTGTTTTTTTCTTTGCGTCACTCAGTTTACAAAATGGAAAACTTGAAATATCGCGTTATTTACGAGTACGAGTTCCACCGTGGCACCAGTGCTGCAGAAACGGCTCGAAGGATTAATGATGTGTATGGCGACGGTGCCGCAAAAGAAAACACAGTGCGTTTTTGGTTCCAACGTTTTCGTTCTGGAAATTTCGACCTGCAGAACAAGCCCCGTGGACGGCCGGAGACCAAAGTTGATAATGAAGAATTGAAGGCTATTGTGGAAGCGGATCCATCGCAAACCACGTCCGAGTTAGCTGCAGACTGCGGTGTTAGTGATTAAACTGTTTTAATCCACTTGAAGCAAATTGGGAAGGTGAAAAAGCTTGAAAGGTGGGTACCTCACGAATTGAGGGAAGCAAATCAACAAACGCGTGTAACTGCTGCGTTGCATTACTCAACCGGCACAATAATGAAGGGATTTTGAATCGAATCATTACCTGTGATAAAAAGTGGATCCTGTATGATAATCGGAAGCGCTCATCGCAATGGCTGAACCCTGCCGAACCAGCCAAACCATGCCCCAAGCGAAAATTGACTCCAAAAAAGTTACTTGTGAGCGTTTGGTGGACTTGTGCTGGTGTCGTTCACTACAGCTTTCTTAAATCTGGCCAGACGATTACGGCAGATGTCTATTGTCAGCAACTGCAAACCATGATGGAAAAGCTAGCTGCTAAACAACCGAGACTGGTTAATCGCTCTCGGCCACTGCTGCTTCATGATAACGCTAGACCACACACTGCACAACAGACGGCTACCAAATTAGAAGAGCTTCAATTGGAATGTCTAAGACATCCACCGTACTCTCCGGACCTTGCTCCAACAGATTACTATTTTTTTCGAAATTTGGATAACTTCTTGCAAGGGAAAAAATTCAACTCCGATGGGGCAGTCCAAACCGACTTCAAAGATTTTATTGATTCCCGTCCGAATGGTTTTTTTAGTAAAGGGATCGATGAACTACCTATGAGATGGCAAAAGTGCATAGATAGCAATGGTACATACTTTGATTAAATAAATATATTATATTAAAAAATAATCAACTTTATGTTCCTCCCAAACAAAACGCCAATTTCATATGTAAGGACCTAATATAACGTTTATTTAACTTTATGTATCAAATAAATAGTATACGCTAAAATTTAGTACTCGTACATTTCTGTGGCTGTGATAATATATTTCCCGCCAAAAAGATTGCTGCTGCACTCACGGCGCAGCGCGGCGTGTGAGCAGATCTTGATGGATGAGAAAAGATTGTTGTTTTTTTCGAATGCTTTTTTGTTCATATCTAAAAATGCGCAAGGCATTTTTTGGAGCCGGCCGATGCGTGGTCCTAGACATGCAATTTATAGTTTTTTTTTTGCAGCAAGGCAAGTATGCACAAAAACCTAACCTCAATAACCTATGGTCAAAACACGTTTTCTTGTTGCTCCGATGTCGGTGATGGCGCGAACGATTTCGTAAGATACGAGAAGCAGCGGTGGTCAAATTCGATGGTATTTAGGGTTATCAATGCAAAGAAAATAAATTGAGAAAAACTTCTGTACCACTTCATTTACTTATTTTTTTTAAAATTAAAACAATTTTGCTATTTCCAGTACAATCTGGCGGATTCAGTATGAAGTGACGATTTCTTCCAGATAACCCAAAATATGTTAACAAATTGACTGCTGAATAATTTGTTTTATGTTTACTGTGCTGTTAAAAAATTAAAAAAACAAGTATAATTCATTAGCACACAACCCTTACAAACTCTATAGTACCATAAGGCCACTCTGGACACATTTGTTTTATAATTCACCCGAAGAAATTGGGAATAGAACGACGCATAATAGGTTAGTCCTTAAGTTTTGAAAGCGACATCTATGGAACAGTAGAAAAACCAAAATTTCTACGCCATTTTAATATTTCATCTTTCATAAGAACGTACTCAAAATTTCATTTCGATCTGTCAATTCATTCTTTGTTTACAAGCCATTTGAAGTTGACGTGTCAGTGTATTTTTTAACAATGGAAAAATCCGAATATCGTGCAGTGATTAAATTCTTTGTTTTGGAAGGTTTATCGGCTACTGAGATCCATGCAAAGATGGTTAAAGTATTAAAAGAGTCTTGTCCTTCATTTCCAACCGTTCACCGATGGGTTTTGGAATTTAAGCGTGGCCGTACAAGCGTTGAAGACGATCCACGCTCAGGACGTCCAAAAAGTGCATTAACACCAGAAATCATAGCGAAAATACAGGATATGGTTTTGAAAGATCATCGATCGACTGTGGATGTGATAGCTGACACCATAGGCATCTCACATGGAACAATATGGCATATTTTTGCTGAAGTTTTGGGTTTCAAAAAACTGTGTGCACAATGGGTGCCGCATTTGCTAACAATGCAACAAAAACACGGTCGAACGCGACTTTCTGAGCAACATTTGGAGCAATTTCGAAAGGATAAAAAGGATTTTCTAAAATCCTAATTCCTAAAAAGAAGGACTTCATAAAAAATCTCAATTCCTCAAAAACAAGCCGGGCACTGGGATAGGTTGACACGATTTTGGTCCGGTCTTAAAGTTATATATTCAAGAAGGAATTCAACGCACAACCCTGGGAGCATAATGGAATAATTTTAAATGTCCGTTAGCAGAAAAGGCGGGATCGGCGATGACTTCCTGCAACGTGTATTAGGATGGTATTAGAATGCTTTTTTCTTCTTTTTTTTTTCAGAAACAAACCGGTTCGCTGTTTGTTTTTTCTGTCTTCGTACATATACTTGACTGAATGTTTCAATCGCATATACTTGCAGCGATGTATGCAGAAATACAACGATGCGTTTTTTTGTTCGTGCATAATTTTTTTGTTCATATTGGTTCTTGATTTAGTGGTATCGAAAACAGGGATAAGAGATGTATATATATTTACATATAACGTCGTTTAATGTATAATATAAACGACTTTACAGGGGAGTGTTTGACAAGATTATCTAAAAAATTAAATAACAGTAATAAAAATTATAATATAATTATTTTTATTTATTCCCTAGTTATTCTTTTTAAAGCAGGTCTTTTGAAATATTTATTGTCTTCTTATTTTTTTTTTGTTGATTGATAAGTGCTATTTTGTGTCTTTAACCCTTCCTGTCCTGTGATGTGTAACTAATACACATTGCTTCTAAAAACTTTAATATCTCTATAAATATAATAAATACTGGGTTCAGATTTTAGGTATTCTTCCGTAATACATTTACGCATTGAATGAAAAAATAATATTAATAATAATTAACACTTATCGGCCACATCAGAGATATTTTGTGAAAATCAGGAATAAATTTACCAATACAATCAAACGTGTGCCAGTGTGTGACATAGGTATATTCATTCTAAAATTCGCTATGGGTGAGTAAGCGACGCTATTCACGTCTCACTCTCACTCTACTTCGGTATATGGGAACGCAAAAAATAGAATCTAAGTTTGCTCAGTAGCCAGCGGGCTTTTGTTCGAGGTGGTAGCTTCGCCCGTTTTGTGAACATCGTCTGATGTTTTTTTTCATGTTTTCAGCAATTAAATTTTAATTATTATCACTTTTGACTTCAAATTTAATTAATTTAAGCGTTTGGCTATGAATATGATATTCTTATTTATCCGATTTTAAATCGCTCATTTTTACATGTGTACTGAATACACAGCACCGGAACGGGCGGATTGTTTAGCACAGGAAGGGAAAGGTTAAATCAGTGAATGATCTTTTGTAAAATTAATATTTGTAATTTAAATGCTCTTTTTTGATGTGATAATAATGGTGGTGTTTTTATACTTTTGACTACTCTATATGTGCTTCTTTATTTTCTTTTACGTAAATCAATTGTTTTAAGAGGGGGTACGCCTTATTAGTTGGAAGAGTGGTCTGTTTATTTCATTGTAATAATTAAAAAGAATATATATAATAAATAAAAAAAATTGTATTCCTTTAAAGAGCAAATACTTCTTCCAAGTGTCATGTCAGGTCCCCCCAACATTGAATATCACTTGAGAGTAGATATCTTTGTCACCGGCAGCCCGAAAAAGATCTCCAACGCCCCTTATGCTATTCCAATCACGTATATTGCGGAGTCAGGAGATTTGCCTCCTGCCAACACCTCTTCGGCCTTTTATTTTGCCTTGGATGATCAGGTGCAGTAATTTGTACTTTACTCCTCTAAGTACATGACACAAGTAAGACACCTTTCGGATTTTAATATTTAATTCTAATAACCAACACATTTACTAAAATGTTTTGGTTCGATTGTTACAAAATGTGGGGAAATGCTGTAGGACGCAAAAGACAGAATATAAATTGGGTGGAACAATGGAGAGAAACGACGGGGTGACAGAAGGTTACCAATAAAGCACAAGAGCAAGACCTATAGGTGATAGACAGTGATCAGGCCCGCTTTACTACATACATGGAGCCGAATGTTGGCATCTAAAGAAACAAGAGGAACAATTGTGTCATGTCACGGAGATGCGTTTGCTACGATGGTTACTGGATTTCACCAGATTATGTAAGCTCCTAAATGAACGAATTCGTGGAACAATTCAAGTGACGCCAATAATAAATAAAGCCCGGGAATCACGACTACGCTGGTATGGGCACGGGCAATGACGGAGTGACGGGTCTACGCTTAAGACAGACACAAATTAGGAAATCCCAAATGGACGCTGAGGAAGACCCAAGAAGATCCTATATATGAAAGTGGAGGAGGATACGACGAGACTGTGACTATTTCCGAGGGATTGGAGGGATCGAGAAAGATGGAGGAAAAATGTCCAAGCAGCCGACCCTAAATAGATTTTTTTTCTAGCTAGCAATACAGTGTACACCACTTATTTCGCTTAATGTAATATAATTTGATTGATGATATCTCATTTTTGTTTTTACTATGTTTATTCTTCATAAATTTTGTAAAGCTACAATTCCAATCACGTATATATTAAATAAACCTTTTTTTTATATTCTTTTGCGACCATATAACTTCCTTTATTTACTTTTGTCTGGTTAGTTGGAAAATATTGCCACGTAGAAATAAGTCCGCCTGATAGTGAAGTGTTATAGTGAAGTGTTACATAAATTATTAAGGATTATAAGAAATTGATTAGGACAACAAAGTGTGATATTCGGTTGGTCTTTTGGGATAGCCGGCCCTACAGAATGAGAAAATATTTCTGGAATGTAGGTAGAATAATGGTAAAGAAGCCTTCAAGAGGATTTTCAGAATCACACTATTTGAGAGACAAGAGTGATTTTTTGGTCACTAATAGATGCCAGAAGAATAAACAAATATAAATATATATAATATTGAAATCCAACGAATAGAAATCGTAAGATTAAAATTGAAGTCTTAGAATCGGAAGAGTAAAATCGAAAAATCAGAGGAAACTAATCGAAAGAAAGAAACTGAAGAATTGAAGAATATTAATCTAAGAATCGGAAGAATAATCGACTTGGAAGACTTGGAATTGAACAATAGGGGAATATACTCATACTGCCAGGAGACAGAATAGTGACTTCTATTTCATTTAATATGGCTTAGTTTTGTATTTTACTGTCTTTAATATTATCGAAAATTGATGCTTTTACCATTTAAAAATTATTGATATCAACTTTTTATTTAAGTTTTTTTTTATTGTCAGTTAACAAGTATAATTATTATTCACTTAGTCAGTGTCACTGCGGAGTCACGATGCGTAAAGTTTCAAAGTTTGCGAATAATTAAATGCAAAATATGTTTTATTTTTCTTTGCCGTAAACTTCACGTCTGGCGATGAGTACCTGCATAAATCCATTTGTAATTTGAATATAATTTAATTCGCAATATTTCGCGGTTAGCTTGGCGACCATTCTAACGTAATGTCTACATAACGTTCGCAAACAAAATTAATATTGTATGAAACAATTAAAAAATACAATAAATATACTTTAAAAGTTTGTCTCCTTTTTGCTAAAGGGGTTGTAAAGTGAACCGGATTATTAAAAAAATACAGTGCTTACAAAATGTATATAAGGGTGATACATAGAGGCAGGATAACAATAAATGATGTATAAGATGTAAAAATGTCGGATCCAGTTTACGTACTGATAATATGTAATCAGGCAAACCAATGGGTTACATCTCCACAATTTTAATTTTTTTTATTCGTTCTCTAATAACTGCTAGACACAATAGCAGAATCGTATACAATTTACAGTAAATTCCAGAGAAATAGATTCCAAAGACACAAAAAATAATCATTTTGTTGGAAAAAATTAGATTGTGCTGCTATTGAGTGATATTACCATAAATTTAGAGGAAAAAGAAGGAACTTACTACTGACCGACATAAAAAATAAAAGTAAAAAGAAGACAAGGCAATTACTAAGATACAGTATGATAAATTTAGACGGAAAACTCACTACTGGGCGACAGAAAAAAAAATAAGATTAAAAAGAAGGCAAGGCTGAGAGACAGTACTCGTATAATAAATTTAGATGAAAAAATCAATAAGTTATATGCTAGACAAATAAAGCAGATCAGGCAAATAATAAGAGACAGCATATTTAATTTAGATGGAAAAATTAATAAAGTTAGATAAAATAAGAAGATAAGACATATAATGAGCAACAATATAATAAATTTAGATGGAAAACTGAATGAAGTTAGATAAATTAAGAATATTAGGCAAATAATGATGACAGTATAATAAATTTAGATGGAAAACTGAATGAAGCTAGATAAAATAAGAATATTAAAGAAATAATGATGACAGTATTATACATTTAGATCCATAGCGATGGAGGATGTGCAGTAGATGTAACACATATAATTAGTGTGGGATGGATGAAGTTTAGATCAATGACGGGAGTTCTATGTGATCCGAAAATGCCAGTCAAGTTAAAAGGAAAAGTATACCAAACGATTGTCAGACCCGCACTCCTCTATGGCTCCGAATGCTGGACGATGTATACCTCTTACTCTAGGCAACTAGAAACTGCTGAAATGCGCATGCTAAGATGGTCAGCAGATGTGTCCCTAAGAGACAAAATAAAAAGCTCACGCATTCGTGGAAGCCTGGGTGCTACAGACATCAACAGCAAGATGGAGAAGAGGCGATTGAGATGGTATGGGCACGTTGGACGCAGAGCACCCGATCACATTGTGAACCAGGCAATCTCCATGGATCTTCCTCGAATAACAACCAGAGGAAGACCAAAGAATTCATGGGTGGTGCAAAAAGATAACCTGATGCAGAGGCACGGCCTGGGGGATGTAGTCTGGGACAGAAGAGCATACAACCTGAGGACGAGGAGAGCTGACCCCAACAGTCTTCGCAGACGAGTTGGGATGGAGCCAGGGAGAGAGAGTATTATAGATTTAGATGGAAAAATAAATAAAAATAAATAAAGTTCGAAGATTAGGCAAATAATGATGACAGTATAATACATTTAGATAGAAAACTGAATAAAGTTAGATAAAATACGAATATTCAGCAAATAATGATGACAGTATAATAAATTTAGATGGGAAAATAAATAAAGTTAGATAAATTAGAAGATAAGGCAAATAATGAGTCACATTATAATGAATTGAGATGAAAAATTGACAGTATTTGGTATTATTTATACTATAAAAGATCCTTGTCTATAGAGTAGTGTCTGTGATTTCGCGATAACCTCGTCCGGAATGCATCATAAATAAAAATTAAATTTTTCTGATTATTTTGGACAGTAATTTTCTAGTCGCACTGTGCATGAATTATGCACTATGCAAAAAATACGCAGATTCTATATTATGCGACTAGATACATACTATATGTTTTTAGAAACTAAAAATTAAGCCAAGAGCCAATGATAATTTTTTCGAAACTATAATCTGCATGCTGGCAAATTCCTGGTATTTGCCGTCCAACAAGGCGTCACTTATATTGGTTGACTCTTTTATGGCTTGTTCTATTGCATCCTAGTTATAATGAACATTTTTTTAAGCCGCTGTTGTCTCCAGATGCCTAAAATATGTGGTTTAGAATAATACAATAAAGACCAATAATGACTTATGAAATAGTCTAACGCAATTATTGTCTAACAAAAACAAAAGGTATACTCAGAGCCCTCAAAGGCATTGCAGGCAAAACATTAAGAGGCTTGAAGGATTATATCATAGGGATGAAGGCAGTATATACTCGCATATAAAGAAAATATCTTCCATTTGATATTACCCCACGAGAAGTTACAATTACTTTTGTTGCATATGCGTTTTACATATCAAGTATATATTTAAGTATTGTTTAAGTAAAAAAAAATGAAAATGTAAATAATAATCTGTACCTTAGAGCTGAAAGTCCGGAAGTCACATTTTTCAAAAATGATTTATTAATGTAAATTTCATTATTATTATTAGTTATATTAATGCTGAAGACGTGAAAGTTCATTGATTAAGATTGAACGAAATACGTTGGGCTAAAACTGTTGAAGTCCAGGTGTGATTACGAGCTGAAAGTATAGTAGTTCATTTACATCATTTCAGCTCTTATTCAAATTGAACATTTCTAATTCGAAACATGCGGAAGTCCAACATATGGTGTTTTAGCTCTAACGTGGGGAAATTTTATTTTCCTATTTTTGGACTTCAAATGTTTTTTTTTACTGTTCTATTGTTTGACTGTGTTGTTTTGTTAAAAATAACAATAAAAACTATCAGAATATTGTCGAAAAGGGCTGAACTTATTTAAAAAACCTATAGAAGGCTTTGGAGAAAAAAGTAAAGGTATCGTAGTATGAAAATATTCGCATACTGATGGAAATTGTCGCATACTGATAGAAATTATCGCATACTGATGGAAATTGTCAATTCTCAATTATTACTATTTATTTTACACTATTCTGATGAACATTTTTTCAGCAGACGATGTTGAGAATGGTTCTTTACGAAAACATGATGAAATGCTGCAAAAACAACTGCAATGCAATCCGTACTGAATACATGGGATTGCTGTTTTATAAAACGCCGAAAGGTACGGCAACAAACTGTGGATTTTCCGCCCACTTTGCCTCAGATAACTGAAACTCTGCGGATAATCAACACTGCAAAATACAATGATCTACAAGTTCTTAAGCAATGGATCCCGGAAGCGTTTCATAGCTTTTATGATAATATAAAGCACGACCAGAAGGCTGGTGAATATCCCCAAGACAAGGTTGTGGGCTGATTTTTAAAATCTGCATTTTCTAATTTCCTGTAAATTTCCAACAATTTTACTGATTTTATTAATTTTGTCTTACTCAAAAAGTTTTATTTTGAAAATAAAATATTTTTTATATTAACCTATTGTACCCAAATAAAATGTAATAATAATTACCTTAATAAAATATAAAAAAACATTCAATGTTATTTTATTTTCCTATATAATAATATATTATTTTATTTATTTTATTACTCAACTCAACTGTATCCATAGTAGTAAACGTGTATGAGAAATAAGTTAGAGTAAAAAGTATTGAAGTCCAATAAATACCGCATAAAACACTTATTTTCTTAAATCTGCTTTTATTAGCCAAGAATGGCATTAAAAGAATTCAATTATGTAAAAATGAAACTGTAAAAATAAACGATATAGGAAACAATGACAATATAACCCATTTTATTTCTAAAAAGCTCTCTCCTGAACAATTTTGCAAATGGGACATCCGGAGTTTCAGCTCTAAGGTACAGCAGTTCTTTTGTGTAAAGGAAAAGAGGTAAGGGCTTAAGGTTACAATAAGTTTATAATTATTTTCAAAACTACATAAGTAAACAAACAAGCATATAACTTAGGTCTAAAAGTTTCCAACATAAACATGTTTGAGTGTGTATCGAAAGATATTACGTCCAGCACATGGTCAGGCGATATAACAGTTAAAAATTGATACTCATTACCTCAGTAGTATGTCAACTAAAGCCTAAGGAAGAAGTGTTGCTAAGTTATATTCTTAAAAGTTAAAAATTGAATACCGCGCGATTATTAAGTTTCTTTAAAAAAAAAAGAGAAAAACCCGGCAGAAATTAGTGTTGGACAGTATAGTTGAATATACATTTTTTTTCTATCCACCATTCCAATGCAAATTCTTATATTTGAGAGTAATCTAAAAATTGAAAATAAAAAAAGTCAGTCTCGTTTTCACTTAAAATTTGTTTAACACCTCTGGTCGGTTAGAAACAATGGCTATATGTTTAACACCTCTGGTCGATTAGAAACAATAGCCATGTGTTTAATACCTCTGGTCGATTAGAAACAATAGCCATATGTTTAACACCTCTGGTCGATTAGAAACAATAGCCATATGTTTAATACCTCTGGTCGATTAGAAACAATAGCCATATGTTTAATACCTCTGGTCGATTAGAAACAATAGCCATATGTTTAACACCTCTGGTCGATTAGAAACAATAGCCATATGTTTTATACCTCTGGTCGATTAGAAACATTAGCCATATGTTTAACACCTCTGGTCGATTAGAAACAATAGCCATATGTTTTATACCTCTGGTCGATTAGAAACATTAGCCATATGTTTAACACCTCTGGTCGATTAGAAACAATAGGCATATGTTTGACACCTTTGGTCGATTAGAAACAATAGCCATATGTTTAACACCTCTGGTCGATTAGAAACAATAGCCATATGTTTTATACCTCTGGTCGATTAGAAACAATAGCCATATGTTTAACACCTCTGGTCGATTAGAAACAATAGCCATATGTTTAACACCTCTGGTCGATTAGAAACAATAGCCATATGTTTGACACCTTTGGTCGATTAGAAACAATAGCCATATGTTTTATACCTCTGGTCGATTAGAAACATTAGCCATATGTTTAACACCTTTGGTCGATTAGAAACAATAGCCATATGGCAATAAATTGGAGAGATTGAATTGTATATGGCGAAAGTGCAAATAATAAAATCTATCGGACTTATTCTTTGGCTGGAGTGAAACAATTTCCACCTAGTAAAACGTCCGCAAGATTTTTATTGAATGAAATGACAATATATAAATAACGTAAGCCAGAATTTGAATAGACTTCAGACCACTTGATCACGTCTGTTTGCGGTAGGCAAACAATAGAACGAAAAATACTTATATCTTCAGCGTAAAAATCCACATCGATATTTTTCTATTTTGTACCCACTTAAATAAGTAATACGAGTACTATATATATTTTAGTTGGAGATTTTTGTGACGTTAAAAATCTTCTAAGGAAGTTATGTTCCCTCTGCGAAGCTGAGTTTTCCTCGGTATCTTTAATAAAAACCAAATATTGATAAAATTTAAACGTGGAACAGATAAATGTTCCTGTGTTTAGTTTGATTCTACGTTTTGCGATACGAAAGGCTATCCCACTTGATGAAGTATGTTAGAATTGAATATCCCAGCAGTCCTCAGGCCTCAAGGCAATGGATTTTTTATGCGAACTCATCAAAGATCAAGTAGCCGCAAAACCGGCATCATTTACTGAATTGAGAGCTGCCATTGAAAGAAAATGCGCTCAAATACCAAAAAAAAATCGTGATGTTTGCGATTCCACGTTATCGGCAGTGCATGGACCAGAATGATCACCAATTTGAGCATCTGCGACAATTTAAAAAAATCTTCGCCTGTCTTCTTGAATTTGGAGTTTTAATCCTAGATATACTTTAAAAAATACTGAACTTTTAATAATTCAAAGTGTGTATACTTTTTATGTAACATTCTTATTGCATGTTTTGAGATTGTCGAATTGACAAATTCCCACATATACGATCCAAGTGCGATTTACTAC